>CAMXCT020002868.1:289553-443042 GCA_947184155.2 Cladocopium goreaui | reverse complement strand
TATTAAATATTATTAAATAAATTATATATTTAATTATATTTATTCTTTTTAAAATCCTTAGAAAAATTATATTATAAATATCGATATTTTTTATATTTCAAAAGTTCAAAACCACGGTATTTACGACCGGGTGGAAGGAGAGGGGAGGGGCTCAGGGAAAAGGAGGTAAACAATAATTAAAATGACCCTTCGTAAGAGAGGAAATAGGCAATTGGCAAGGGAATTGATACTTATTATATAAATCTTTACACATATCTTTTAGAAATCGAAATTTACAACGACTGTACATTCCGGTCTGCACCTTATCCATTGCCAGACTGTGGTTCGCATGGAAGTCGTAGCGTCTCAAGCCTCTGTTGCTCTGTCAACGGCTGAGCGCTGGACGTTCTTTGGAACTTGGTCATATCGAACATGCATACAGCAATTTCGACATACCTGCCAGGTGGTACACTTTCAAAAAACTCTGAAGATGAACCCCAAAATTGTCCAAAAAGAACATAGAGATGAGACAATTGTGAGGCCACGAAAGACCGAATAAAAGTGCACTCCCAGACAGTGATCGAATTTGCCAACCCCACCCCTTCGCACGCCTTAATCTGGGACAATTGTCGAAGAGGCCAGCCACAGCAGACTCGCGAAGGTTGACGCAAAAGCTGAGGAGAATCTGGCGGCGATCCAAAAACTCATGTTGAACATCTGGCATGTCATCACGAGATTTTGCTATGCAATTTGAAACATCTTCAAACAAAAAACATGAACAAAACCAGAGACGCGTGGCAGATTTCCGCTTCTTACCATCTCTTCCCAAAGAGTACATGGGGATGTCTCAGATTGTGGCATCAACCCCCACCGTCTCCAAGATAGGATGTGCCAATCTCGGCTCCACCAGTTGGCAACCTGGAGCGAGAGAGCCGCTGTTCTCTCTCCCTATGGCACAAACATGTGTGGTTGAAGAATAAGTATGTGTATACGATTGTATACGTTTGTATTATACCATATTATACACGTATATATATAATATTATATAATATATATCATATATCATATAGAGCAGATAGACAGTAGACAGGCCTGCTTTTCCTTGGCACATAAACCATCCCTTTTTGCTGCGGCCACTTGCGGGTCAAAAGGCGACCCGGTTATACCTCTGCCCTCAATCCCATCTTAGCGCCATACAATGCCCGACATCCAGGAAGGACAAGTTTGGACAGTTCCTCGAACGGCGGTAAAGCCGTCAATACTCTGTCCCTAAATTTACCGTTGGGGTGGATCATGGTGGATCCCTAGACCTTTCATCGGGTTTGTTATTGGGTTTACTGCATTGTATCTGATGTACGACCATGGTAGAATTCTCACAGGAGCATCTTGGATCAACCTGATACAGTGTTCATGCAATGATTGTTCATGCGATGTTGTGGAATTGCCTTGTGCTTTGTTGAAAGAGTATTTTGATGTATTTTGACCATGGTGACAATTCCATACAATTCCTCTGCGCGTGCTATTTTGACACATTTTAACGTAGTTTTACATAGCTTTACCCCATTGAACTGGCAGAAGTCTGGGTTTGAGTTTTACCCCCTCGGTCGCCTGCCAGATGAATCATGATGGTTTTTCCCCTGTGTCCCAAAAGCTATGGACCGATGAAATCTCCAAAATGGCAAGAAAGGAAATCACTGTATGCAGCTCCTAAGTGTTGATATGTTTTAATATAGCAACCTTCAAGAGTAGACAGAGCCAAAGATTTGGCTTTCCAACTGTAACCTCTGATCAACAGGAATATTCAGAATCAACCAACCAACATACGACATAGGTAGCTACTCAACATGGGATGTAATATCAAGCAATGGTTGGTGATGTGTCTTGTTGGTTTGGGATGTATATGGAACTGGTGTGATGTCAACCAATGGTAGCATCTGTGCAACATGGCAGTGGGAAATCTAGGAATATCAAGGAGTTGATATTCCTATGGAATATTTTTCCATTGCCTGGTGCCATTACAACAGGGCGATCATATCTCAAGTTCCGTCCAAGCGGATGGCTTGTGACTAAGATGACTCAAGATGACTCAAGCTGGTTGTATCTCCATGATATCCCCATCATGTCCTAAAATTCATGGGTCTACCCTCTGGTATTCACTAACATAGCTATTCAAAATCACCATTTATACAGTAGTTGATCTACCGATCTACCCATTAAAAATGCTGATGTTTCCAATCTTTTTCCATCGCATTCCATAGCTATGTTAGTTGAGTAACACTCCAGTTCCATTGATACCCCGAACTTGAACCCCCAATAAGAACCCCAGTGGACACCGCTGAGGACACGACTCCAAGAGCTGCGTTACCGCTCCATCCCTGGGCAGCATGGCTACGGTGTGAAAAGCTAATCCTAGATACCCTCTAGTAAACCAAGATACCTATTGTTGGCGGTCAACAGTGGCAACAGTCCAAAGATGGGAAATCACAAGTAAGTCGCAAATGACGCACGGCTTTTTGCCCTAATGCGCCCCTCGAGCTGTCACGTCCGCGGATGAACCTCAGTGATAGATTCTGAATCCTTAGAGCACATGGTTGAAGGCAAGATGCTGACAACTCACAGCTCCCAAAACTTTCTTCTTGCCTTCAAACAGCCGATATCTTCCAGTGTCAATAAGATCATATAACGGATTCAGATTTCCACCACGTTTGGTCAAGCCATCTACGATCATTCTAGGGTGTGGAACCCACTTGATGTTGGCGTGAGTTTCACTGAGTACCTGCCGAATCACCTGCATTTCCAATGCAGTTCTTTTGTCGGAGGTCGTGCCTACTGTTTCTTTTGAAAGATGATCATACAACGACTTGGCATCTACTATGCAAACACTACGCTTTAGCTCCTCTTGGCTATCCTCGCTCACTAGCGCGCTCAGACGTCGTTCGTTCAGTGCCTTCTCCCACTCTTTCATGTTGAAGTTATAGGTCACAAATTCGTTAAACACCGTCACTGTCCAAGTCAGTTCAGCTAATCCTCTAGATAGTGACTGAGTCTCAGCAGCGAGAGTGGAATTCACCACCCTGTGGATCTTTCCACTCCTCCAGTGCAAAATGTGACACTTTCCTTCTCCAGTGCTAGTCATGGATTCTTCATATGCAATGACTGCGAAGGCACCTTGTGACTTGCCCTTTGGAGCGTTAGCATAGCTCGCATCAGTCACAACTCCCCAACAAAGCTTCTCAAATGGGATCCCTTGGATTTGTAAAGTCAACCCTGGTCTTTCCTTCACTGCCTGAATGCCTTTGTTGAGCTCGATGATGTCTTTGATCCTCAGTTGATTCAAATTGGACGCTGTGAGACTGGCGGTGGCTGCCGCGTCAGGACGTCCCTCTTTGGCAGCCCATGTCAAGCTACCCACTGCCGCCCTGACTAGATTCTTTTCTTCCTCAGTCGCTTCAACCTCTGGGTTTGACAGCCTCCCTCTCTCCAGCTTTACTGTCTCCAACCTTTCGGTCACAAACTTCTCCATGTCAATCTGAAAACCAAAATCTGATTTCTGTCGAATTCTTCTTCCATTGAAGGATGATCCTTCAATCTGCTCTTGAAGAAAAGCAAACTTCCCAAACTGAAAACGCTTGCGCAACTCTTCTAGACCCTTGAAGAACTCAGTGTTTCCTACTGCAAATAAATCATCCACCTCGACTACCAACAAACCAGCCAGCTCTCCTCCTAGAAACCACTTGTACACGCATGGATCCATGCTTGACTGTTGGAATCCCAGCTCAAAAAGAACTTTCTTGAGACTTCTCCGCCAATGGGCTGGGGCATCTCCCAATCCGTAAGCACTAGCTAGGATCTCTATAAGCTGATCTGGTTGGAGGGTTGGAAGACCTCCAGTAGGCTGCCGGCAGAACAGCCGTCCAGCTGCCCTCCTCAAGGCGTCTGACTGCATGAAAGCGTTGCGTAGATCTCCCACAGCGCTCTTCCATCTTTTGCTTGCGCCGATCTGAAGGACCACTGAGAGTGTGGAGGTGGTAACTGTTGGAGCATGTCTGGAGAGCTCCAACAGATCAGGATCCTTGTCACCCCTGACACACCACCGTGACTTGCGAGTCGGTGGAATGCCTGGCTGCTCTGACGGCTTCCACCTTCTTACCACTCTTGAAGGAAGAATTCGGTCTGTCAGACCGGCATCTCTCAGCTGCTCCTCCACATCTTTTGATTCTGCGGGAGTCAACACCTTCACGGCCCCTGTGGCCTCTACTTTGCTCCACTCAGCTGCATCGGAGACTCGCCAGGCCTCCCACTCCTCTGCTGGAATGTCTTTCTCCAGCACTTCATCGGATCCTCTCTTCACCATGAGACTTACTTCAGTGGGAACTTTTCTCAACTTGAACTCTGTGTAACCCACCCACCAGGTGGAGGGTCCTTCTTCACTTGCTTTCTTGCCCATGGCACTTCTCCAGTTTTCCTTTGCTTCTGTGATTCTGCCGTCTGCATGCTGCTTAATTGTTCTGCGTGTTGATCCCAGAAATCTGACTGGGATAGGGCATCCTCTTGCCGCACTGGGAGTGAACTTCACAGCACGCTCAATGTTGTGCATCCTCACTATTGTGCCTCTCTTTTCATCATACAGCCATAGATCGTTGTCCCCTTTTTCTTCATCATCCGAGGCTTGCTCCTCGGTCTCCTCCCTATTTGGAGCCGCTCCTCCTTGGTAGGGGTTCCATCTCCCTTGTCGAACTCGATTCATGAGTTCACGGTTGGGGGCATATAGACGATCTGGCTGCCGTGCCAGTGGAGTGCCATCCAGCTGTTCATTCCTCCTGTGGGATTCGACAGCTTGCTCAAGGCCTGGAGGTTCTAGTGCTGGCTCTTCTTGTGTAGAGTGGGAACTCTCCCCACTCCTGTGGTCTGCTGCTGCAGACGTTGGTGTGTAGCCATCGCTCTCGATGGCTTCTGGGGGTTGGGGCTCCTCAATTCGGGGTCTTTGCCGGGGGGGCTCCTCACTTTCTTCATGCTCCATCATCGGAGGTGGTCTCTCCCACTCCGTGATGTCTCTGAACCCTCGTTTGCTGGCCTTCCGAGAGAGTTCGATCTTCAGGTCTTCGAACTCCTCATCGAGCATCCACTTGGCCTCTTCTTCCTCCGGAGTTGCCTTACGCAACTGCTCCCTGGCACATTTCCAGAGCTCGCCTCGAATTGACAACCAGGCATTGGCACCTTCCAGCATCACTACAACTCCGGGACCCACCCAGGTGGCTTTTCGTCCCTCTCTGTCCTCAAAGTTGACATCGCTCTTGGCTCTCTTTCGCTGAAGTGGGACACGATATACGTACACCACATCGCCTGCAGCAAATTCTTGTGGAACTCGGTGCTTGGCCAGTTGTGCCTTGGCAACTGCTCGTGAGGTTGTTTGCTTGATGAATGCCTCCATGGCCTTGTGCTTGATTTCCAGCAATCGCTGCATTTCCATGCCGGCTGAGTTGAGGACAATTGCAGGATCAAACTCATCGTCCGATCCAAGACTTGCAGGGAGTCGCATGTTGTAGCCAAACTGGCGTTGTGCTGGACTGAACCCACTCCTGTTGAAGAGCCTGTTCTTGGCTGCTTCGACTGCATGTATGCATTGGCGCCACTCAAGGTCGGAGGCTGGCACCACATCTTCCTTGACCTTGTCAAAGATTTCTTTGGCGAGACCGCCATGTCTCTCCGTCTTCCCTTGCTGCCATGGCGCTCTAGCACCGATCACTCTTAATAGTGATCCTGAATCCGACACAAGGCTTGCAAACTCCTTGCCGAATTCTCGGCCCTGATCTACTATCACCACTTGAGGGATGCCAAAAGTGCGCACCCACGTGCCATAGAACTTCTCCCAGATGTGTTGTGCTGTCATGGCGTACAGAGGTTCTAGCATCTGGTAGCCAGTGCCCCAGTCGACCATGTTGAGGACTGGACGTTGGCTTCGTACATCTAAAGCCGGAAAGTAGACCACGTCAAGGCCTACCGTCTTACATGGCTCAAAGTTCTTTGGCAGTTGTGCAGGGCGAGCACTTCTTGGCTTAGGGGTCTTGGCGCACACTGGGCACTGAAACCCTTCTTTCACATAGCGCCACACCACATTCTTTGCTCGGGCCATTCTTAATGCCTTGCTGAACTCAAGGTTGGTGGGGTGTCCAAGGTTGTTGTGTAGTTTCTGCACCAGGGCCTTCTCCTGTGCAGTAACTGCTCTGTGGGGATTTGGGTCTCCTGGGGGGGGCTCGTCAGGGTCGGCCTCATCATGTTGATCGGGCCGCAGGGCTGCTTTGCTAATTTGGATGCTGCTGGGGTCTTGCCTTCCACTCTTCTCGACTTCTTCATCTAAAGCGTCCATCAAGTCGGCGCTCTCATCTTCTTCCTCGGTCTGAGTGGCAAATGTCCACAGTGCTTCAGCCAGATCTTCTTCAGCACCTTTGATCATGGCTTGGCAAAGCTTCAGTGGGTACTTCTCAGCCAGCTTGGCTAATCCTCCCATCAGTTGCTGATGCTCGTGTTCTCCCTTACAGCGCCTCTCTAGCCGCCGTGCCATCTCCTTGCCGTTGAGCATGAAGTCAGTTGGCTTCTTGTTCGGCTTGCCCTTCACTGCCATGCCAAACTGACACAAATCTGCCCGAATCCTCACCACACCAGGCAGACTTAAAGCTCTTTCTACTTCTTCTTCTTTCCATGCCTTCGATGTGGATGGGTGCTCGAAGAGTGCTAGCTTCTTGCGGCGGACTTGCCACTCAAACACCTGCATCGCAAACTTGAGGTGCTCCCTTCCTTCTGCCAACTTCAACTGCAGCACCCGTTGACCTTCTGGACTTTGATTGAGACCTTGGAGAATGGAAAAAGGACCACACGGTGGACATACAACCACCAGGTCAGGATCTTCATCTCGTAGTTGCTTCCAGCATCTCAATCGATCTTTCTTAGTGCTCAAGTCATATCCAGTGTTTAGATCAAAGGCTCCACTGGGCTGATGTCCTAACTCCTCAGCTGCTTGAGACACCCTTGGAGGTGAGTACACCTCCGCGACCTTCAACGTCGCCATGCTTCTGTTCAGACCCTTCCTGCATCCTCGGGACAAGGCTCGCTCCTCGCCGAGTCCGTACAGCCCATCCATCCAATCCAGTTGACCTCCAAAGATGCCAATGGCCTTGCGGGATGGAATGGACCCAAAACTGGGCAAAATGCCATGGTGAAACTGCCAGCCACCCTGGGGCTGTTCATACCATACCTTCAGAGTGGCTTGTTGGTGAGATTCTGGCTTCTCATAATCCTCAAATTGCTTGCTTGCCCACAAATCCCACTCGTTGCTTGTCTGCAAAATGCAGGCTCGAGGGGCGTTCTCCTGAAGCCATGTTTCCATCTTTGTGCCACTCACCAGACCTTCATTCTTTGCTCCTTCCTGGATCATTGTGGCCCTTCGGACGAGCATGCTTGCTGGTCCATCTGTGCTCTGAGCATCCTTGCCTGCCTCATTGCTTCCTCCTGCATCTCTGGGCTCTGGAAGACTTGCCCGATGCGATCCTCTCCTGCCACTGCGCTCATCCAGCAGAGTTGATTCTTCATGCACTCCAACTGCTGAGCAAACTGCTGTCGCTCCTCCGCCAATACAGCATGATGCCGAGTCTCGGCAAAGTCCATGGCTTCTTGGACTAGTTGCTGCCTCTCCGCCATCTCCTGGGCTTCCATTGTCTTTGCAATTGCATCCTCCTTCTCCTGTAGTGCCTGCTGCTGCAGCCATTCCTGTTCCTGTGGGTCCCATAGGAAGAAGTCGCACACTCTCTTCGTGCACTTCCAGAAGAGACGTCCTTGGGTTGGGCCCTCCTTCCGGACCTGTAGTTGTGTTGCTTTGAGGCCGCATTTGCACATCACTTCCTTCCGAGGGCTTCCCATCATCGATGAAGTGATCGTGATGGCACTCACTGACTCCTCGGAGCTTCGCGGTCCCAAGGGCATTCTGACCTCTCGAGGCATGGGGGGGCTCTTCATCTTGGGAGTCGAGGCCTCTTTGAGGGTCACCTTGGCTTGGAACTGGAAATGCTTGCCGTTCACAATCAGCGGCTCCTTTTTGGAGATCTTGTCCATTGCCGTCGGATCCACCATCCACCTTGCATAGCATCTCTTGCACCACACCTCCCTCATGCTTTGATTGCCAGCTCCACACAGCTCGTTCACTGGGTGCCCACAATCCTCTGGGCTCACTTCGGCCGGGTTCTTGCACTTCCTGATGCCCAGAAAGACTCCCAGCTTGATGAGCTCCCCATAGGCTTCGCTCTTGACTTGCTGCTCCACATTCTTCATTGGTGATGGGGCTTGGCTGGCTTGAGTTGGCCACATATGTGCCAAGTACCGGGCTGACATGGTGTGAGAGGGTGGCGACAGCGACCCATAGGCGGATCCACTTGACTGCCAACTGGAAACCCTGGCTTGAGCTCTTGCCACCTCCATAAGATCTGCCACTCGATCCATGACCTTCCTCCAGTTGCTGACTGCTCGAGCGGAGTCTCGACTTCCTCCGCCCTGTGCACGCCGGCCCATATCGTGGCCAGCATCGATCCTCATCGCACGGCTGAGCAGATCCATTCACTGAGAGATCGTGAGCTTGAAACTTGTCAGGCAAAGTTTCCGTCAACATGAAGGCTGAGTTGCTAAAGGAGGCTGCAGTCATGAAGCGAAAGTCTGAGTTCTTCTGAGACGACATGGGAGCATCTGTGGGAACAATCCAACCACCTGCAGAAAATTGCATAACATCAACCGCAACGTGCCCTGAAGGAAGATGAATAAGAGGAGTCTTGTTGTTGAAGCGACGCATCTCAAGCTGATTCTGAAAAAGATCTACCACCGCTTGCACTTCCTTCAAAAACTTGATTGAAAGCAGAAAAGGGACATCCTCCTGAACCACTGTCACTTCTACGAGTCCGTTGATGCCTCCTACTCCAACTGGAATCTCTGCAACTCCAACAACTTGAGCTTCACCTCCTATTCCTTTTGCCTGCGCTACCTTGTCTGACCACTTGATTCTCAAACCATGTTGCTTCAACTGACTCTGCAACCTATCCAACGCAGCTTTGCCGATCAACCCACCCTGCGCCGCAGTGTCTACGATTCCAAGAGTTGGGTCAGTGGCCAATCCAGTGAAGATCTCCTTGTCATTGTCAATCAACTGCTCATTCTTTGACAGGAACTGCCCCAAGGTGACGTGAAAACATTGATGTTGAGAACTGGATGGGCTCACTTCCCCCACCTCAAAGAATCCAGTCTTGGAGCTAGATGACTCAGCTTTTGCCTTGGCACGAGCGTCAGGTTCATTGGCGCACTCACGCGCCCAGTGCCCTACCTGTCCGCATCTGGCGCAACGAGTGCGCAATTTCAGCAGGTCAACATGAACTCGTGTGCCTTTGGCACCGGTCTTGATGCCTGACCCTTTGAAACCCTTTCCAGAGCCGGCTGCGCCGCCTTTGGCAGACGCAGCGCCTTTTGGCTGAAAATAGCCCCTACTGTTCTTCTGATCTTTGATGGCCCGACGAACTTGCTGATAGGTGGCTAAAGCCTCTGAAATTTCTTTCTCATCATACACTCTAGACAAATCATGTTCGCCTATGTACACGTACTCTCCATCACTATCTTCATCTGTGCCCTCGCGCTCTTCAGTCGCCTGGTACTCTACATCATCAGTCATGTAGTGTTTACCAGACTTCTCTTTGGTGACTTTTTCTAGCTTTCGAAGTGCACGGATGACTTCAGCCCTGCCATACGTGCCTTGGGTCCACGTGGTGATCTGGTCCTCCTGAGCAGCAGAAAGATTGGACTGACGGAATAACACATATCCCTTGACAGTGTCTTCCAACTTGATGCCCTCTTCTGCAAGAGCTCTGAAAAGACCTTCTTGCCTCACCACAAATTCCCCAAAGCCCTCCTTAGCCTTTCTAGGCTCTCCGTAGATGGCTCGTTCAAACGCCCTAGGCATGGCTTGCTCCATGTGCGGCTGATAGAACTCTTTCAGCTTTTTGATCACCGCTTCATATCCAGCCTCTGACAGCAGGACTTCTATCTCTATCTCATTGCACACCGCTTTAGCTGGCCCTCGCAAACTTCGGATCAGCTTTGCCCCGTGCTTCTTGCTTGGAATCTCTGTCTCATGTCTCCAGATCTCTAAGTCCCGGAGAAACTCCTTGAAATCCTCAGGTTCTCCTGAGAACTGCGGAGGCGGATCCTTATCTCGCCATCCGCCTTCAGCCGCAGCACCATTCGCCACAGCAAGCGCCTCGCCATCAGCGGAGCCACTCATTCAACCGCAGGCTGCCGCTACCACTGTTGGTGGTCAACAGTGGCAACAGTCCAAAGATGGGAAATCACAAGTAAGTCGCAAATGACGCACGGCTTTTTGCCCTAATGCGCCCCTCGAGCTGTCACGTCCGCGGATGAACCTCAGTGATAGATTCTGAATCCTTAGAGCACATGGTTGAAGGCAAGATGCTGACAACTCACACCTATGGAAAAGCACCAGTTTTTGTGGGTAAATCAGCTATACAGTAATTAATTTCTGTTCCCAACTTCCCATTTGTGGTTGATTGGAAAGGGATGCTGTCCCGCTGATGTTCTTTCGCACTTCGGGAATTGACGAAGAATCCTGGGTACACAAGCGACGGTTGTCACTCAGAAGAACAGTAAAAAATCAGGCGCTAGCTTCCATCCTTCACCATCCTTCACCAACAGAATGAACTACATGTGCGCACATGTGGTGCCTTTCCTTCCTCCAAAAACGGGTATGGATCAAAACTCGTTGTACCATGCATATTGACCAGTTATTTAAGGCTGGTTTCAGCAGTGGATTACAGGTATTGACCCATACTTGTGACACCTTTATCTCCACAACATGATTTGGAGGTTGAAATGCGGATACCCATTTCATCATCCAAGTCATAGTTAGACTCGTTAGACCATTGTACTACACTCGTATTGAAATCCATGGGGGGTTGGGGATCCCCCATTTTGAGAAACACCCAGAGGGACCACTGAGTACAGGACGCCAACTTCTGCGATGTGGTCAGCTCCAGAGTCCTCAAAATATGGGTGGTTTATGATTTATGACTGGTTGGTGGTTGAGCCCTACGGCCCTACCCCTCAGAAAAATCATGGACTTCGTCAGTTGACATTCCATGACATTCCCATCTGAATGGGAACCATGGGATCCATGGGATCCATGAAATTTGGGAAATGTGACAACATACAACAACGATCACTGGTTGGTGGTGCAATAACCATCTTGAAAAATGATGGAGTTCCTCAATGGGAAGGATGGAAATCCCATGAAATGGAAAATAAAAAATGTTTGAAACCACCAACCAGATCATTATGTCATTGTGTTCGGGAAAACACGTGGCTTTGGCTTAGAAATCTTATTAAATCCTTGATTATTGATGAAAGGAATCCAATCCCCGAAAAATTGGGCACCCCTAGCCCATCATCTTCCGAGGCCCTCTGGCTGACCTCAAGGATGATGAGGCAAGCAATGCGTTTTCGATGGAAGATTGAACCTCGCTGGGATCCAATGGCTGGACCTGAAACCAATTGTTTTTCTCACCTGACTTGATGAAACAGGATGAACAAGGGTAAAATGTTGCTAGGAAATGATGGGTCAATAGGCATAAATTATCATTAATTACTCTTTAATTACCATCTATTTCTTCTTGGCTTCCGACTCAAATCGATACAAATCATGTCTGGGAAGCATCAGCACGTGCCCCTTTTTGGTGTCGCGCTGGTTTTCATTAAATGGTACATATCGAACCATCGGCCGTCGCACTGTACTGAAGCCGGCCTAGCGCTTCGGCGGGCGGCGGGTCACGGAGTTGGCTTCCACTCGTATTTTCAGGGGCCTTTTCCCATGTCTTCCCATCGTCTAGACATGGCAGTGTGTCAAAACCTTGTACCCCTGTAGTTCACATCAAAATAGCTGGTAAATGGATGTTCATTCCCCTAAAAATGTATCTATATAGGTATTGATCCATAGCCATATTTTTCCATAGCATTCCATAGCTATGTTAGTTGAGTAACACTCAAAATGACCCATGTTCCAGTGCCATTGGTACCGCTGAGGACACTAGGTACCAGGGTTTTGACCCATCCCCACATGGAGGTTTCATGATTTTTCCAGTCGGATTTCCGGACCCTGGGCTTCAGAGATGCTGCTTTTGAAGCTACAGCGGCTCGCCGCAGCGGCCACACGCTCAGCAATCTCTTCGCGGGTGGCTAGTTGGTGGTGAACTGTAATCATATATACTTGTAGTTGCTTATATATATATATTATATTATATATTATATATTATATATTATATATATATATTATATATATATTATATATTATATATATATATATATATATTATATATTATATATATATTATATTATATTATATATTATATATAATATAATATATAATATATAATATATAATTATATAATATATGATATATAATATATAATATAATATATATATATATATATATTATATTATATATATATCATATTATATATATATTATATTATATATATTATATATATTATATTATATTATATTATATTATATATATAATATTATATATATAATACATATATATATATTATATTATATATACAATATACATACATATATATATATATCATAATGTTGGATACTGATTAGTGTGGGGGGGGGCCCCTCAAACAATTTTGGTTTACTCATTAACTCGGCATTTTCTTGGGGACCAGGTCTGGGGAACTCAGGATTATCAACTTAAGTAAGGATTTCAATTGAAATCAATCTACGTTCAATTGTTTCTCCTTTTAAACCACAAAGAAATCTATTGATAAGAAAGGATTTCAATTGAAATCAAATTACTTTCAATTCATTTGAATCTACTTTCAATTGATGTTCCTTTTAAATCTGAAAAAAGTCACCCCAAAAGTTTTTGTGCACAATAGGGTACCATCCAAACAATTACATTCTTGAGGATCTGGGTCACTCATGAGGTACCCCCTTGAAAAATTGTTTGGGTGCGGTTTTTGCATTATGGTTTAAAAAGGCATCTAATTATTTGGGGAACCTTGCATTTAAGATTTAAAATGGATATGGTTTTCTAAAGTAAATGGACCATCTTTACCCACAGAAAGGTGTATAAAGGTGGATAAAGCTCCTCCTGAAAAAAATGGATCTGAGAAAAAAAACTCACAATAGAGGCCTACCCCCACCATTTGCAGGATACCAAATAATTTTTGAAAAAATACATACTCATGTTCGATGGAAAATGGTCGCAAAATGTCCCAAATTTCATGGAAAATCGGGTGTTTCAAGCACCAACCAGGACCAAATTCGGAGCTGTGGATCCACAGCGTCCTCCATAAATGGCAGGTGTGACTTTTTTTCACGGCCACGTCGCGCCGAAGCGACGACTGCAGCCGAACCCACCGAGCACAAAAAGAGAGCACAAAAAGAGAAGAGGACGAAGTGAAACCTTGGAGACTTGGGTGTGTCTGAAAATGGGGGATTTACCCTCAAAGCTAATTTTATTGAAATGGTGATTGAGCATCAACCATCCAAAAATCGGGTGGATATCCAAATTTTGGGACATGTCCACTGGGTGCCTGTCTGGCTGTCACAAACTGTTTGAATCTGTTTGATGAATTCAGAAGTCTCCGATTCCCGCATCATCACGATTACATCTGCAATATGAGAATCAGAACACATTGCAATTCAGTCATTTCTGAAACATCCAGACCTCAAAGAGACTAAGACCTCAACAAACTGCACTGAATTAAACGCGCTTTTGGCCTCAGCAAACACAGTAAACAGCAGTGCTTCATGGCGCTGTTCAGGTCAATCCATTTGACCCTGAACATCCCTGGCATCGAGAATGACCAGCTTGGTCTCCGACAAGTCTTGCCATTTGCGCTCACTCCAGGCCTTCGCAAGGAAACAGGCAGCGGCTATGGCTTTGAAAAAGGACGACTAGACTACCCTCTAGTAAACTAACAAATATAGCTATAGCAAATATGGAAAATCACCATGTTTAACTTTTAAATCATCTATAAATAGTGGATTTTCCATAGCAAACTGTTAGTTTACTGGAGAGCAGTTCATCAGCCACTCAGCATTGTCCTGATTGACCACTGGCTTTTTTTTGGTACCCAATATACCGGGAGCCCAGCTGTCATCCAGCTATGAGGCACCCCAGACCTCTTAGACCTGAATCCCTGCTGGCCTACTTCGCACTGCTCTGGTTCCTTTGCTTGCAGCGGCACCTCATAGCCTGGATCAAAAGTTTCATGCGGCTGCAATCCGTGAGAAAAGCTCTGAAGAGAATTGGAGTGAAACATCCACAACTTCAGGTTTTGAAGTGACTAGTGATGTTTTGCCCAGCTCCAAATACTATTTTTGCTCCAAAGCCTAAACCTTCAGCTTCCAGCGTGGTCAAAGTGTGATACTTTCTGATGCGACTCGAACTAAGGAGCCAACCAGTGGCAGTGTGCCATCGGGAGCGCAGCACGACCACCTGTATATCATATCTCCACGAATTGCTATTGGTTTATGTGGTAAACCGCCATAAATCACTACCATTTGGAGATGATTTGAATCCCAACCGTATAATAGTATAGAGATATTGGGGATGGTTTATCACATGGGTTACCACATTCTGTAGATGTGTTTCAAAATGGTTATACAAAGCTTAAATGTGTAAAATCGGTCACCCCTATCATCTTTCCCAAGAGTAATTTTGGGCATGGCAAGTCCATAGAAGACATATGCTTGTGGCCCTCCGCAGTTGTGTGGGAATGAAAGCCTGCTAGATATGATATATATATATATATATGGTTGATGAACCACAACAAGCACAAAAACATTTGAAATCATCAGGTTAAAGGGATGATGTTCCAGATATGCTGTGCTTGTTTTTGTTGTTCCCAAATCATTTGTGTATATCATATATAATATAGATATAATATATATAATAATATATATATATGTATAATAATATATATATATGTATACACTATTATATATATAGTTATGTATAGTTATGTATACATATAGCTGTTGTATATATATATATATGATATATACAAGTTGAGAGAGATGTTCTTCCCATGGGAATCGGAACATGACCAAAGCGCGGATCCGCCAAGGTGCCGCGACCGCAGTACTAAGTAGAGCCGCCACTGCGGCGCTCGCCTGGTGTTGTTTAATATATGGGATATATATTGGATATTTGTATTTTATAATGGTTAATGATGGTTAATGATGGTGAATGATATTGGTTAATGATAGTTATTACCTTGTATAAATATATATATATATATATTGACCCATAATTATCCATATTAACCCATAAAAAAAATACCCTCTGGTTATTTAACATAGCCATGGAAAATCCATGAAAAAATATTATAAATAGAGGTTTCTAGCTGGGAAAATCATCTATAAATGGGCCATGTTCCATGGCTATGTTAAATAACCAGAGGATATATATATATATATACATATATATATATATAAAATGATATAGATTGGTGGTTAGCCCAAAAAAGATCGAAAAGATTCGATGATCACTATCTTAGTAGGATTTCACTGTCTATTTGGCGGTTACTGGTTACTATAAGTCATTAAACAATGGACAAAAATGACAAAAATTGGACTTGGGATAGCCATGGATAGCTCAACTGTTACCCGGCCGCGAAAAAGACCTCCAAACTGAAGGATTTTTGTACAGCAACCTCCCAAACACTGGTTTGGTAGGATTTTACGTATCTATCTTTTGGATTCTTTTGGGGGGTCCTACAATCAATAACAGAAACCATCAGCCACTGTGCTTGCATACAGAATTTTGGAGCCATTCCCTTGCTTTTGTCCGAGGGATCTCCAAAACCGTACCTGATCTCCAATGGAAAATCCGCTCAGCATCCAATGTCTGAGCCCTGCGCCGCCAGAGCTGCAACGGCCCATCCTGGCTCTGAATCAACTTCACCCCAGGGCCATCACATGCCCAACATTCTCTATTAAAATCCCAAATCTGGTGGCCATGAAATGGATGAAATTCAATGGTTTCCCCAATATCAACCTATATCAGGCTTGGTTCTGGGGTTCGGAACTTTGAGGTTTTCTTATCAGAATCTTCTCCTGCAGGCGGAGAGGAGTCGAAGGAGATCTGGTCGTCTCCAAGATCTTCATCAAGGTAGAACCTCGACAGCGAGGATTTCATTCGGATTTGACCCGGATTTGTAGCGTCATCAAACTCGAAACAAATGGGATATGGATATGATTTGACCTTCACCATCGCCAAATGGAGTAATTTTCAACACTTTCCCGAAGTGTTTCCCCAGGAACCTGGGCCATGTTTTCCCATGGCCATGACCGAGGCCCCGGACCCTATGATGTTCAGATCGCCGAGGTCCTTGCTCTTGCCGTCATCCACGGGGATCATACCTGGATGGTCGGGGGTGTGAATCATGGGATTTCTGATATGGGGATATGTATTCACGGTAAGATGAGTGATTAATGGGTATACTACTGATTACTAACGATTACTTATGGGGATATAACATGATAATATGATATGACTATAATTATCCAAAATCAATCATAGTGAGGATAGAATGGGAATATCAGGATGATATTACCAACATTGATATTACAGTAAACAGCTTGAGAGCTCCGTTTCAACTCTGAGCCAAATCTTGAAGCTCCCTGCCTTGCTTGATCATCTTCCTCACAACGTCGTGCGTAATTCTGTAAGGCAAACCATGCTGGAAGCGAATTTCCGCCTGCGATTGGGGCTTTCAACAGCTTTCAACATCTCAATCTGAGAAGATCCTATATATCCCAATCATCCCTTGATCAAAGGAGTACAGTACCCACCAGCTATGACCCTCTCAGCCTTCCCCCCAGGCACCTGATGTGACATCAATTTTGATGGCATCTCGACAGAATGTCCCTCCTGGGCGCTTTTCTCACTGCAACGCTGGAGAATAGTGGGGAACCCCATAAAAAAACTGGAAATTAACCCCCCAAAAAAAAACTGGAAATCAGCAAAGAAGCAAACAAGAAGCTCATCAACAAACTATCAATCAGCAATGACAAGGGAAATCGGATCAGAGGCCCCTCAGAGGCCCCTTGGGTCCCTGGCAGAATCCACACCCATCCGCTGGGCAGTCAACCTGGCTCCGCCAAGACAACAGACATTTAGCGGCGATCATAATAGGGATATGTGTATATATATATGTACAGGTTATTTTCATCACTATGTTGGATTCAAATGTCACTCTTCTATCTTTTTGGGGATTGCTATGTATATATATAATTTAATGGAATGCATTGGATGAAACTACTGACAATCATAATAAGGTAAACATGGTAAACCCAATGCCATAAACCATCCCCAATTTCACCAGAAATCGGTGTTTTATGAATCCTCCAACGTTGAACATTTATTGTTGAGTTTACCACACTCTGAAAAAAACCCAATTTGGATCCGAAAATTGTGGGCAGCCAAATGTTGACCCACAACGGAAAACTATGTTTGTTCAGTCTTCTGCAGAATTAGGAGGCAAGCTATTGAGTACCCCAAATGTTGGAGGGAAATTTCTGGCATGCCATGGTGCAGCTCAGCCAATGACTATCTGACTATCTGGGAATTTTGCTGGTGCATAACCCAAGAATCACCCACTATCCAATCCAAACCAACGATGTCCCAGTAGAAGGCCAAATGTCAACCAAAGTGATAAATTGTCTCAGATCCATCTTTCCAAATTTCGTTCATATCCCCAGGGTTTGTTCCGGAAATTCCCAGTCATGTTTATAATTTGTTGGGGTTCAAAACCCCCAACATTCCACATATCATTTTCATCGAAGCCCGCAACGTCGTGCCTTTATACTACTTATTTTTTGGATTCCCATCATGGATTATGATCATGCCAAATATCTTGGGTAGAACCATCCCATATAATCATCAACCAACCATCATCTATCAGTTATATCCAAGGAATTTCAAGATTTTCGTGGTTAAAGCCCCTTTCGAAACTCAAATATCATCAACGGGGGTGTCGACGGCCACTCCTCACCTTCTCTGCGTGTTCCACCATTTACCGAAAGCTTGAGGCATCTGGCGCCAACAGCAAAAAAACCAGCGGCATTTACTGGGAATATCATGGGATAGCATCACCAACATACCAATGAACATCATGATTTGGGTGAGGGTCTGTCCAACAATGGTGGAATACCCTGACTAGTTTTCTCAATGATGGGAACAAGTGATACACCAGGAGATTCTGGGGTACTCTATGATAATCACTGACAAACCCAAATATCAAGCTCAACCGGGAGTATCGGAGAGATGAAAACAAACCATTCGAAAGCATAGATGTGCTTTTCCCACCGTTGAATGTAAACATTAATTATTAAATGATGGTGTACAGTTGCGTGAAACCGGCCTCTCTACAGCATTTCTCCCAAAAAACATTGGTGTTCAAAAGAGCAAACCACTTTCATAAATTAATCTCAAAGAGGAAAACTTTGAGCACGTGCACTACCGTGGATATTGCAAGCACAGGACCTGAGTTATCCGGATCCTTAGTATTCCAGATGTGGTTTTGGGATGTTTTGGGCACGCGGCCAACCAACTCCCAAAAACCATCCCGTTCACCGACCATGACTGGGAGTCATAATCAACATCTTCCCAGTCATAGGGGTATACTCAATTTCAGAAACCTCTTTTGGGGATGGTGACTATGACATTGGCTTTACCACATGATCAGATACTATTGAATATATTATTGGGTTATATACCTATATAAATATTCATTATTGATAACGGATACTATTATCATATAAGCATAATTACTAATTACTATATGATAATTGTTCAGATTATCAAAATCATCGATAAGAATCAATCTTTTTTTTAAATAGCTATTCGGCTTATACTGTACTTTATCCAGAAATAACACAATAATATTATATACCCTCTGGTGATTTAATATAGCCATGGAACATGGCCCATTTGTAGATGGTTTACTTTTATTAAAAATTGTGATTTTCAATGGCTATGTTAAATAACCAGATGGTATTGATAATTTCTATACACCAGTACTTGCGGCATTGCCCACATCAGATTTGATTTCACCCTGCAGAATCGTGACCCGGATTTTTCAATGCGGGCCTGCTGTGTGGATCCACTTGCCTGCGGCTGGTTGAACCAGTTGTTTTGCTGGCCTCAAATTGTAACGCTGGGCCCGCTGTGCGAACTGGGGGATCAAAGTTGGTGGCGAAGTGGAAAAATGGCGAATCTCAAGCTGAATGAGCACCTGGCAAGATCAAATGTTCCTATTTTGATCAGATTCGAGACATCTTGGTGCTGAGACATCTGAGCGAAAGCTGCGCTTCAACTTGCATCAACCTGAGTGTATTGCTCAGCGTCTGACCAGCATTGAAGCCATACTGATTCTGCTGATTGGGCTGCCCATAGTTGCCAAAGCCATAGTTGGGCACAGCAGTCTGGCACAGCCGATTGGATGGTTTCATGTCCGATACCATGAAACAGCACCCATGTGATCAGCAAGTGGTGACCATGAAACAACAAATTGGGTGATTTTACTAAATTATGTAAATTACTAAATGATTATCATTTTAGTAAACAAATGAAGATCAGGGGGATTTTGCATGATTTTACTAAATTATGCTCACCCAGCATCATTGATGAATCATCCCCCAACATATTTTGGGTTGCCTCGCTGCCATGGAACCGATGGAACCCTCCAAGGTGCCTGCTGTTTCAATTCCTTCTCCCGCTGTTCCAATTCCTGCAGGGCCACCTGGATAGCCTGAAACTCACAGCGCGATGCATGGCTAAAACATGGAGATGATGGGGATTTAACTATCAATATGGAATGATATATATATATATACATATGTACATGTGTATATATATATATATATATGTGTGTGTGTGTACATATATGTATGTTCATATATGTATGTACATATATATATATATATATAGCCATATAAGATGGGATATAACTTGATATAAAGGTGTGATCAGGGTTCATAATCCCATCCTCCGAAGATTCAATGCTCCAAAACAAAACCCAGGTTGGGTTTCTTGGGGAAGATACATAAGCTGTGTAAACCCAATTGACCAAGAAGAATCACTATGATCCCAATGCTTACCATTTGGGGGTGTTGTAGATACTCAAAGATGCTGTGCTTTGGTTTTCGCAGTGGGAGAGTTGGCTGATGTTTGTAATCAGATCCGGGGTCAAAGAAACACCCCAATTTCCTGATCTTTATACATTACCATCAATTATCATGAAAATTATCCCACTAGTGTTGGCTATAGAATCTTGCGCTCCATGATAATCGTGTTGGCTACATATGCATATATTTATTATTACGTATACCATGATATATCCTAAATCAACACGTTCTATCCAACAACAAATACATCATCCATGATACATATACTATTTGTGTATCATGATAGATACAATCATGGTAAATCCCATAATGTGGGTAAAACAATAATAAACCATCCCCCAATCATCACCATCTCTATGGGTGGTAGAAACCGAAACCATTCCCAAATGGGGTAGTTTATTCTTGTTTTACCAACATTGAAATATACATCATGGTAAATCCCATATACTATAGAGATATACTATATATTATTGTTGTATCATGATAGATATACATATCATTATAATAAACAATATTGTTGATATACTATCATAATATCTATTGTTGAACATGGTAAATCCCATATACTATAGATATATACAATTAAAATGGGGTAGTTTATTCTTGCTTTTACCAGCATAGATAGAAATTTGGATAGTCCGATAGAAAACAACACCCCTTCTATGACATATTATGGTAAATCACATAGGATATATATATATATATGAGCCATGGTCAATACTCACTATATGGTTGATGGTCATCCCATCCATAATAAGGATCCAAAAATAATGGTTATTATAAATCCCATTAAATCACCATTGGATGACTAGCCCCGCTTTTAATGGTTATTAACCATGAGTATTGACCATAGCTCATAGTATACCCTCTGGTTATTTAACAGTTCGCCATGGAAAATCACCATTTTTAGTAGCTAAACCATCTATTTCTATGGGCCATCTATACCATGGCTATGTTAAATAACCAGAGGGTATAGGTTAGTAATTGTTAGGATTTTCCCATTAAAACCTCCATTTATAAGGTAAATCACATAGGATATATGTATAAATAATATATATATATATCATCCATCCCCTGTTCAACAGCCAGTGCCTCGGGCATCGCCGAGAACGCCCAGGCCATGGCTTCCTTGATCATCTGCGTGGTCCTCCGCAAAAAATGGAGGGTGACCCTCTGGTAAACTCACATAGCGAGCTGGAAAATCAGCATTTTTAATGGGAAAATCATGGTAAATCATGGTAAATCATGGTATTTCTATCTATTTCTACTGGCCATGTTCAATACTTTTCAATAGCTATGTTAAATTACCGGGTTAACCATTGGTTGGCCATGGTTTAACCATGATCCATTGAATCCATTGGATTGGTAGAAGGGAAAATCTTAACCGGAAACCATCGATTTTCCCATTAAGTACGGGACTTTCCTGTAGATGTTCACTTAATCCAATCCTTTGAATGATGGGAAGCGAAGTAAATCGAGGTTATGCATGGTTATGCTATGAAATTTGATGAAACTTGGAGGTTTATATATACATAGTTTCCTGAAATGACAATGGGAAACTGAATCACTGTGAAATGATATTGAATGGATGGTATTTGGATAGTATATATAAAACTATTCACAGGAGGGTAAACGTCCACATAGATGTGGACGTTTAACCCACCATGACTGAAGATCATTAATTTGAACGGTATGTGTTGAGAGGAAACACCAAGAAATCAGATGAAATACTGAGAGACACTAAGTCACGAGAAAAAGAACAACAAAAAATTACCTTGAGCTTTTGCGAGAAAAGAATTCTGGTCATTCTTGAATTCTCTATGTTTGAATACTGAAGGATACGTAAATCGAACATCATTGAATCATAACGGCACTCGAAGTGATGACGATTGGATTGATCGCCAAACTGGGTCCCCGACTGGCTGTTGTTGGTGTTGTTCTCATAGTACATAGGCCTAGGCCGGAAATGCCAGGAAGGCCCCAGCTGCTCACAAGCTGGTTACGCTTGTTGATTGGAACATCTCCCAGGTTGAAGCAGTTGATCTTAGATCCAAATACCGGACTCTTTTTCGCAGGATGGTCGTTTTGGTGGAATTCCACCCTCCAATCTTTCGCCGACCCTATCATGTGGTCATATGTAAAAAGGTTAGTTTCAAGCAAAAAATAATCAGCAGCTTGCAGCACCCACATGCACCCAGCAGGCCTGCTGAAGTTGAAGACAAGTCTTGGGAAGTACAGACTCTTGAACTGTGCCTGACAGTTTTCAGGTGAAGGGCAGTTCAATCCCCAATATGGATATATCCTGCAAAAAACTGTTTGGATAGTGATAAAAATTAATTAGCTGATGATAGATTTTGAAAGCGAACAAGAAGGATCAGTAAGACACCGCAGATCAAACTTGCCATGTCCGCCATGTCCGTTAAGTTTATACCCTCAAATACGAGCAGGGACCCTTGAGGAAGATTTTAGACCCTCAAAAAGGTGCCTGAAATGATTTTCCCAGGGGGGCCTGGGGATCAACGAATTGCTTTTAGACCTTTGGCAGCTTGTTTTGGGAGGGTTCTGGAATCAAATCTTCAGAAATCAAGCTTATGACGATCCTAGAACCCCTTCATTTTGGAGCCTTTCTGTTGTCAAAAAAAAGATCAAAAATTGCATCCAAGCAAAACCCACAATCTCACAAGCTCAATTATCTGCCTGTTTCCTTTGCTCCCGCGCTAATCCCCCTAAAGAATAAAAATAGGGCTGGGGACTGTTTATTATTCGCGTCCCTGACGATCATTTCATTCCTTGATTAGTACTTAAGGTTTCGATATAGTTGTCAGGGGAAAGCGTCGTCGGTAAGACATTTTTTGGCAATATTTCAAATAGATTTAAATATGTTTTAATCTGTTTTTTAAAGAACTTTCTGGCACCCAACACCTTTCGGTTGATGAATCAAATTGTTTTTGTTCATTTTTGTTCAGGGATTTTGCAGGATTGGGGGGTCTAAGTCCATATCTATGGCCCTTGTGAAGATAAAGCCACAGAATCAGTTGGGAGATATCATTTCATAATTTTGTGTAAATCTCAACCATTTCCGAGTAATAAATCAAATTGGTTTCTTCATTTTTGTTCGGAAGGTTGTATAGGAATGGTGGGTCTAAATTCATATGTATGGCCCTTGTGAAGATAAATCCACAGAATGAGTTGGGAGATATCATTTCAGAATTTTGTGTCAAATTCAACCGTTTCCGAGTAATAAATCATATTGTATTCACATTTTGGCTAAGAGGGTTGTACAGGAATGGCGGGTCTAAGTTCATATCTATGGGCCTGGTGAAGATAAATACACAGAATGGGTTGGGAGATATCATTTCAGGACCTCTTGTTGCATTGGTGAATGGTACCTGGCATCCTGTTTTTTTTTATCCGCGTTTATGCATTTTGCATGTTTTTGTTCAGGAGATTGCGCAGCCAAAGCGACAATTTCATATCCATGACCCATGTGAACATAAACCTTCGGAGTGAACTGGGGTAATCAAGAACCTAAGATTGAATGGAAGCCACTGGGTCTTATGCTCCAACAGAACCATGCAAAAAAAAACAGCCTGAAAGCAATTCAGATTCTAATCCCAAGCAGAAGTCCCAACTTAATACCGAACTCCCTCCCAGAGATATCAATCATAGTTTCCGCATAGGAAGCTTTCTGTCCAGGACATTTGTGTGCTTTAAAAACAACTTACCTAGTTCCGGATGGTCCATGAATATCGGAGGTGGCACATTACAATATACCACAAGACATTCTAGGAACCAAAACCTCCAAAGGTCTACAATGGGGGGAGGTCAAAGGTCTAGAATTGCGCGCGATCCCCATTCTAGAACCCTGGGAGTGATCCCCAGGGGGGATCTTAGACACTTCGTGGTAGAGGGTAATTATTTAATTTTGCCACACATCACTGTAATATCGTCCACTTCCGACCTTTCGTAACATGATATGGAGACTGGGCTAAAAATTATGTGCCAAAGGAGCCAAAAATGCCTTTTCACATTTTATTTCTTAGTATCGAAACTCATGCAAGTCTTGATAACACCAATTTACATTTCAAGCACGCTCTGACCTCTGGTTATTTCGCTTAGCTATGGAAAATCACTATTTCTTTATAGGTAAATCATAGTAAATCATAGTAAATCCATCGAACTATTTGTTGCCGGGGCTTCCACTGCCAACTGTTAAGTTATGCGAGGGTATCTAAATCCCATTAAATCCCACTATGTTCTTCAAATTCCATTAAATCACCAGCAATCATCACATTTTGCTGCATAAAAACTTGAGCCAATGGCCATGAACAAAACATGCCCAGCCTCGCGGCATCCAGGCAACATCGTGTCGCACATACCCATTTCGCAGGCGCCGTCCGGTAGGAAGTCCTACCGGAAAACGTCAGGAGGGACTAAGCGTTGATGCGTTGATGATGGCTATGCTATACCGTATACCGGACCGATATGATAACATGGACGGCACAATGATCATAATCATCATGATCATCAGAATCATCATAATCGTCATCATGATTGGAAGAAGTACACTACTGTGTGTATATATAGTCATCTAATTATTGCATACTAATCATGGAATAATCATCATAATCATTGAAATCATTACTGTAATTATCTTTACAATATCATGATAATTATGATGATTGTTCCATTTGACAGAATAATAAACATAATCACAATCATCATATATACTCGGAAGAAGTACACTATAGCCTATAGCATCTATATATCGTTTAGCCATCATCATCATAATCTTGAGCGGAACATCTATTTTTTGGTGGGTTTTGGGGAGTGGCTCAGGGGTTAAATATCAAGCCAACCAACTCCATGCTGTATAGGGCCCTGTGGCTATCAGTCAACATTAACCACCAATAAGCACCCAACAATTAGACGAATGTCTACTTTTTTGGACATGACCAGTGCCACGGCAGTTTCTGGGGTCATTAAATAAGTGGTATCACGTTTCCTAATTTTCATAGTGATAATAACCCATCCATTATTCTGGGTAAAGGCCATAATATTTCACTAACCTGAATCTTGCGGCCATTTGGGGATGATTTCCCTAACATAAACCATGAATTTCAGTGAGGGAGACCAGTGAGGTCGTTATAATTTACCCAGATTATTGGGGTATCACTTAAGTATCAACCTCAGATCTCGGCGCCTTCGCCTCCATGGCTGGCTGATTGCCCCCCATCGCTTCTGGCGGCCAAACAGACAAAAAGATGTGGAAAACCCATGGCTTTTCTTAAGGAAAATGTTCTGAACATGAAATTCCCCTAACTTCAATCACTAACAGATTTGGTTTGGGGGAAGAATGGGAAAGACATGTTTTAGTAGGGGATGAAACCACACATTTGCATTGCGATCATTTAGGGAGTGGTTTATGGGATGGGATTGCTCGTCTACTTGAGGGATTATAATCATGTATTGTTGTATATTATCATGCTACGGGTATTATTTGAAAAAAAAAGATTCATGCATATTATATATATAATCTATAATATGCATATTATATATATATGATTATTATTGTAAATTGTCTATCCATTCATTCCCAGTTCCCAAACGGCTGCTTTCACAAATAACTGCGCCGGCACTGCGCCAGGGAGTTGCAAAGACTGGTTCACCGGAGTCCGGCTCGTCGTACATGGGCATGTCCTGCCGGGCTGATTCTCGTCCTCTGGACAACGACGTAGCGTTTTGCCATGGGATTTTTCACTAGGAGTTGATGGGGATTGAATGGAGATACAATGGGGATATTATGATTTGACTTCTGCACATATTAATCAATATATATATATAATACATAGATATTTGTAAATTGTGTATATTTCTGTGTAGGTATGTATGTATCCATGGAAATGAGGATGTAGTGGGGATGGCATTTCAATGGGGATGTTCTTTTGGGAATATGAAAACTACCCATGAAAAAAACGGAATCCCGGATGGCCCCATGATGATTCCGTGCGGAACATGATGGTAATCCATTGGAATTGGGAGTAGCCCATTTTCCGACAAACATTAGATTTTCAACATACAGCAGACATCACTTCTGAAACATTCGATGAAACTTCCACATGAAACGCTATGACATGACATCAAAGACAATTGCTATCCATTATATGGGGATATTATCACAATGGGGATATTATGACAATTGCTGTTTGTGTTCTTTGTTTGCGGACTGGCCATGATCCATTGATGAGTCTTGGTCTATATGGGTGTATTTGAAAATGGTGTATCCTCCAAATTATGGCTATTCAATAGTGAAAATTACCATAGATCACTGGATTTAGGGCAATCCTATTTTCAGGTATGCTCAAAGTCACCTGACTGAATTCTTTCATTGACCTGAAAATCGCTGCGAAATCATACGGCCGGCTATGGGGATGCTTCCCCACATACCCTCTGCGAATTGAACATAGCTATGGGAAATCATCATTTTCATATACCCTCTGGTTATTTAACATAGCCATGGAAAATGGCCAATTTATAGATGATTTTCCCATTAAAACCTCCATTTATAAGGGATTTTCCATGGCTATGTTAAATATTGTTAAATAACCAGAGGGTATTTCAAAATATTTGGATAGGAACATCGTCGAACTGAATGGGCCATGGCTTCCATAGCAACTGCTTTTTATTACCGGAGGGTCGTCCCAATGCTGCCTGCTGCAGTGCCTGTGGGACACCCATGCTCAGAACCTGCGATGTTCTCCGTCAGTCCACATTGGTGAACTCTGCGAAACACATACGGATGTCCGTATCCCACCAGAAACAATACGTAAAAACGATCATGAAAAATGAAATAATCATACTGATACAGAGAAATAAAGATTGTTAGATTATAAAAACAAAACATAACAAAACATATAACTTCTCTAAGTATAATTTATATACTATACTATTTGTCCGTTCCTTTTTTGGGAACGAAGTTTTCAAATTGGCCAATCAACACGGCCTCGCAGCGTGCTTCTGCACCCTGCCCGAAGTTGAAGCGCAAATCCTGCGCTGATTTCATGGTCCGTTTTCGAAACCATGGACCTTTGCCCTGAAAAAGTCATCAGAAAATGGAACATGAAAGCCAAAAAAATCACTGCGATACAATTTCTAATGAAGCAAATATCTTTCAAAGCCATTTAAGTGAAGGTTTCATATTGATGTTCAAGTGGGTAAAATCGGGCAACAGGGATGAACTATCAAACTCCGAACTGTTTCATATGTATACTGTATAGTGTCAAGCTGAGACATCAAACAAAAAGGAAGGTTTATTCATTCACACACCAAGATCATCATTCTATTCTGCTCACTTTTGGGATGCTCACCCAACATCAAAATGATCTTATGGCTCCAAATCGAGTACATCTCCGAGAAAAACTGGATGGTATCATTAAAAACCTGACCAGTCAATCAGTTCATCAACAACATCATCAACATGAACATCAATATGAATATATATTAATATATATATACATATATATACATATATATTTATATATGATATGAATATTAAGATGAACATAAACATGAACATCAACCATCAACATCAACCATGAACATCCATCTTTAAATGGATTCATCATGTGTCAGGCCTGACGCTTGCATTCTTCGCTGCCCATCGCTCCGGGTTGGGGCACCTCAGTTGAAGGGTGGAGATGCTCGAGCTAACAACGGTGCAAGTGACAAGTTGGATATAGCTGCGGGTGTATATATTACAGTGTATATAATCGATATGGATCTATTATATATGTACAGTTCACATATTGTTCATATATATATATATACGTATATACAATACGTGTGTTTAGTGATTAATATGGATTTCTGAACTACATAGGGACTACAATCAAGGATGTATCCAATGCGATATCATTTTGGGGATCAATGTTACGACTTCTGGTGTGCTGACGCATGTCCGAGGATGGCTTGTCGTCTTTTGGGAACACCAAGTGGATGATTCGCCGCAGATCAGCCATTAGCCTGGAAAACATATCTTTGCACAAGGGTCGAAGTGAGCACCGTAAGCACATCAGCATTTAGCTTTTCCAACAAATCGAGGTTTCATCCCACCAAAATATATCAACATATTTCAAAATCAATGAAAATAGTAATGAAAATCATAGATTTTGATTCATCTCCAGATCTCCAAGTCTCCAAGTCGAATCCACCCAGAAACGCCCCTGAGTTCCTGGCCGCATCCGGATCCGTGGCTTTCACCGGTGTGGCTGGCGGCGGCGTGGCCGACAGCTGGGCGCTTTGTGGCGCCATGGGATCAGCCGTGGCTGGCGGCAGCGCCACTGGGCCAGCCTGCAACTGTCGCAAGCGCCTGCCGGCGCACGGCAGATAAGTACTGCTATACTGACTGGGTAAAACAAGGCCATAACCTACTGACTGGGAATGGTTCATAGCACCTATATATTTATGGTGATATATATATATATATATAAATGTGGGATAGTTTATGACATTGGTTTAACCACCTTATCCCAATGAAGTGCTGGTAAAAAAAACCGGGTTAAAATTGTATCCTGTCAATTCAACATGGCTGGAAAATCCGCCATGGATGGCTATTCAGTTCGGGGATTTCCCAGCTGGCCATGGTTGGCAAAACCGGACAGGAAAGCCTGTCCAAAGTGCCAGGCAAAACATGAAAGGACCGCGGTGTCCTATCAATTGTCCCTTAAACACATGCAATGAAACATAGAAGTGTTTCTTTAAAATTCTGAAAATATGTAAAATGATGGACCCCAATGATCTAT
Organism: Cladocopium goreaui; assembly: GCA_947184155.2. Taxonomy (NCBI): domain Eukaryota; class Dinophyceae; order Suessiales; family Symbiodiniaceae; genus Cladocopium; species Cladocopium goreaui. The sequence goes on along the minus strand of CAMXCT020002868.1, from coordinate 414,015 downwards.
AAAATTTGGCCTCAGTCGGACTTAGATGGACTTAGTAGTGAAGCCATGGTTCTTTTGGGGCCCATGGTAGCCCCATTTTTGAGAAACACCTATTCTCAATAGAGATCCCAGAAGTCGGATGCCTCCAGTCGACATGATCCAAAGTGCAGTATGGCCAGTTGTGGTCCAAGTGCCCCATAGAAATGGATTGAGAAATGAATGTCTTCTGGGAATATGGTCAACATTAACCAAGCATACTGGTGATATACTGGTGATATACTGGGGATCACGAATCTAGCAGTCACAGCTCAGGGCGCTGGGCATCACACCTTCCTGCACTGAGCACGAAAGGCGGCGAGTAGATCTTGTGCTGCATGCCTTCCGTCAGCCTGCGCCGCTTGGTCAGCTCCCCGAAACACGGCGCAGTCAAGGAGTCACGGCGTCAACGGGCAAATTCCATGGTCCCAAGGATGGATCGATCATGATGATCATCCTATGTGATTTGGGAGTCCTAAAATACATCTTTCAAAAACGAAAGAGCCCTCAAGCCATGGATTTCCCTCAAGCGGCTCTTAATTTTGCTGGGCTCTGGTGGATCGTCAAATTTTGGAAACACACGGATGCATTCACGGTATATGGGGATGGGTCAAAACCTTGTACCCCTGGTGAACATCAAAATAGCTGGTAAATGGATGTTCATCCCCCTAAAAATGGTATTAATAGGTATTGATCCATAGCCATATATTCACCGATAAAAAACATCTGGAACTCCCAGTCAGTGTATCTGTATGTTTCTGTTCGCCACGAGAGATCAACACACCTGGGCACCCCAACCATGTGACCATCACGATGAGTTTGTCATTTTCAGTAAACGCTGGACCTCAGCTCCAGCAGTTGCCCTAAAAATTCTCGGAAAGCTTCTGAGAATGTAAGCGCTCTCATGTATTTTTATAATTTTCAAGATGGGTCAAACTTCGCCCCCAAAATTGGATGGTGTTTTCATAGGTTTTCATAGATTTTCCATCTATTTTCCATAGATTTTCACCCAGCCATGACCAGCCATGACCAGCCATGGCCGCCGATGTCCATTTTCCCCAATGACTTCACTGAGACTTTGACCATTGAAGGCCAACTCTTTGGCGAAAGAGCACGGAAGCTGCTCGGCCTGGATGGGATTTCTGGAGATTTGGGGGCTACTTGAGCCCTACCCTCTGGTAATTTAACATAGCTATTGAAAATGGCCATAGAAATAGTGGATTTTCCCATTGAAAAATGGTGATTTTCCATAGTTACGTTAGTTTACCAGAGGGTAAATCTGCTAAAGTCAAGTGGTCCATTGAGTCCATCGAGTCATTCAAACTCTCTGGTTTTGATTCATCAAGCAGGTCGCTGCGATGTGCGTTGATCCAACATTGCGGTTCATGCGAGACTGAAACACTATGTCTACTGCATGCATACCCATAATTGTTGGTCCAAGGCCCACTTGGTTGGGCTCTACATAACAATGATATACAATGATGCAGTTCATTTTGTTCTGTCAAAACCTTTAGCATTACACATAATTACCCGAGATTGCTGATGTAGCATGCTGAAGCTCATAACACAACCCGATTCCCCACATAGCTGTTGGTGCAAGGTAGCCCACAAATTCACGGGTTTGTCTGAAAACATGGACCCAATTTTTTACAGTAAACTCCGGCGGTTTACCACCATTTTCCGTAATCAAATTCAGCTTGCTATTTGGGAGGTCTCCCAGCAGTTTTGGACATAGCTAGTTCCATCAGTGCTTCAAAACCCGAATTTGGGTTTTTATCCCAGTTTTGGGTTGGTGAAACATGGTTAAACCTCCAGTTTTGGTTGGTTAAACCATGTTAAACCTTCATTGGTTGGCTGGACCTCCAGTTTTTGGTTGGTGGAATCCCAGATCCCATGGCTGCTCCCCAGCGCTCCCCAGCTCCCATCCCCCCACGGCGCACTGGAACGCTCAGTACAGAGCGGGAGTCGCAGGTGCCAGACACGTCAGACTGAGCGCTGGTTTTTTCGGGCGCTCCATGTTACTAATACTGTTGTAGATTGTTGATAACCTTGGGTATTGGGTATATTTTATATAATTATATATATAATTATATATATCTATCTATCTATCTATCTATCTATCTACCTATCTATCTATCTATCTGTCTATCTGTTTATCTATCTATCTGTTCTATCTTTTATACGCTTTAGATTGTTTGACCATTGCACATAGAGTATTGATATCGAATTGCAATGATACTGCTTGAGGCTTGGGTGCTATATCAAAACTTCCAGTTACATTCAGAAATTGATGGCAAAAAACATACAAAGACTAACCAGGCACCTACACCAAATTTGATCCAGACTTGGGGCTTCCTCCACTAAGGCCCATGAGATTTAAGGCTTAAGGATAGGGACAACATCTTGCACAAGGACAAGATGGAAGTTAAATGAAGTTAATGCCTCCATATACGACGTGGGTATTCTGAGAGCCATGGCCTCAGCGAATTCTGCGGTCCATCGTTGGAAACATCCACATTTGGCGTTGGAGCTCAAGCACGGCTTGTTTAGTCCGCAATGGGAATTGGTACAACTACAACATACCTTGAAATGATCTCCTTTGACTGGTTGACCCATACCCAACCGCAGTGTCATCGTCCAGCAGCGGCCTGTGTGGAACCAGAGTCAGAAACGAGGTACATGTCTCCGATTCGGCGGAATTTAGACAGGTCCTAGCAGAGGTTTTCGTGGCCTGTGGAGATAGGACAGAGGTGGCATGATGTTTGTCATAATTGTTGATGGATGTTGACGGTGATGTTCATGTTCATGTGCATATTATTGATGTTCGTATTGATGTTGTTGTTGACGTTCGTATTGATCTTGTTGTTGATGTTCGTATCGATGTTGTTGATGATGTTGCTGATGATGATGATGATGATGATGATGATGATGATGAATGATGATATATGATATATGATATATGATATATGATATATGATATATGATATATGATGATGATGTCGACAGCGGAGAAGAAGAAATATTATATACTACATTGCATCTTGGTGATCCCTCAAGGTCCGTTGCTGCTGTAGCTTCCACACCGCTCCTGGCCCATCAATGACTCTTTGCTTCGAATCATCATGGGAATCACAGAAAAGCTCAGCACCTGCCGCGCGGTTCTCGCACTGAGGGCAACGGTTTTTTAAAAGTCCCGCCCACCCGATATCAAATAGCTCCAAATAGTTCCAATGACCCAAAAATGAAGAGATCCGATATTGTGTGTGTGTGCGTATCTATATTTACAATTATTTACATACACCAGGAATCACCAGGATGTCTGATTCTAGGGAAGTTAATTAGGGAGAAGGGATGATCTTGGGAAGCAAATCCCAACCCGTCTTTGTCACCAAAAAAAGGCCCGCCTGACCGGGCGTGCACCCTGCCACTGTCCAAATAAATTGAATGCCCTGCCCCAGAGTCACCTCAAGTCGACAAAAATCTGCGGCACTGAGCCCGGTGTCCCCTGGTCCCCAAATGAAACCCTGGTGGAATGTAGTGTTTAGTAGTATGGAATCGTTAATGTTGGGGTACCTGAAATTGGGAGGTATTTCATGATCAATGATTAGATCCAAATAAAACTTAGGGCGGCATGAGGATTCTCAAACTGGTAGTATTTAGTATTTTGAATTCATCCTAACATGACTATTAACATTTTAGTAAGTTATCACTATTTTAGTAGGCATTACTTCTCTATCCTTTTTGGGGGCTGCTGTGTTTCAATGTACAGTCATCCTGGAGTAGATAGAATATTGAAATGTCAAAATCTCACTACATATTCTATCTACTTCACGATGATTCTGTATCACATGTATGTATTATGTATAAACCTATATATATATATGTATGATATTATATATATATATGTGTGTGTGTATATCATAGTTTCCCATGATATCCCATTATACACCTTTTTTTGTTGGTTAAATCCCATGTTTTTTGTTGGTGGCTCTGGGGATCGCTTCCCTGAGGAGCCACGCAGTTTGTCCAAAGGAAGGGGACAGGAACTCCGACGATCCGGTAGCTGGTGACATGCGCACCTGGCGCTCAAAAGCACCCAGTCGGTGCAGGGAACAACCCAGTGAAAATGATGTGGGGTGTGTATATTATCTATAACATGGACCCACATAAGTTTGAGTTTACCACATTATTTGCTTGCAACGCAGTATGTATATATATATACACGTATAGAGAGAGAGAGAGAGACCCCCAAATAATTAGATGCCAATCTCAGTGAATATTCACTATTTTAGTGGAGATTTACTGTTCTGCATCCTTTGGGGGATGACTATATGATATGTCATAATTAACATAATCCCACATAGATTTGAAAGATACTACGTATAGTAGAAAATCATCATATTCGACCCAGTCAATATATCTTACAAATGGGGGTATTTCTACCCAGTCAAGCCAAGATTTAATTTATAGTAACCCCCAAAAAAGATAGAAACGTCATGTATCGCTATTCTGACAGGATTCTAAGTTCCTATCTTTTTTGGGGGTTCTATATGTGTGTGTATATATATAATCCCTTCCTCCTAATACTAAACGTCCCCCTAATACTAAAAACAGGCATCCATCTCCAATTTCCGAAAATTTCAGTTTGGCCAATTTGACTTTTAATTGATCCCCTTTTAAAAACAATTTAAAAATCAACCTACCATTTGTGGGTTCTCCCCCCTAATACTAAAAACTAGTTCACCCCGGGGTGTTTAGTATTAGGGGGGCCTAGTCCCAATCCCTCACTCCAAGCTGCCTAGCTACTCTAGCAATTAGGGGTAAGCTTCTAACTGCCATTTTTGGCAATATTTTAATTGCGTTATATAAGGAAATTTAATTGATTTTGAGATCGGAAAAAATAGTTTTTAGTATTAAGGGTTTTAATTTAGTATTAGGGGTAAGCTTCGAACTGCCATTTTTGGCAATATTTTAATTGCGTTATATAAGGAAATTTAATTAATTAATTAACATGACTTCGATTTGGTTCCCTAATAATAAATACCCCCCTAATACTAAAAACTACCTGCCGTGTTTTGTATTAGGGGGGGGTTTAGTATTAGGAGGAAGGGATTAATATGGAGTGATACATAGGTTATCAAACCCACTTACCTACTTTGGAATGCATTATGACATACTACCACTAGGTAAGTTGGGTCTGAACATATTGTCTGAACATATTAAACATTAACATTACCATCCTTTATGAATTATGACGATTCACCGGTGGATTTTAAGGCTCCATTTTTGGATCAAATCAACCATTGATACAGGGGATGGGTCAGGCTTGGGGGTACGATGGAAGGACCCTGGTTGAAAATTTAGGGATGCACCTCTTTCATCAAACGGAAAGGAACACGTTTTTTTTTAATCCATGGCCTTTATATATAATTTGCAACCTACAGAAATGGGCCTTGAATGCCTATATCTAATGACGAATTGCTGCAGGTTGAGATAAGAGTACCTCAGAGTATCTTTTTGTGAACATCCGCTCAGCGAATGAATAGAATAGATCATGTTGGAATGTAAACTACCATGTGTATCCATTGTGCTTGGCGTTCCATGCTTCCAACCGGACGACTCCAGTGCATGCGGGCCCTCAACCAGTCTTAAACATATCAGCAAGCTATCACTGTTTTATCATCCAAACATCTATATATATATATGTAATAATTATACAGTAATGCAAGTGAAAATAGAATCCAATCATCGAGTTCAAAACATAGATTTTTTAAAGGTTCATTTGACTGGATAATTATGTGCCTATCGATCAACTATAATATATAATCATGAATTGATGATAACTACTAATCCAATTGATAGTCTATTTTATTATACTATTAACTAGAGTGAATTGCCTGACAAAACACATGTCTTACCAATACCAAAAGATACTCCAATGGTCAAGTTTTAATAGTTCTAATCCAACATTAACAATAGTATATATTACAATTATGTTACTTAATCATTCTTAATATTTCTCAACTGTTGTAAATGATAGATGATAAATAATACCCTCTGGTAAATTAACATAGACCCTGAAAATCACCCATTTTTAGTGGAAATTAATCTTCCAAATCCTGGCAGGGTCTAGTTTACTGGAGAGTAATCATCTGCTACTATGGATCATTTACTACAGTCTAATTTACAGATGTGACCATATATATATATAGATAACATATATATTACCCTACAGTAAATTAACATAGACCCTGGCAGTTGTCGGGGTTGGAAGACTAGTTTCCATTAAAAATGGGTGATTTTCAGGGTCCAACTGTTAAATTACCAGAGGGTATCATTTATCATCTATCATTTACAACAGTTGAGAAATACTAAGAATGATTAAGTAACATAATTGTAATATATATATAACTTATTATATATATAATTTACAGATGTGACCATGTGTGACTCCCATCATCTCTGGTGACCTCCGGCATCCTCCGTTCTGTGACATCCCGCGCCTCAGAAGTGACCGTCGCAACTGCCACGTTCTCCGGGGTGGTGAGGGTCACCTGCAGGGCATCGGATGGTGTCCATGGTGGAGATCTCCATAGAAATTTTGAGTTGCTGTAGATATATGGATATCATTGGATATATCTTATATATCTATATAAGGATATATATATATATGATATATGGATATATGATATATGGAAATATATCATATAGGACATATAGGATATATAGGTCAATAATCATTGGCATATCCATATTATATATCAAATACATCTATATACAATATGTTTTTTTATCTGTAAATATATCCATATAAGACATGAGATTAGATCATGTGGGATATATAAGATTATATATATATAAGGTCGTAAGGAACAATCTATAGACAATCCCACAAGACAGCCTGGAATTACGCATCAAACATGGGGGTCCTAATCTGAAAATTAGACCGAGTCTGCAATTTTTTTTTTCTGCAAGATTGCTGTCAGCAGTGACATCTGGTATACCACGAAAGTCACTAGAGGTTGATATTCAATATGGGTATGGGTCAATACCTACAGATACATTTTTAGTGGGATGAACATCCATTTACAAGCTATTTTGGGGTTCACTAGGTACCAGGGTTTTGACCCATCCCCATATCATTTAAGACTGGATGACCACGGATATATCGTAGCAACACAAGCCGGCTGGGTCTGGGGAACCCAATTCGGCCACCAGCAAGCCGCAAAGATCTACAACAGAAAAAAACCAGCAGAAGGATCACAGTTATACAGTGTTATAATATGCAAAAAGGATCAAAAAGGTGTTTCACCATGGGTTTTACCATGGTTTTACCATGGTTTTCACCAATGTTATCCACATTTCACCACTGTTTTACCACCAGAAATCCACATTGTCCCGGGGTCCCAGCGACGCCTGCGGCAACATGGTGGTCTTGGCTGCGCCCACTGGAGGCGCTGTGGTCACTTGGATGCCAATCATCTTTTCCTGGTCATCAGCTCAGCTGGGCGAAACCCTGATTTTCCAAAAATGGATGCAAAAAATGAATGGATGCCTAAAAAATGATGATGTGACTCATGGATCAATAAAATCATCAAAAATCTAGAGAAAATGGTGGTTTTTCTCATGTTTTGTTCATGTCTTTATGGATTTCTTATGGATTTCTGTATCGGGTCAACGGTAATCTCCACGAATGTCGATCCTGTCCCATCGGACCAAGGCCGACACCAGGAAGTTGGGCTCTTCTGGGACGGGGATGCCAAACTGCAGCGGCCCCATGGTGCCAGACACATGTGCAGATATAATATCTATAGTCTATTAGTCCATAGCCTATATATGTATACATACACATACCTATGTATATATATATATATATATCCGCCGACCCCTGCCGACAGCAGGGGGAGCGCGTCAGAGAAGAGATTACAAGCAACAAGTGTTGTGCAGTGCAAGTGAGGGGCAAGCGAGGGGGGGACAGAAAGGGAAGCCAGGTGCAGAGTAAGAAGCCCAAAAAAGGAAGCGAGAAAGGAGGGGCAGTCTCAGCGAACGTAGCGGGGCAAGCGAGGGGGGGACAGAAAGGGAAGCCAGGTGCAGAGTAAGAAGCTCAAAAAAGGAAGCGAGAAAGGAGGGGCAGTCTCAGCGAACGTAGCAAGCGAAAGAAGCACGAAACAAGAAGTTAGAAGCAAGAATGCAGAAGCAAGAGTAAACGAGCGACAGAAAGTAATGTTTGGCACTCTGGGCTACGGGCCGCGGGCCCAATCCGTCCTTCACTGCCATGGTGTTTTAGCCCTGCGAGGAGGTCCCTTGACCGGAGCTGTGCCGCACGAAAGCCAGCTGTCAGACAATGCAGGCAAGTTGGCAGTTGGCAGTGCAGGAACGCAGGGAAAAGCTAGGTTTGAGCTGCAAGACGACGCAGGCAAAGTGGCAGGGAAAAGCAAGGTTTGAAGCTAGTTTCTAGGCAGTTCAGAAGGCAACGTTTGGCACCGTGGGCTGCCGGCTGCGGGCCCGATCCGTCCTTCAGTGCCATGGTGTTGGGGCCCTGCGGAGGGGTCCTTGGACTCGAGCTGACGGCAAGACACAGCAAGGTTTGAAGCTAGTTTCGACTTGACCGGAGCTGTGCCGCACGAAAGCCAGCTGTCAGACAATGCAGGCAAGTTGGCAGTTGGCAGTGCAGGAACGCAGGGAAAAGCAAAGTTTGAAGCTAGTTTCTAGGCACTGCAGAAAGCAACGTTTGGCAGTATGGGCTGCCGGCCGCGGGCCCGATCCGTCCTTCACTGCCATGGTGTTTGAGGCCTGCGACAGGGTCCTTGGACCCGAGCTGACGCCAGGAAACAGCAAGGTTTGAACCGGCAGACCTGGTCCGTCCCTCAGGGCCCTGCTGTTTGGCTGTGGCGCAGGCGCCGTTTTGGGTCAGACAGCAAGGTTTTCTTGTAGGTTCAGAAAGCAACGTTAGGCACTCACGGCCGTGGCCCGCAGGCCCGATCCGTCCTTCACTGCCATGGTGTTTGAGGCCCGCGACAGGGTCCTTGGACTCGAGCTGACGGCAGGAAACAGCAAGGTTTGAAGCTAGTTTCTAGGCAGTTCAGAAAGCAACGTTAGGCACTCACGGCCGTTTTTGAATGTTTGTGACGGCCGGAAAGGGCGCGTTTTTGAAGGTTTGACGGCTGGAAGAGAGCTTGTTTTCTTGTAGGTTCAGAAAGCAACGTTAGGCAGTGGGAGCGGTTGCCCGGAGGCTCGGTCCGTCCTTCAGGGCCCTGCTGTTTGGGCGTGGCGGAGGCGCCGTTTGTGAGCCTTGACGGCTGGAAGAGAGCTAGTTTGGGAGCCGTTGCCCGGAGGCTCGGTCCGTCCTTCAGGGCCCTGCTGTTTTGCTGTGGCGAGGGCGCCGTTTGTGAGCCTTGACGGCTGGAAGAGAGCTAGTTTTCTTGTAGGTTCAGGAAGCAACGTTAGGCAGTGGGAGCCGTTGCCCGGAGGCTCGGTCCGTCCTTCAGGACCCTGCTGTTTGGGCGTGGCGGAGGCGCCGTTTGTGAGCCTTGACGGCTGGAAGAAAGAGGGACTGGGAGCCGTTGCCCGGAGGCTCGGTCCGTCCTTCAGGGCCCTGCTGTTTTGCTGTGGCGAGGGCGCCGTTTGTGAGCCTGGACGGCTGGAAGAGAGCTAGTTTTCTTGTAGGTTCAGAAAGCAACGTTAGGCAGTGGGAGCCGTTGCCCGGAGGCTCGGTCCGTCCTTCAGGGCCCTGCTGTTTGGGCGTGGCGGAGGCGCCATTTGTGAGCCTTGACGGCTGGAAGAGAGCTAGTTTGGGAGCCGTTGCCCGGAGGCTCGGTCCGTCCTTCAGGGCCCTGCTGTTTTGCTGTGGCGAGGGCGCCGTTTGTGAGCCTTGACGGCTGGAAGAGAGCTAGTTTTCTTGTAGGTTCAGAAAGCAACGTTAGGCAGTGGGAGCCGTTGCCCGGAGGCTCGGTCCGTCCTTCAGGGCCCTGCTGTTTTGCTGTGGCGAGGGCGCCGTTTGTGAGCCTTGACGGCTGGAAGAGAGCTAGTTTTCTTGTAGGTTCAGAAAGCAACGTTAGGCAGTGGGAGCCGTTGCCCGGAGGCTCGGTCCGTCCTTCAGGGCCCTGCTGTTTTGCTGTGGCGGAGGCGCCGTTTGTGAGCCTTGACGGCTGGAAGAGAGCTAGTTTGGGAGCCGTTGCCCGGAGGCTCGGTCCGTCCTTCAGGGCCCTGCTGTTTTGCTGTGGCGAAGGCGCCGTTTGTGAGCCTTGACGGCTAGAAGAGAGCTAGTTTTCGTCTAGGTTCAGAAAGCAACGTTAGGCAGTGGGAGCCGTTGCCCGGAGGCTCGGTCCGTCCTTCAGGGCCCTGCTGTTTTGCTGTGGCGGAGGCGCCGTTTGTGAGCCTTGACGGCTGGAAGAGAGCTAGTTTTCTTGTAGGTTCAGAAAGCAACGTTAGGCAGTGGGAGCCGTTGCCCGGAGGCTCGGTCCGTCCTTCAGGGCCCTGCTGTTTTGCTGTGGCGGAGGCGCCGTTTGTGAGCCTTGACGGCTGGAAGAAAGCTAGTTTGGGAGCCGTTGCCCGGAGGCTCGGTCCGTCCTTCAGGGCCCTGCTGTTTTGCTGTGGCGAGGGCGCCGTTTGTGAGCCTTGACGGCTGGAAGAGAGCTAGTTTTCTTGTAGCTTCAGAAAACAACGTTAGTAACGTTAAGCAGTGGGAGCCGTTGCCCGGAGGCTCGGTCCGTCCTTCAGGGCCCTGCTGTTTTGCTCAATGGGAGATATGCCCAGGGGTCGGCGGCAGGGGGCGAAGCCCTTTAATTATTATTTTGATATTTAATTTATATATGTTTTTTCTTTCGTCATTTCTTTGACGAAGAGCATTCCATTCCTCGATATATTATGTACAAATGGGGCAAGAATTTTCCATAGATGTTGAGCATTCAAATCAGTTTGATGTGACGGCTGAAAGTCCCGCCCCATGAGTCAGCGACTCCTAGGATGAGGTATGCATCCGGAAAGTCTCAACAGTGCCATGCATCTTTGATGCTGGTGAGATCCCACACGTAGCTGATGTGCTAGGTGCAGAGCAAGTCCTTTGTCATACAATCGCTAATCCAATGGTTGGCGATTTTGGTCACAACTTCCATATGCAAAAACGCTGAAATGTACCCTCTCAGCAACAAACCCTCAGTCTTGGCCAACCAGTGACTTAGCTGTCTCAGAGAGCTAGAAGTCAGACATTCCTGCGCTCATCCTTGCAGGCAGACTTGCAGTTCAGCAGTTGAGAGTACACTGCTGTGATGATTGCATGAAACTTCTTCCTTCCCTCAATTCTAAAGGAAATGAAACTAGGATAAACTAAATATAGTGTTCAAGATGAATCCGCAACTTTTTTGGGATCAAAGCTGTGCTCTGAAGGTAGTTGGTTCAAAGTGAAAAGACAAGTGTCTTTCACCCAGCAAGTACCATGGGGAAGGAATGGCTGCCATAGCAAGGACCATCTGATGAAGAAGGCCAAGCGCCCCGCAACAACAGCCAAGACGACCCCGCAGCACTAAGTGAAACAGAGCCACCAGCAGGCCACATGAGTGCTGCCCCCCATGGGTCAATACCCAGCACCAACAGAAAACCCAGCACTCAGACACCGGTGTCCCCCAATGCAAGGCGGAAGGGGAAGGGAGGAGGCCCTTGAAAGGAAATGCTACAAAAAGATGGGATCAACTTTCACACTATCAAAACGGGGGGACCACAAGCCAGTGTTCAAGATGAATCCGCAACTTTTTTGGGATCAAAGCTGTGCTCTGAAGGTAGTTGGTTCAAAGTGAAAAGACAAGTGTCTTTCACCCAGCAAGTACCATGGGGAAGGAATGGCTGCCATAGCAAGGACCATCTGATGAAGAAGGCCAAGCGCCCCGCAACAACAGCCAAGACGACCCCGCAGCACTAAGTGAAACAGAGCCACCAGCAGGCCACATGAGTGCTGCCCCCCATGGGTCAATACCCAGCACCAACAGAAAACCCAGCACTCAGACACCGGTGTCCACCTCCCCCCAACCTAGCAGTGATCTGCTGACAAACCTGGTAGCCAAAGCTCAAGCATTGCTTGCAGGAGAGATGATGTGGCCAGAAAAGAAAAGGAATTTGCAAGCATTGACCTCAAGAGGGGGGAAAGGGGGGGAATCACAAATCAAAGTTGAAACGGGGACGGGCTCGTTTAGCCAAAGTCAGCAATCGTTGACGAACAGGTCCCTCCAGATGGATCTCAGTTAACTGTGCTAAAGCATCAGTTATATAAATTCGAGCCGTACGAATATGATTCCATCGTCCAACAAAACACACAGCAGGAAGATCATTAGATTGACGAAAAGCGAAGCTGGCCCCCCCCCTTCGGAGGGAGTACCATTGAAATCCCCCAGGCAAACCTAGGTCAGAGATCAGGGACTTCAGACGTTGCCGCAGGACACCAGGCGAAGCAGAGCGAAGTAAATCGCCCGGCGCCAGAGGAGCAACAAAGTTGCGCAGCGCTCCAATTAGCCATGGATCATTGATGACCAGGGATTCTTGAGCACCTGTGCGCTGTCCCACTTTTGTCAACGGAAGAGACCACACCAGCCGGGAAGCAGCCGCATTCCAGGTAAAATCACCCTTCTTGGCAGAGAAAAGTTCCCCAGTGCGAGCATAGCGATCAAAACCTAAAAGCAGCAAAATGGCAAGATCTGGCCACCCTTGTTGAAATGAAAGTTGTGCAAGGGCATAGACGATGACCGGGGTGAAGGGCAGCGCCCGTGCGGGGAGTTCAGCACGTGTCCAGCTCCCGTGAAGTCTCCAGGAGCCCACCAGAAATTTCTTACATTGAGGCACAAAATGGCCCAGCCCAGACAAGCAATCACTTGCAAAACTTTTAGGATCCCCTGAATGCCACAAAGATTCAATGAATTCAGAAACTCGACCATCAAGAACAGCAAAGCAGCGTGGATATGAGTATCCATGCATTTTTAAGAAAGCAAGGAAACGTGAAACAGCCTCAAGATACCTCTTACGTGTAGCTGGTGCCACAACTAAACTTTGCAACGTGCCCAATGCCTGCCGCTCTCGTTTTCGCTCCACCTGGCAACGTCGCCCCAACACTTGTCGTCGGGGCATCAGGTCTGCCTACGCTTTTTGGCCCACCTACTGGGGCCATCTGCCGGGTTCCACTGGCTTTTCACCCAAGCTAGGCAGAGGCGAACGTGAGCTGCAAGGCATACGGCACTGATTCGTCGCAAAGGGGCCTGAAGACTCCGCGACGAACTGCGTCCCTTCGAGAGGCAAGACATCGCGACCATATTGTCAACCAAGGCAATGAGGCGCTTACCTTGGTTCTTCACATCTCGTCCCTGGCGTCGAAGAAGGTCCAAAATGGCCACAAGCTCCAGGGTGTTGATATGTTGCCCTTTCTCTTTCCATTCATAAGATAGCAGCACACGCCACACCCAGTGGGATGGGTCAACGCTCTGTCTACAGAGCTCCCCAACTGAGAAAGGCGTCCCCAGGTCGACACGGATTTCAGCACTTCTGTGAGTGCCATTCCTCGCCAACAAGTATGCCAAGGTCTCCTCATCCGTCATCCACCCTTGGGGATCGACCCAGGGCCGGACCAGCATAACTGGCGACGGCAACACCTGCTCGCGCAAGCTCACCGTCCCCGGCATGCCAGCGGCCACTGAGGAGAAGCGGACTTTCCATGGACGATCTTCAGCCTGGACCTTCTCTTCCTTTGCCTTCCAAACATTCCAAAGCGCCAGAGTGACGTCGCTCCTGGCACAATCCTCAGGGCTCAAGACCAACCCCACCAGCAGGCGAGCCACTGCAATGGCTGAGAAGCTGTTGCCAATCATCTGACCCTTCTGATCTTGCGACAGACGCGCCTTGGTATTCAAATGGCTTGAAGTGAAGCCCATCATTCTCAGTTGCTCCTCCGGCATAGGGCGGCGCGGCCCATTGTGGTCTCTGACCAAGTTGCGGGGCTCGTATTGATAAGGCTGCAATCTGTATGCATCACCCCGCCACCGGCGTTTTGCGGCTTCAGAGGCCTGCTCCAATCCGGCTGGCGAAGGTGGTGGTGCACTTCGTGCCGTTGGTCGAGTGAAAGTGGCAAAGGGCTCCTCTTCATCAGCCATCTTCACTGCCTTGTCATTGAGAAACCAGCTCATTGGCGGCCTCTCTGTGTCAAGGTCCACCTCCTTCACATGGTAGCTGTGACCTCTCATCGGCACATTGTTGATGATCCTCATATCCACTCCTGGGATCATCTCCACATTCTTTACCCAGTAGAGCCGTGGGCGACGACAGCGTCCCACCTGACCAGCCTCAAGGAAATGAGCTGCGAAACCAATTTTTCGACTTTGGACTGCATAGTCCTCATCATCCATCACCACGTTTTCATAGAACTCGTAGAGCTTCCAGGGTTTGAGGTTGAGTTCCTGTGACACTTCTGTCAACCACTGCCTGATTTGCAGCATTGCATCCAAGAGCTGGCTGCTTGCTCCAGCAGCGCCTTGCCGGTTCACATTGAGCGCTGAGTGGTTGATGCAGGGCCAGCCCCCGCCAAGCAGCACTTCCTCCGCCCGTGGAAACCTCCTACGCCATTCCAAAACATCCTTCTTTGTGATAGTCAGGGCATCCTTGATCCAAATGCAATGCCTGCAATGCTGTCGGTACACCTTCATGCACTCCGGAGAGGCGTCAACGGCCACGACCCACATTGGCTCGAGGCCAATCAAGTCAAGGGCTTGCTTCAAGCCTCCCATGCCAGCAAACATCTCAATCACCACCATGCGACGAGTTGCTTGGCCTTCCATTCCATCCACTTCATGCGACAAGCTCTGCAGTCGCGACAAGCCCCAGGAGCTCAGGCCTGTGCTTACACAGGCTCCACCGCCTTCTAAGCTGGCATCAGTCGCATAGACCTGCCCTGAGATCTTCATCCGTAGATCCATCCAATGCATCGGAAGCGCCCCAGTTAGGAGCAGCACCTCATCCATTGCCTTCTCGCTAACCACTCGGGGGACGCTTTTGTTCAAGTCGATGTAGAGGTGATCAAATAAACAGGACAGGGGCCGACAGTATTGCACGCTGTGCATGTTCTTCGAAACCACAGACTGCAGGTTGGGTGAGTCAGTACGGACCAACTCCCCGCCCAGCAGCCCAAGGTTCGAAGACGTCAGCGCACGTCGGAACTCCATCGAGCTCCCAACCCAGCCTGCTTCTCCATCTACCTCTGCTCCTAGCGTCACCCACGTGAGCGTCCCCTCTGCTGCTTTGTTTGGGTCACGCCCCACTGTCAGTTCGCTCATCTTTTCCCTGAGGAGCAGCTGTTCACAAGTCGGCTGCCCCTCGTACAAACCTCTGTCAGTCCGCCAGACCATCGTTAGCTGGTCATAGTTGTCCACGTAGAAGGAGAAGAAGCTCCGTGGAGTGTCCAGTGCCTGCAGAGGACTTGGCTCTCCCATCTTGATCATCTGTGCCGGGCTGAGGCCCGCTTCCCGAGCAATGTTTTCAAATCCATCTTGGATGAAGTCAACCACGTTGTTCCATCCCATTGGAGCGCTTTTCACCCTGGGATAACCTGCCTGATCATTTCCATCTCCAAAGGCCCAGCCAGCTGCTTTCTTGTTCAGGCTGAAGAAGCTTCTCCATGCATAGCCAGGCCGGTAGATGTGGAAACAATGCTTCTGATCCTCAGCAGCGCAAATAATGACTTCATCATCATGAAGGTACAGATTCCCCCACAACGGAGCGTACCCCATCTTCTCCGACGCCCTCACTGGCATGCGTCGTTGGAAACTGTTCCCTGGGATCATGTTGATGATCAGGCGCAATGTTCTCAACCATCTTCCGTCCTCTTTCATAACCCACTTTTTGTGGACTCCAAATGCGCCGTTCCTCACCGGCACATCTTTGAAACGCAGGGTCTCAGATGGGACCTCTCTCTCTAGCATTCCTGCTGCCACCAGGTGAGCCACAACCTTGTTCCACTCATCCTGTGACTCCACCTGCACAACGGCACTTGTGCGTGGGCACACCAGCTCCTCATCTGGAATTCGCAGCAGATCAGGCTGGTTCACGTAGTCCCTGACGGCCGGGCTCACCACATCTGCAAGAGCAACTCTAGCTGCTTCCAAGGCCCCAGGAGTGGTGGGCAGAATGGCCTCCAACGTCAAGGGATAAGACTTCCCCAGTGAGGGGCCAGTGTAGAGATCCCCAAGACTTTCCGCCAAGTTTTCCCAGCTATCCGCTCGGATGCAATTGGTTTGATCTCCGCTAAGCCACTTTCGTGACCACTGTCGCAGCTTCAGGATGGCCTCCTCCTGTGCTTTGGTGGGCGTCTTTCCATGCAGCATCCCCTCAGTGATCATCCTGCCATTGACCCCTTGGCAATACAGGAAGTTCGTCACCAGAACTTGCAACCAAGCCCACACCTTCCCCCAATCTGAGGGGCCACCTCTTCCACGGCCTTCCAGGCCTCATCATCTCCTGTGCTTTCCATAGCCAAGGACCTGATCCTGTCTTCAATTGCAAGGCCAGCCTCATCCAAAGGTGGAAGGGGGAGCGGGAGCAGCTCTGCGGAACGCTGAAAAGCCTCCAGAGCACAGCAAGTCAGGGCACGAGCAAAGTTCCCCAACTCACCCGGGCGACATTGGATAGCCAGCTTCAAGATCGCCCCGGTTAAGCTCAGCGACATCGCTCGGCTGCAACACCGCTTCAAGATTTGCTTCCACCCCTGGGGGTCAAGATGCTGTCCTGCTTCCAAGCCAAACTCTGCTATGAGCCACTCGGCATGGTGCTGGTCCTTCTCCTGGACGTACAACCGTTGGCCCTGAAGGGATTCTCGGACCAGCTCTCTATCCAACTGACCGACAAAGTCTCGATGGTAAATGGTGGTGCCATAGTCCTTACTGGGTGGCCCCACATACACTCCATCCTCTTTTGTCCAGTCAATGCTGGCTGCTCGGATCTCTATGCCCCGCACCACCTTCAGGAGTTTGCCTTCCCCAGGTCGAGGATCAACCCCAACCTGGGGGCTGCCCACCCCTAGAAGGCGGCTGAAGCCAGCGATCCCATCAGGCTCACTCTCATTGACCAAAAAGCGCATGCTTTCTGCCAGCCGCGTCTTCACTTCAAGAGTTGGGTCCCCTGCCACATCAGCGACTGTCTCAAAGAAGCCATACTCAACCTCATTCCACTTTGAAGACTTCCCCAAGCTCTCCTTGAGCATTGCGTGCATCTCAACAACCTGGGGGTCCTGCACAAACTCTCTGACCTTTGTTCTGGTCGACTCCTCAATCTGACTCTCACCCATAGCGCGCTCAAGCGATCGATACCGGAGGTCACCCTCGAGCAGCCGACCTTCTACCACTTGCCCCGTCCCTTCTTGCCTTTGCCTTTTCCCTTCTTGCCCTTGCCGGGATTGCTTCCGTTCGAGGGAGGGGCATCGTCTTTTCCTTCGCCTTCCTTCTTTTCTCCTCCTCCGGCGGCTGCGACTCCTCCGCTCCACGCCTGTCTCCTCCTTGGCCATTGATCCTGCTGGAGTCTCAGGTCCGCCTTCTGCTCTTGTTGGGCCGCTTTCAGTTCTTGGCGGAACCATGCTCTCTGTTCCTCCTCTGGCACGACCAACTCTAAGAGATTTGCCTGATTCCAGTGCCCCTGGCTCACAAACAGCTCTATCGATTTGATCCTCTGTAGAGCCACATCCAAAGCTCTCAAGGGGTCGTTCAGGGCGACCATATCCACCAGTGTGGTGAGCGTTCTCAGCTCTCTCATGTTTCTCAACCCGATCGACCCCTCCGGATGCCTCGGGAGGTATATCTGATTGAGGTATGCCCTGGCCACCGCTGGCATCTCCTGGTCTCTCTCTGCCGCTCCCCCACCCGTTGACCTCTGTAAAAGTTCCTGGAACCTGCGTAGCGTCAGATTGGCCAACATCCCTGGCCGTTCTTGGTGCAGACGAGGAAGACGCTCGGTCCCCTCGGGCAGGGCGGCAAGCCGAAAAAGCGACTCCGAAGAGGAAGTCGACGTTGCAGAATCCTCACTGGAGTCGTCTTCCTTCTCACGGCCACGGCTTCGCGCTTTCTTGTGGCTCCTCTCTCGGGCCCTCTTGTCTCTTTTTCGCTTCTTCTTCGAAGACTTGGCTCCATCTTCAAAGCGCTATCAGCTGGCTGGGGGGCCGTCCTCTGGGCGATCACTTCTTGAAGGTCACCTCCCCTTGTCTTCAATGCACCCTCTCGAGCACTTTCTTCCTTGGGTTTTGCAGGTTTTGGGGTGGTTGCCACCTGCTTCTTGTGCGGGGGCTCCTCAGCCTGATTGGCACCCAGTGCGACTGCCAAGCCATCAATCCCTGCCTCACCTGTCTGCACCTCTTCTCCAGCGCCAGGAGGGGGTGTGCCAGGCCTAGCAGGACCAGGCCCAGCGATCCCACCTCCCCCGCCAGAACCGAGGCTGAGGTCCATCAATCGCTCTGCATCATCTTTCTTCTTGCCATTCAGCCATCCAAGCTTTTCATAGCTCTTGCCTGGCAGCACCCTGAAGACATCCACATGGATGGGGCTCCTGTAGACCGTCTCATCGGTACATCGATGTGCCTGGCGCTGGCAAAAATGCAGCGGGATTGGCCTCTGCCCATACGTATTTTCAAGCCACCACTCGTAGTACTCATCCTCCACGCTGACAAACTTCCCCAACCACGTTTGCCCTTCTCCTGGTTGGACTTCTGTTCCACGTTCAGTCAGCTGCACCAGGCCGCATCCTTGCTGTCGCCCCAAATCGTCGTAGACCGACACTTCGAGTAGAGCCAAAGCTCCTAGACCAACCCAATGGTCTTCTCCGGCCTTTCGACCGGTCTTTCTCCATGGCTCAGGGTCGCTCATGGCCAATCCAATGCACCGCCTCCTTCCCCGGTACGGACCAGGTTAGGAATTGGCACTTAGATCAGCCCGGCGACCAAGAGCCACCTCTATAACAGTGTCCCTTGAAAGGAAATGCTACAAAAAGATGGGATCAACTTTCACACTATCAAAACGGGGGGACCACAAGCTACTATCAATATACTAAATACAAATACAGAATTTGAAAGTTTCCTCAGTTTCCTAGGTTTCCTCATCTTTAAATCCAGGCGCAAGGCTTCCAAATGTTTCAGCCGCCTCTGACACTCTGCCAGCAAGGTGTCCAACTCACCCTGCGCTTCCGAGTTGTTCGCAGGGATGGGTCAAAACCCAGTAACTCTATGTAACTCTGTGTGAATCCCTAAATGAATCCCTAAATGAATGGTAAATGGACGTTCATCCCCTCCAAGACATGATCCAAAAATATGCGTGAGTTGTTTTTTCGAACCAATCTTAAGGTCTCAGATAGCAGCATTGTCTCCTAGCCAGGGTTAGTCTTCCTAAGGTCTTACCATCCCCCAGAAAACATCAGAAAACCACAATTACATGCTGATCCACAAAACAAACTGTCTGCTACACCCAGCCTGAGGATCATCCAGCTCCAGGCCTATCAAAAGTTTCGTTCTGAACAGAACAAATTCAATGTTCTTGCACATTTCAGGACTACAGGACTACACGTCAGGATTTTGTATCTCCACATACCTCCACAATCGAATGGCAGTTTCAACAACTGTTCTTCCTGTCTCGTCCCTGTTGAGCCCCTCCTGTAGAGTCAGATGGGCCTTCACCCCGCGATGGCGCCTGGCTGGGACCATTTGAGCGATCGGCAAAACCTCAATTGAAAACTGCGATCTCGGGTCAAAGTTATCGTTTTTGGGACTTCACTATATCGTTTTACAGTATATCCTGATTGCATCATTTGCATCCCCTGGCAAATTGCGTGCGGAAAGCCTTTTTACACCTCCACTTCAGCGTCTGAAGCATGTTGGAAGAATTCTGGATGAGCTCTCACAGCGACATGCTCCATGCCTTTCATTCATTCCCCAGCGTCTGGGTAGCAAACCATCACCATGGTCCAATGCTTTTGCCTTGGCCATCTTCATCTAGGAGAAAGATCGCCAAACCGGACCTGCAGGTGCAGGTGTGCCGGTGTGCCCGAGATGAACCAGGATTGACTAAAGCAATGGGGCGCCGCAAAAGAATTACATAGCAGCGAAAAATCGCAATAAGCAAGTGATAATATTCAACGGCAAAGAATCATCTCAAGAATCTTGTCGCATCTGGGCCATCCATCAGCGAAGGACATTTTGTCAAGAAATGGTTATCGTTTAGTTATCGTTTTCGTTATCGTTCAAAGAGGGAAACATTTTTGGAAAATGGCATGAACCAAGGAATGTTGGAAAGGAGGCCTGTTGTCATCGTCAATGCTTGCATGAAAGCGGGAGAATACAAAACGCTCATCCGGAAGGCTTGAACAATGGCGAGACAAAAAGAGCATCCAAATCCAGCTAGTTACCACATACTGTAGCAATACGTGCTTGGATACAAAAGTGTTTACAATAATCAGAAATAAAGAAATTGGCTAGGATCAAGAGTGTCAGCATACTTTTGCACATCTTCCGTTGTGTGAGCTGGTCATGACGTATACCCCACAACTGAGAGCCTAGATTATCTAGATGCTTCTAGAACAGGTGTCCACCATCATGTCATGTACACCACCCCTTCACTTCCCACAATGCTTTTACATACAATATGATTCCCAGGTTATCGTTTTTGGGACTTCACTATATCGTTTTACATATCAATATGCATATTTTTACATACGAGAGCGCTCGAATACATACCTCCTACACGGAGAGTTTAGCCTCTTGCTCATATCTTGTTTGCCAGGCTGGATCCTTTTGTTTGACATGTTCGATACTCCTTGGCATAGTTGCAGTATGTTGCAGTAGTTTCCAATTATGCTTATCCAAACTAGCCGCTAGTTTGCATGCTATTGCCGGGTTTAGTACTTGGAGGAGATCTCCAAATGTAAAGATTTCGTTTGCGCAGTACCGCAAAAATTACTGAAATTATATATAAGTGCTGCAGGAAAACTCAAATCTTCATCCTGAAGAAAGACCCTATGGGCTCCTACGCAACAGCAACTTGTCTTTAGTTGTATTGAGACCGTTGTCTTGGGAGAAGTCGGAGTCGGCGAAAAGAAGCAGGTCAGGTCGGCACGTCTGCCTCACACATCACTTCACCATCATCTCTTGAAATCCAGTATCCTCTGTTCGCCTAAATCCTCTGCTGGTTTCAGTCGGACATCGGCTCTGCACAAATTCAAGTTCAATCAGTTCAATCCATGCTTGACCTTGACTTGGGTCCCTGAATATGCTGCCTGCTTTGGTGACCTTCTCCAATCCAACCTGGGCTCAACTCAAACTCTTGAGCGCGAAAAAGATATGGTGTGCAGCCTCTCACACAAACGTCTACTACTTGCAAGCTGACTGCCACTAACAACCTCTATGAACTGCTGTAGTGAACACAGCTATGTGATGCTTTGTGTACAGAAGAGCCATAAGAGGAGGTTCCCGCGCTGAAAAGAACTTAGGAGGGATGCTGTACAAAAAAGTGAAGCCTCGGGCCATAACCCATTCCTTTCATGGGCAATATAGCCTATAGCCGCAACTTGAACAAAACATCTCAATACTGTATATATCTGTATATCAATTCAACTTTACAAAGAAGTTGAAACAAGTGTCCTTCTTCAAATTGCGAGTTGGATTGGAATGTCCCAAACATCTATCAACCAAGTTCGCCCAAGCCCTGAGAGCATCCACTTGCGGAGCTCTAGACTTCATGAGGTTCGGGAGGTCAGGCCTCAGCGAAACGAAACCCATGAAACCCTTTGACCTCCAAAACCTGAAGATCCAGTCGGACGGAACAGGTTCCATAGTCGAACAACGAATAAACATGGAAAAAAAACTGGTAAACCACATCTAGTGTCTCTGACGCACATACCCTCTGGTGATTTCACATTGCTATGGAACATCTATAAATGAGTCATTATCCATAGCCATCTCAAATGACCAGAGGGTACTATACCACAGGGAAGCTTTATGGCCCAGTGACATGGATGCAGGCCGTTGTCTTGTAACATCTCCTGGTCACAGGCTGTTCATATTATGCTGCAAGCCATTGACAATTTGCAGGAAAATTGGATCTTGTTCGGGCTGACACAGAGACGGTGAGAGGCTGTGGTGAAGTTGAAGGCGTGCCAAACTCACCATACATATATATATATTCACAATCACAACTGTATATTTCGTACCATGATTGTACTACTTTATTGAATATATACATCTTTTATACGTCTTTATGCTATACTATCTCTTGTGCATTCATATCCATGTATCATATTGTCCGTCAAATATAGAACCACATAGCACAACAACATCCCTTCGGCCTGCACTGCCGGCTCTGGCTGCGAAGGCGATGTCATCCTGGCAACGAATTCTGCAGAACGAGATTGGTTCCAACAAAGGACCAGCCCTCGTCAATTTGTGATGATTTAATTCAATATAGTTCGATCTATAATATATAATATAATTACATTAATATTACATTCAAAGATTAGATACAAGAATCGCAAGAATTATAACTGGTTATTGAATGTTATTTATGTTCTTGTATGTATCACCTTGAACATGCCAGCAACACTCCCGGTCCCCGAAAGCTTTGGGTCCCATTTTTGACATTCTTCGGGATTCGCCTCGTCGGCATCTTGGAGAATCCAACAGGTGGTCTGCTCTTCCACTTCCTCCTCCAAGCAGTTCAGCCCCTGAGTTGTTGATTGGCTGCAGATCTTTGATGCAAACTGCAAAGGGAGAGGATTTCGCAGTAAAAATGCTCCGAAACTTGCGGGATATCACATTATTTTGTCTGACAAATATGGGAAATCGATTGATTGGTAATCATTTTCCCTATCAAAAGCACTATTGCCATTTGGCGGTATATCCCATCTTCAGGCAGAGCAATATTGGTGTAACATGGAACTCCTGAGCGAAACTTCGGCTGGACGATTATTTTCTGGAGTTGGTGCCAATATTGGCTCCAGTGCAAGGGGAATGAACCGGCTCTCCCATCTTCAAACATCGCGGAAGCGTACTATGTAAGGCGAATCCTGGGTATCGTGCCTGGTAGCCAAATTCGTCCTGCCAAAACATCGTGCACGTTCAGCATCTTTGCTGCATTGCTGCATGGTCTTTCACCAGGGCACTGTCTCAGCTTGTCTCAGCTTGTTGCTTTCGCTCCCATTCAACAGTCGCCATCTCTGTAGCATTCCAGCCTCATACTCGCGGAGATCGTGATCATGCCAATGGCTCAGATTGCCCAAACCTCAGCAGGAAACAAAACAAAAAGCAAAAAGTGCTGGCGCCATAACGCTATCTCCAACAGCACAACACATAATCACTGATTTCATCAAAATTGTTTCATGGCCAACTCTGTTTAGATAGTTTAGTCTGTTCTTGCAATCTTTGATGACAATCAAGTCCTGAATGTGCAAGTCACATTCATTCGACCTCTTGTAAAGTCAATCGAGTACTCCTTTCACAAAGCTCAAACTGTTCCATCCAATTTTATTGGCTTTCATAGAGACACCACCAGTCTCAAGGCATTCATAAATTCATTGATTCCTGGTCTGGTGGACTGACAAAAAATTATGTATGGTATTGTCTGGTGTGAAATTTGTTGCATGGCATATCATGGCATGGCCGTCCTAAAGAATGGTACATCTGCCTTGTTATGCCCATTATAATTGGCAACTCTGCAGGCCCTGCAAGTGCTTTGAACTCATTGTCTCTGGAATCGCTGTAACTTATCGCTCGTCACGGTCATTTCCGCAAGCAGCGACACAAATCAGCGATGTGGAATCGGCACACGGCCAATTCAATTGCCTTCAACCAAACCGTGTCTTTTAACTTGTTGGGAGATGTTGGGAGATGGAAATGCAAAGCGGGCTAGTTAAAAAGTAAGTGCACAATGATAACCGTATAGAATATCAACAACAACGGCCTGTTTCTTACAAAATACAATTTGAGAGGGGGAACACGAAAGGTAGATGATCAAAAAGGGAAAACAAAACCTCTCTGTGTAAAAACTGGTTGCGTGTAAAAGTGTGCTGTGTGCACAAGTTTTGTGTGCAATTCGTTTTCCGTGTAAAGGCATGTTTTGTGTATACAAACGTCTGTATGTAAAAAATGTTGTGCGTAAAACCTTTTGTGCGGAGAATTTTCTGTGTAAAAAACCCCTCTGCAAAAATTGCGGTGCAGTAAAAAAAAATGTTCGTAAAGGCTTCTGTGCGGAAAAGTTTCTGCTGTGTAAAAACTGTTCTGGGTAAAGTTTCTGCGTGCAAAAATTTTGGGGTGTAATTTTTTTTGTGCAGTCTGTGTGTGCAATTTGTAAAAAAAATGTGTGTGTGTGTACTTTTTTCTGTGCAAAGGTTTCTCTATGTTTCTCTGTGGGTAGGGTTCTGTGTGTAAACATGCCTATGTCCTTAGTGTCCTTCTATTTATGTGCGCAAAAACATCTTTGCACAAAGCCTCGGTATGTAAAAACATCCTTCTTTGTGTAAAAACCTCTGTGTGCAAAGGTGTCTGTGTACAAAAGTTTCTCTGTGCACAAACCTCTCTGTGTAAGAATACCTGCTCGTAAAAACTGCTCTGCGTAAAGGTTTCTGTGCCTAACGTCGTCTGGTTGTAGACAGGTATTGGTGCAAAATGCGTCGCCAAAAAAAAACAAGTTCAAATGCTTAATGTCTTTACGGTTGTTGCTGATGGCGATGATGCGCACAGGGCCCCACAAGGCCTCATTTAGGCTGCCTTAAGTCAATTTTGAAAGCCTTCGGAGCAAATTACTTTCTTCGAGTAATTAATCCCCACCAAGCGACACTTGTTTGACATATTTTCTGACATTCTATCTGGCATTCGAATTTTATCTCAAATGTTTTCTGAAGTTCTTTCTGGCATTCTATCGGGTATATCTTTGGAGATCCTTTGTGGTTGAGGTCCGGCGGGCAACGCTCTGATCCAGTCCGCGCGGTTGAGGTCCGGCAGGGGTCACTCCGATCCAGAGGTTGCTGTTCGGGTCCGGCAGGGAACACTGCGATCTTGTTGTTGTTGTTGTTGTTGCTGCTGCTGTTGTTGTTGTTGCTGCTGCCCCTGCAGCTTTTTTCTCAGTTCCGTAGTGGCCGAAAATTGTCAAATAGGTGCTGTTTTCACGTGTTTTTGCAACTCTCGGAGCAAAAAACACCGTAGATACCGATGTTTTTGGCGGGTCGGAAGCCCAAAACCACGGTATTGAAATATATTTACGATTCTTTACGATGTTTTTTGCCTCTGGTAGCAAAAATCACGGTATTTACAGTGTTTTTTGGCCAGCACCTAGCAAAAAAACACTGGTATTTACGCAATTTTCAGCATGTTGCAAGAAGTATTTTTTCCATGCCAAAGGCATAAAAACACTGTAAATTACAATGTTTTGGGTCTGCTCTTAGGAGGGGGGGTACTGAAATGACTAGCAATCTCCTGAATAATCAGGTAACGGGGCTGGCCGCCCTCCCCTCTACTTCGTAAAGCAAAACTCAAGGTAGCTCTACCGGAGCTACCTTTCGTGAACTAACTACAACGAAGCTACCATGGCCGCCGTATGCAATGTCCATCCCCACAAACGCACCACGCATGTATCCAATTTGATGCATCGCTAATTCATGCATCAATTACTGTACACTGTCAATCATCCTAATCATCCCAATCATCCGTCTCAGGACTCCAGGTTTCCCCAGGTCTTGCCAACTTTCCATCGCACTTGCAGTGGTACTTTCAAGTCACAACCAGCTCGAATCATCTCAGACACCACAACTTCGCGAACTTCTGTCAGGCGGGTTTCCTCAGGTTCGTCTCAGCAAAACTAAGCACTGTTCGGAGAATTTCTTGTCTGATTCATTTCAACAATATCACACGGTGTCCTATGATGTCCTATGTCAAGGCCAATTTCTAAAGCACGACTGAACAATCACAAACAACCTTCCTGACACACCTGCAAACTCATTGTCAAATTATCCATATATTAAAGGGAGGGGACTGTTGCGAGCGGCAGAAAATTTGCTTAAATAAATGGCATTATTTTTTGCAAATCCTTCTGATCCAGATATGAACAGGTTGCACTTTAAGTACATACTTGTATCTGTCACCCAACTATGTGCTACTTTTCACCCGACTATGTGCTCAAAATTGCCATAAATCAAGAAAGGTTGGTTTTCATTCAGAAATTATTGGAAATCTAGTTCCATGCAATTCCCATGCAAAATCTGATTAATTCATATTATATTTCTTGTTTGAGAGTCTCCTTGTGAAATATGTTGTTCTTATTTAATGCAATTAAGTAAATACATCAGAGTCAAAGAGCCATAAATGATCATAAATGTAAATACACACAATTCAGGAATAAGTATATTGAAACATATGTGCATCTTATATAATAATATCCTTGAAATAGTTTCATGCTTGCAAAATATAACGTTTTTTTCTAAAAGATGCAGGGCGTCCCTAAAGATGTACAGCCTTCCATTTAGGGGTAAAAATGTTTCTATAATATGTAGCATGAATTTAAGATAGTACATTCCTGTTCTAAACAATGAAGTATCCCCAGCTTATAAAGAAGCATTTTTCATTAAATTGCATTTTTCCTTTGAAAAAGTACAATGCTTTTTTCAACAAGCAATACCCCTACAATTATGAAGAAATCCTCTAAAATCTAAAAGATGCAGCATTCGTTTCTGAAAAAGCGAAATCTTCTTCCACATGATATCCCTTCAAATATTCCTGCGCCATATGTAGCATGCTTGTCGATTTACAACCATCCCTTTAATATGCAGAATTCATGTCAAAAGTGCAATACCCAATGCATCAACACTATAGTCCTTGAACATCACGTCAAATTACTATGTTGAAGTACCCCGTCATAAGACAATATAGTATCCTTTTCAAGAAGCCATGTTCCTGCAAGAGCAAAAATAATTGTCTTCACACGTGTAGTATTCATGTTGAAAAGGTTCAGTTTTCGTTTGTTGTTCCTTGAGAATCAGGTCTTTCTCTAAAGAAACTAGTTTCTGTATTCAATACGAAAGAGTTGTGCACTCTTCTTAATCAAGTGATTCCATCATTTATGCACCAAGGGACAACCATATTATTTCAGAAAGAGTGCTGCATGTGTAAAAGGATTACATGGTGGAATAAATTTCCATTGTCTTAAGAGAATATTGCATCTCCCTCAAGGAGCTGATAGCTTTAAAGAAAAACAACACTTTCCACATTTTTCAAGGAACATTATACTCTTTTGATAAAAGGAACACTTTACACTTTATATAAACACAAAAGAATTTCATCTTGAAATTTGGAATTATGTTTTGATGTCTGAGGAAATCTTGCACCCTTTTCAAAGAGATGATGCACTTTCTTGAAAGATTTTATTCCAGATAGTTATGCATGTTATAAACATTCACTTCAAGGAATGCCATTATGCCATGATCACAAAAGAACACAATGGTATATATACGTGTGTGTGTGCATTTATTTATATATATATAAATAATTATAAATATAAGTGGACCTTCATTTGAAATGGTGTTGGAATCTTTTAGCACAAGGCGCCATACTTTTATGAAATTGTATACGCATTGAAGGTCTATTTCAGACCATTGCTGCGCTCTTTTCAAAGATATTACAATCTTTCAAAGGGAATGCACAAAGTCAGGCCACACTTTCTGTAAGGAATATAATCTTCTTTGAAAAATAAGACTTGGGATCACAGATATTGGGAGATTGTATGTAAAAAAATGCCAAACCCATGTCCTAAGTGCACTTTGTCTGCTTTATTTTGTTTCAATTGTTGTGGCATTGTTTTTGAACAGTGCCAAATTCTGCAGAAAACTAGGTGGAAATAGATGAACTACAAAATTGCCCTCAACCTATGCCCAAGTCTCCGAGCATCTGATTTTCCAAATTTGGAGACAAGAAGGCCGGAACTAGCCGGAGTCATGATGTAAGACGTTACGAATCCAGATTAATTAATCAGGATCATACCAAAACCTCGAGAAAACCGAACAAACATGACAGGGCAAGACCGGACACAGACGCAGAAGCAGACAAGCAGGCCCGAACTAAGAGCCGGAGTCAAGCAAAAAGCTAGGGTTGTGATGTATGATGTTAAGCCAGTGATTAATCAGGATTGATCTGGATTAATCTGTGCAGTCAATGCAGAGAAGTGAAGGCAGATGTTGGAAACAGATGTGTGTAATTGGACAAATGTAGGGCAGATGTAGGCAGATGACTGATGTAGTGTAATTACATGGTGCCATGACATGTGTCAGAAACGATTCTTGTGAGGGCAAGCAGTAGGAAATTATTCTGATGAAACTTTTCTCCCCCAAAACTTGTGAATTCTGTCGCTCACAACAGTCCTTTCCGATATTAAAATAATTCAATAATAATTCATGATTTATCAATTTTCACCAAATAATATTCCACCAATGTTGGCAAGTTTCTTCAACCTCCACCATCAGCTCGTCATGGATCTGCAACAACAAACGTCCCACCAAACGACATTGACCATCAGACGCATGGCTTCGAAGCTCTTTCAATCCTGGTAGCTGAAACATATACTGCATACTTCTGAAACTCGTGGAACTTAAGACTTGTTTGCTTCATTGGCTTAGATCGGCTCATCCAAGCCCATGACCTAAGGCTTATCTTTTGTTGTGTTCTCCTGTATAAGCTCGCCGTAACAAGGGGGAACCCCCAAAACGTATAGATATGTTTAAAAGAGATCAAACACACAAAAAAACAGAGTAAATATACCAAGAAACGAATGTGGATCCCAATCATGGCAGCTTTCATCAGATCCGCCGCTGACGCTTGGCAGGCGGTGTTCACGGCCTGCCGCTCCGCATGCGACCGCTGTGCCGCTGAGGAGGATCCCAAGCCAGGCAGGAAGCGGCGACGTCCGTGGACCGTTTCCACGAAGCCTTGCTGACGGGCTTGGTCTGTGCACGAAGTGATCCAAAAGGCAACGCCAGCGTACTCCTTCATGAAGGAAGCTTTGAGCTCATTGGCTTGATGGCGAGATATTCCAAGGTCTGCTGCTAACTTGCCAGAACCAACACCATAAATCAGGCTGTAGCAAATGCGCTTTGCCCCACTGCGCTCTTCTGGAGTGATGTCTGAAGCGGATTTTCCCAACCAACCTGCTGCGACTTGTTTGAAGACATCTCCACCTTGATGCAAGATGTCTAGAAGTCTTTGATCACCCGAAAAGTGGGCCATCAAACGAACCTCTATCTGCGAATAGTCCAAGCTCAACAGCACGTAGCCAGGTTCTGCTGACAGCAACTGCCGCGGGTTGACCATGATCTTTGCAGCCTCCTTGGAAACATCCACTGCTGCTGCCAGGCGCCAGACTTGATCTGCAGGATATGATAGGACTGACGTGCCATGTTGAATCAAGACCTGTCGCACTTTACTGCTCCGGGCCTGATCTGCATAGACTTGCCAACCACGTGAGAGCCAATATTGTGCTAAGGAGGTCTCCCCGTCCTTGGATTTGCTTAAGAGGCCCCCAAAAGATTAGAAACAATCCCTGCAGATTTCCCAGTCATATCAGTCATGGTGGATTCATGGACCAATAATGACCAATAAAAACCATCACTTTCAGCAAGTCCAAGCATCGCACATGGCTTCATCACAGCTCCGGGTGGACACTTCTTGTACTGCACCTTCTCTGAGAAGCCGCTGCTTGGGCGGTGCCTCAGAGGCTGCGGCCACAAAAACTCTGGCACCGGCCACTGCAGCAGCTTGGACCTCGCCCTTTATCAACTCTTCATGCAGCGATGGCCGCACCACTTCGCTGATTTGAAAGGCATTCTCCAAGCACATCAAAGGGACGGATCCTGGAGAGGTTAGGTGAGGATGGAGTGGTTAAGAGAAATTATAGCAACTTCATAATAAGATTTTATAAGATGTTCATGATTGTTCATGTAATTCAGGAAAAGTATTAGTCAACAAGAATCAAAACTGTTGGCTTTTGAGCCTATCTCCTGCAGCAGTTGCCAATCTCCCCGTTGCCGTGCCAGTCTGTACAAAGTCTGTCCGAATGCGTGGCTGCGAAAAAGGATAGCCTGTGCAGACGGTGCAGGGTTGACTACTTGAAGCTCCGATGGTCCCATTGGTCCCGATACATAAAGGACACAAAGGTTCCATCCGCGGAGCTTCTGCAGATCGTTGAATTGTCTCAATTCGCTTGACCGCATGAATCAGCTGCCGATATTCCAGGATCAAACTGACAACTTCATTTGGCAGCAAGCGCTTCAATAAGTCTTGAGGTGATTTGTAACAAAGTCTGCCATTGGCCTTGCGACGCATCTGTGCCCCTCTTGGCAAAGGAATTCGAAGATCTTCAAAGAGCGCACGGCCTACGTCCTCACTTGAGTTTAACAAAACTTGCCTCCCCACCACTTTCTTCACGTGTTCCTGGATGGCTGCCATCTTGTACAATACATGGCAACGTGTATGGCTGGGATCCCTGGTTTGGCATCCAATTCCAAAGTGTTCCATCCATGCCAAGACCGTGGCAATTGGCATTTCAATCCACCAAAAGCTCCCCAAGAGTTGCTGTCGCCCCAGTCTTCTAAGCAGCTCAGCCAACACAGGCAGCACTACAAAGGCTTCGGGCCATGAAGTTGCAAGTCTGGCTCTTAATACTGCACTGAGACTTGAAGCATTTCCAGCAATTGTAGCACCAGCGGATTCCAAGTTGATCTGACAAAGTGCTGCCAGATTGGAAATCGCCACGTTCTGCTTGTCATCTGGATCTAACAACCAATAGGCAATTCGAGGCTCCGCCAAGGAGCATTGAACATCAATGCCCCGCTTGAGAAATGCCGCCACCAAGTCTTTGGCATTCGCTGTGAGGCACAGATTTTGCTCATCCTGAAACCAGCTCCAAATAGATCCCGTCAGCGGTGCTGCGGTCTTCTCAGAGGTTGGAGGTGGCAAAACCAGGCAATAGGCCTCGCAGGGACCCAATGATAAGCACAGCGCTTCCTCTTTGTCACCACCAAGCACAATGGTTGCTCCAATCCAGTCAACCTCCAGCACACAGGTCAGGCTCTCGTTGCTGCGTGTGTGTCATGAGGTATGAGGAGTCGATATCTTCATGTGAGCGCTCATGTGCTTCTCTCTTTCAAGAAGACTAAGCTTGGCACAGTTAGTAGCCGTGTGCTCAAGTTTTGAAGTGCCGGATCTGCCAAAGAGAGAATCTGCAATGGAGGCAACCGAAAACGAGCACCTGACGTGGCAAGAACGTTTCAGGAAGTTTACAGATTGTCACAGCACTGCCACTCGGTTTGCTGTTGTGTCTAGCCTACAGTAGGTAGAAGAGGAACGAACACACGCTTCCACAACTGGTGGCCACAGATAAACCATGATCTGACGCAATTGATGGCAATTAGCCGCTAAACTGAAGGCTGTGGTCAGCCTGGGGTTGCCAATGCAGATGCTAGGAAGTTGGCTTCGCTCTGCACGCAGGGATGGGGTTCTCCACGTGCTGAAACCAGAGCTGACTGTGAGTCTGCAGAACCACCAGGTGATGCTCCTCGCATGAGAGGGGATTGCAATGAGTGTAGCCATGCAAACAGAAGCTGAAGGAAAGGATTAAAGTCATGCTGATGGATTTGGGTGCTTTCCGCTGGTGACCATTTCAACGAAAATCAAAGTACACGTAGGAAACACATGCCAAATTCGACGTCTACATTGCAATTGTATACATACCTTATTAAACTTAACAAATCTACATAGGACAAGTCAAGGACTTGAGTATGTATATATATATATTTATATTATACACATATATACGTGTATATATATATACGTAATATGATATTGATGATCCAGCCATCCTCCAGATGCAACTCCACAGGAATGGGCACCAGGAGATCCACCCACAGCTTCCTCAGATTTAGCATAATTCAGCTTTCTGCTGAAATCCAAACAAGATAGATCAAGTAACATCAAACAAACCTGAAGCAGTTGGGATCAATGAATTTCTTCATAACCTTATTTTGTAGGTTGAATTAGGATGAATTTGGCTGAATATGTTAAAATCTTCGGCTGGTACTGAGTGCTTTAATCTAGGCTATCATAGGCTGACAATCGAGCCAAAAACATCAAACACATCCACACATATCCACACACCATTGGTGAGAGACTCAGTGTGGATGATCTCATGACCGTCATGATCCCAGGTCCCGGCGAAGGATACAAAGGGATACAGACGGCCGTCAAGGCTCTACATCCCTTGGGCTCAAACTTAACCGTCCAACTCTGCGCAAGCCTTCGCCAAGCCTTTCCGAAGACAGTGGAGATGTTTCCTCCTAGAGAGGAAGAAACCAGGAACAGCAACATCTCGAGGAAAAGTGCCGGAACATCAGAAACACTTAGGGTGGTTGACTCAACATATTTTGAGGATGTCTTGCAAGTTCCTGAGTCATTTCTACAAAATCCAACATACTCGAACAGCTGTCCTCAACAGCAGCTCCAAGTCGACAGGGCGTTGCACATCTGCTCACTGAGTTGCAGAGTTGTTCTGTATCATCACCTGCACATGGCTATTTACGCGCGGGATTTGATGCAGCATCTACATTAAATCAGCTGCAAATACACTACTGACATCTACTGACTGCAGGCCGATACTTCCGAAATTTTATGTTGTTGCTTAAAAAATCATTGTCATCAATTTCCACCTAGCCCAAACTTGGTCACTGCCACATCAATTCGCTGACCTTCAGATGCCGCTCCAATGTCCTGGAGGCCACAAGCCCATCACATGACATGATGATATTATACAATATTCAGATATTCATGTATTCATGATTAATTATATTTAGTTGTTCATGTATTTAATGCAATTGTGTTTGTGAATACATTAATATACAGTATTTATATACATTTACATCATTTATACGCTTGCATGATGCATATCCATGGGCAAACTCTTTCCCAAAAATGCTAGATATTCAATGTGGCAGTTCCGGCTGGTGAGTTGTCTGTCGGCAAATACTTGCATGACAAACATGTCATGTCTTCCAACTTGTCTCCTCAGTGTCGCGTCTGGTTGTCGGTGGAGGAGTCATGACGGATGGGTGAACAGGCGCTTCACATCTTGGTACAGCCGCCATAGCACTTGCAAAAACCGGCGGCGGCTGCTGCTGCTGCTGCTGCTGCTGCTGATTCTGTGGCCACTGCAACCCACTGGGGCGACCCATGTGACCCATGGGGCGACTGCCAAGGTTTTGGGGCTGCACCTGCGGCACCATGGGTGACGGCCCTGTCATGGGCGAAAAAGCTGCTCCAGGCATGGCTCGCGGATGCACTGTATCCATCCTTTGGCTTACCTGGGCTGGCTGCAGCCGCGTTGAAGACGTGGCAGCCGTGGCAGCTGTACTTGGACGCTTGGGTGGTGGGCCTGCAAGGACATGTTTCAAGAATTTTCAAAACATGCGCTGAAACATGGACTGACAGCTTTTCAACCTTTCGGACCAAAAATCCACTGGCACCTATGACCTATGTGGCGCTATGTAGTTAAAGATGAAGTCGGTTCACCTGCTTCACTTTACCCCAGGAAGCCTGTGGTGAGTCCTTGCTCGGCATTCTGGGCTCGCGCGCGCTTGCCTCAATCAGTTCATTGGTGAAATTCGTTGAAAGCTGCTTGCACTTTGCTGGTGCTCACTTAAAACCGAACATGTTCCGTCAAGATTTTTTTTTCAATATCTACAACATATACTGTACAATGAATCATGACGTAATGACAGGCAAAGCAAATTTAAATGAAGACTTTGACTTTGAAGGCCACTAGCCGAGTCAGCGTCCTTGTCTCTTGATTCACACTGCATTGCATGACAGTAATTCTATGTTTCTTCGGCCAGAGTCGCGTTTGTCGTTGATCTGAGATTTGGCAAGGCCTGCCACCATGGCATGACATAAAATGTGTCAACGGCATTCAAAAACTGAAACAATAAACACATGCAAGACCTTTAGACTCTAAATGCTTATATTATAACTTATATTATATCATATTATATCAACCTGAAAAAAACATACACAAACTAATCGCCAACCTCCTTCCCATGTACAACTTGTAAAGGCAAACTCATTTCGCCAAATCTGCTGGGTTTGGGTTAAAACGGGTTCTGATACCCTTCCTGCCGCGGCTTCAATGAGGCGATCTGCATTCTCTTCCGGCAACGCAGCAGACGGTACCTGGGATATCCGATTGCCATTGAAAGACCATGAAAGACCAAGATTCAGACGAAGGATGACGAAGGTGACTAAGGACCTACAGCAAATATCGGCAAATCAAATTACGGATGTAATTGTTCCAGCTCTCTTGTTGCCTTTGATTAGATGTCACTGATCTCCAAGTCTCTATCTATATCTATATCTATATATGCTCTGTCCACAACCTGTCGCAAACCAACATGAAAGACTATCCAGCCTGCAAAGAACAATTACTGTAAATGAGAAGAAACAAATTCTTGCCTCAACAAGCCACATCATGTCGCAAGGTCTTTCGCAATGTACGCAGCAATTCTGCTCGTGATGCAGCTGCCACTGACACAGGCGTAGTAAAGCCTTGCTCGTAAAGGGCACGGGCAACGGAGCAGTCCATGCCTGATCAATCGCTGCATTTGCGGGCCTTCTCGGCCTGGATACCTGGAGTCAAAATCAAGTATATCTTAGTCTTCAACAAGTGAAAGTCATGTCTGCCATCATGAAACCATGCTCTGCCAAAGTGCCAAAATTTATCTCTGGACATGATCTCACTATCCACTGTATATGAAGCAATTCAGATCACAATGAAATGACATGTGATGTAAGTTCATCATCACTTCAGTCACTAAAAATTGGCAATTAATAATGACTAATATATCATATGGCTATGTAAGGCTATGTTGAATAAGACCTGTAAATATCTCTAAATGGCATTATATTGATCCCCAAGTACCAAGCTAAAATTCGGTTATTTTCTGAGTTATTTTTGTAGTTTTGGGATGATTCCCCCATCTTTCACCAGCCTGGGATCTGCATCAAGGGGACCAGCTCCAAGCGCACCCCCAAGGCCAAGCGCTTCTGGAAGGACAAAATCAAGGCTTCCAAGGTGTACCACTGAAGTCGATTGCAAAATACCTGCGGTGTTTTCAACATTTCTGACAAAAGAGGGGAAGACCCATATATAGATGATATGTGTATTATGTGTATATTGAAATTATATTAGATTATATAGATATGGTGTGACACGTTGCCATGCATATATTGATACGTGTATCTTTACATGAATCTATATATTACATGTTGATGTGAGGGTGTATGAATTTACTATCACTATGTATTTATATCTACACTGCCATACCAACATGACCAACATGTCATGTCGTGTATGTATGTTATCTATATCTATATCTATCTATATGTACGTATATATGTATATAATATGTTTTTCCAGCATGGGTAATGTTGAATGGCAACATACCCAGCTGGCTCATCTGACATGAGCTGGCTAGTTTTTTTGAGAAACAGCGATGCGCCTCGGTTTTTGCCCTTCCAGATCTTCCAGATTGTGTTCAAGGAATTCATGGAATCTCAGACTATCTCAGACTCCACAGATTACAGATGTCAGTGAGAGCTACCTCAACTATCTTTAGGATTGTTTAGGAAGCTTAACACACCTAAGCACCTGAGAAGATACAAGGAAGGTGTACGGTCCAAAAGAGGGGAGACTCTAATATATTGTACGCACCCCATGAATGCTTATAGTGTCCTTACACCTTATCAATAACTTATCAAAGTCTCTCTTCTCTGGCCGAAACACGCCCACTGTGTGGGTGTAGGATGCTGCAGACTGTTGGAGTTGTTGCAGCTGCCCCTTGCTCAAAGCAAATTTCTTCAAGAGTAATGGTGCCGGCATCTCATGAAGCAAGGCCCAAAGAACCAGCGCACTGTAAAACCTGGAGTCAAAGTGGAAGGATGTGGAAGATGCTAAATTGTTCAGGGCTCCAGTACACCGTGAGACCTGTATAGAATCACAACCCTCCCCAGTGGAGCCCAACCACAGAGGGAAACCCCTGTATAAAATGAACCTGTTTTTGGAGCTCAACCCCCGTGATTTTAATTTTGTACAGCCTTGTAGACATCTATCAAATCCTGCTGATTCTCTTGATGGAAGTCCGCCGCAGTGTATCAGTGTGCATACGATGGCAATGGCTACGCAGCTGCTAGGACTAATAAGGCGTTTCCCCTGCGGATGAGCGATGCATTTAGAATCAAATAAAGTCATACAATTAGCATTAATTAGCGCTAATTAGCGCTAAAACATATTAATTCAGCAAACATACTGCTCTGCTGGTAGCACATACCAGGACATTCTTCCACACTGTTGCGGTTTTCCTGCCTGATGATCCTCTGACCGTCCACCGACTGCACGGTGCTGTTGGGCAAGCGCCCTTGGAATTGCGCCTGGTCAACCAAGTCCAAACGTAACTTGATGCGTTGTGCCACCCGGCGTTCTGCGGCCGAAAGGTAAGCAAGCGCCTTCTTGTACACATCCCAATCGACGGTCAAAAGGCTGTCAGGAGTCACCAAATAACAAACATGCAGATCAGTGTCTAGGGAGATGCAGCTTCGGGCCTGTTGCATCTCTTGGAAAAGGAGCTGTCCTTGTGGAGGTTCCAAGCCAGAAGCACAAACAGCATGACCCAGCGGCGTTGCTCGATACGCATTGGATCGCTCATCCAAACGAGCCATATCGTGTGACAGAAGCCATTTCATTGCTTCAGCAATTTCTGGATAACGTTGGGCAGGTTCCAAGGACTCATCTGGTGAACCTGCTTGAGTCATCAAGAGAGTGCTTGAAGAGAATCGAATCAAATCTTCTCCAGCACCTAGCTGTGGTACCACACACAGTACTTCCAGAATGAAGCGTTTTAAGCCCCGCTTCTCATTGCGAAGGCAACTCACTACTTGAGGCAGCTGCTGTTGGACCAAGGCCATCACTTGATTCTTAATGTTTGGCGCCGCTATGATGATCGACTCTCCCATTGTTCCTTGTCCTGCTCGACCAGCACGACCTGCCATTTGTTTATACTGAGTTGAATCCAGTAGCTGGTTCCCCATGAAGGGTGACTGAAAAACAACCCTGCGAGCCGGTAGATTCACTCCAGCCGCAAGGGTGGATGTGGCACAAATCACGTTGATGTGTCCATTTTTGTATCCACGTTCGATGACATTCCTCTCTTCTGTGGTCAAACCACTGTGATGAAAGGCGATTCCAGCAGGAATGGTTTTCTGAAGAGCTGGATCAGCTCCACCTGCACAGAACCGGCAGCTTTTGGCAGCAGTTGCAGTTGCTAAACAAAGGGTGTTCGGTCCAAGGGTCGTGTGATGTCGTGTGCAAGTGAGATGCCTCACTACCTTCTACTGACAGGAGCAAAGTCTGCAAAGAGCCTCATGAACTCGCGCATTCTTTAATCTCAACTTCTAAACCATGATCGTTCTGGTTTAAATACACTATAGATATATCATATAGATATATCTATAGATCACCTTTCCATTCTTCTCCCTCGAATCCCTGCCTATCTGTTGTTGCATCTGAGTCACCAAGGCTTCCCTTTCCTTTGGGCAACGGAGGCGATCCAACACGAATGAACGGCTGAAACCAAATGCACATGGAATCAGCCGTCACATGCTTTCTTGGCAAACGCTGAAAGAAAAGCCTGCCAAAATGTTTGGGTTCGTCTAAAAGTAGAATACAACCAATTTCGATGGTTATATAATCACTATTTTCCCTACTGAAATTGTCACGAATGGGGGTAACATGTTCAGACAAACCCGTTTCTGACTATGGCAAATGATAGATTTCAGCTGGCTGATGCGGAGAACTTGGAAGCTTCGAAGCCAGAAGTTCGGCTGTGCGCTCACACTTCACCTGCTTCTGTTGCTGTTTCAGATCTGTGAATTCACTGCATTTCCTCTGGCACCTCACATACCTGGCACCTCATGTGCCTTTTAAAGAGTCGAGGCCCAGGCAAAACACAAAATGATAACATCAAAATACATTAATAACACTTTGAACAAATAATACGTCTCCTAGACCTTCTTTTGGTACAGAAAAACTTGCTCAAACGAAGTTTTGATACACAAAAAATGCAATCGAGCAGAATTCTTATTCAACCCAAAATTCGAGCACCTTTTTTTAAAGGGGCATGTTTTCCATGAATTTGTTGAAACCAGATGTTTATGACATGTTTCTACATGTTTTATCTATTTGGGCATCAGTCGCAACATGTATGCAGATGTTGATGGAGAGAGTTGATCTTTGCATCACTTGCCCGTGCCTCTACAGCATTTTTTTTGGCTACCTTGGGAACTCAGCCTTACAGCCTAGGGCTGATGGCAGAAGGAGACATCAAAAGTCAATGCTGCATTCATGTGTGATACTTTGCAAACATATATAGCTCATGATTTGGGACCATGGCAGGAGTGAAATGGGCAGTTGTTGCCCCAGAAGATGTGCAGAGTGGTTTGTGCAAGATCTTTTTTCAAAAGGTGAGCTTGTGAGTTTCGTGCATGTCATGCATGGTTTTCATAATTTGAGGCCTGCGTGGCTTCAGTGTGCCCCACCTTGATTTGCATTCACGGTTCCTTTTTGTTCAGACTCATGACATGCATGCATGCATGCATGAGAACAGCATTCCTACTTGTGATCCCGGTCGTGGTCTTCATGCATGATCATGCATGAACATGCATGAATAGGAACTGGCTCAAATTTTTCACAGTGTGTGCAGATGGCACACTTTGAGCAGGCTGCTGTTTTGGCCACGGCTTGGGCCAACGATGAGGGGATCAAAGCCATGGCCCTGAAACACTCCATTGTGGAAGTGTCCAACAACACAAAGTTGAAGCGAAGTAGCATCCTGAGAACTGTGTACATGTGTGAATGCATGCTCCATGGTTTGTTCAGATCAGGTTCCTGAACTATCATGCATGCCCAGGTGATTTGAAAAGGAATGCCACGGTGGTTGGCTTGGCCATTAAACACTGTGGTCTGCGTCCTTCGCTGCCAATGTTTGAACAAGCCTCCTCGCAATTTTTTGCGTTGGCATTGCCACGTGGAATGGAGTGCTGCAGTCCCTGGGATTAAAAGCCATCCAATTAGTAGAAAGCAGTGGGGGGTTGCATGTGTCACTTCTTTGGGGGTTGGTGCAAAGCCAGACATCAGAGGCATTCGGGCAAAGGCGCACGCCAAGATCGCAATGCGTATGGTGTATGCCTTCTCTCGCATTGCCAAGCAGCCTGCTTACATGTGCAAACCATACATTACATCATGCATGACCATATAAGCTGCATGTCACAGACTGCAGCTTCAAGGCGCCCACACCGACCGCGATGCCCCGAGATCCGCAAGATCTATAAGTTCGCTGGTTTGCCCTTGCCAGGACTTGGGTTCATGATGCATGCGTTTGTGGTTAGAAAGGTTTCTGTGGATCTTTGGGAGCAAGTTCATCACACTGTACTAGGAAAAGATTCTGACACAGATGATGATTCCTGCAGCTCGACCACAAGCGTTTCTGACAGTGTGTCTTGGCTGCATCCAGCAGGATGCTTGCAAAGTGCTTAGTATGGTGGATTCAGACTCAGGCCTTTGGGTTTGCCGATTTTTTGGCAGGAAGACGAAGATGACACTTTGACCACAACTGGGTCAAGCTGTGCCAAGTCAGTGGGGCCTACGGAGCCTGCTACTTCCATGCCGGCCCCAGCTGCTTCAGCCATGTCCAACCTGGAGCATGGTGATCTAGTGACAGTTCCTGAGAAAGCATGTGGACTGGTCAGGAAATTCCAGTTGGAATCTCGTGACCTTCAGTCTGAAGCAAGCCCAGCAAAGACTAGCCACTTGTATCAACTGCATTCATGGCCTTACATGCATGTCATGCTTTGGGACGAACTTCGAAAGATTAACCATGCATGCATGAATGATGCCCATGAATTTGAATTTTAGGCGAGACCTTGGTGACACCTCCTCCCAAGCCTGCAGGCTTTGATGTGTTGTTTCATGTATGCTGGTGCGCAGCTGCATTGTTATTTGTTTTCATCTTCCCATTGCAGGGAGTGACTCCTTGAGCAAGATGACACCTGAGAAGACTTGCCGTGACAACAAGCGCAGCTGGGTGACATTTAATATTGGTCACCAGTGCTGAGAGTGTGTTTGCATGCATGCAATTTTTTTTCATTGTTACTGATGCTGCATGAAAGGTCGGCAGCTGCTCCTGCTGGAAATGGAGGAACTTGAGCTCATGCTCTTGCTTCGGCAGTCCAGGCAGCAGAAAGCTGACAAAGTACCAAAGATCGCTAAGTTCTTTCCGGAGACTCTGCCCCCAGCAGTCTGCGCTACCCTCAAAATATTTTGTTAGATGCAACAGCATGCTGTGCAGATATGTTTGCTCCTGGAAGGGTTGGGAACTAAAAATTCAAGATCTGTGCTTCCCAGGTGTTGACCAGGTGGAGACCCAAGTGATGGAAGATCTTCCGCCTGTGCAGGAAGCTGCTGACCTGTCATTGGTCGCAGAGACGCATGTGGCAGAGATGATGGGGCATGAAGATGCAAACATGCCCACGAAGGAGGATTGCATTTCTGTCCCCGGAGTGGACCTGTCAGACCCACAACAGAAACCAACTCTTGGGGAACAGTCGGAATCTGAATCTAGTGGGGTGAGCAGTGAATGTAGTGATGACATGGACGAAGGCTCGCAAAGGGCTGACGAAGATGTGGACATGGGACATGGTTTGGGGGCTCCATTCCCCCATGGCCATGCTGAAGGGGATTCGGCTGAACACCTTCGAGAGGCTGTTTCTTGACTTTGCCTGAATCTCTTGAAATTTGATGTTGGCACTGACCTTGCTCACTGGCCATCTGGCCATGGTTTAATGGACTTAGGCTGATGAAGCTCCGGCTGAATGTGACCACTGGCTTCGTGCTGCTGCTGGGCTGCCAGCACCTACCAGACCTGGTCGCAAACCACAGTCCCAGGCAAAGGCGAAAGGGAAGGCAAGTGCAAAGCCTAAGGCCAAGGGACGTGCAAAGGCGAAGGCTAAGCCCAAGGGATCAGCGAAAGCAAAGGCAAAAACCAGAGGTATGGCGAAGGCAAAGGCGAAAGCCAGAGGTGCACCAAAGGCACGTGCCAAAGCGTCAGCAAAGGCCAAAGCCAAGTCGACCAAGATGACAGCAGAACAGAAGAAGTTGAAGTCGAAAAAGGACACAGCATACCACAAGGCCAGACTTGCGGCCATCAAAGCAGGGCTTGATGCTGAAGAGGCCAAGATTCGAGGAAGCGAAGTTCCTTGAATCAATTTTTTTGAAAAGCCAGGAATGATTGCATTGCACAGTTTGGCTTGCTGCATGCATGCTTTCCCTTTCTGTAGGCTTCAGCCCTGGTAGTGGCGTGATGGGCCGGCAGGAGCCAGTACGGGGTGCAACTTGTGGGATTTCTGCTCGTTGCGTTTGGGTTTTGCATGCGTTGCTTAGCATGCGTGTTTGCACCAAACATGGTGCACACATGTAGAGACGTGTCAACTGCTGCAGCGTGAGAACACGCATGCCCGCAGAGATGGATGGCAAGATGTGGCTGTGGAACTCAAAATGTTCATGATGCAGTCTGGCTATATTCATGCATGCATGGTTTTCATGTTGAACAACTTCCAGCACGCATGGACTTTCACGCATGAGAACTTAATTTGGAAGCACCCAGCAGCATGCATGTACCTCTCTTAATTATCCTTCTTGGTGAGAAAGTATCGCCTGAGTCGGTTCAAGTTCGACCTGTTGCTGAGATCCAATGGTATTTTCGCATGTGTCATGAAGGTACATCGCCATGATGTCGACGATGGCTTGATCGCCAGCTCAGTGCCCTTAAGTGCTATTGTTACAGTAGTGAGACACCACCATAGGGCTGGAAATGTCATCGTACTCTTGTGTTATCTTGGATACGTGTTTGTACTTTCGCTTATGTGATGGCCTCAACCGTAGCTGTTTCCACTCATGGCAAATAGGGGAAAAAGAAGCCGAGACAATGTTGACAAGGCCAGGCCGTGGATAAAATTTCTTGAAGAGCTAACACCTCAATGCATGTACAACTTGCTGGCAGGAAGTGTCGGCGAAGGCACGCGTAGCTCCTCCTCTTCATTTGAACCCAGTCAGGATCTGAGAGATGAGCCTGTGA
The DNA here is from genome assembly GCA_947184155.2 of Cladocopium goreaui. Lineage (NCBI taxonomy): Eukaryota > Dinophyceae > Suessiales > Symbiodiniaceae > Cladocopium > Cladocopium goreaui. The sequence goes on along the minus strand of CAMXCT020002868.1, from coordinate 371,748 downwards.
CTGTGTGGGTAGGGTGAATCAGTTTTGCGTTTCCCTTTAGGATGATCCCTGCAACTGGGAAGCCATTCTCCGACGCATTGGGGCTGTGGCCTTAGAAGTGGCATTTTCAAAAGTACAGCAACACTGTATCCAAAGAGTTTCTTGGTGCTGATTTTAGGTTGAAGAAAATGTGATCGAATCCATGTCTCAGGACACACAGGGCTCTAGCCACAAGTGCACATGCTGTGTCATTTTCGATTTGGTTTGTGGCTGCATTTTTTTGGCAGGATGCCAACATGGCTGGAGTGATGCATGCGCTGGCAAGAGCGATTCCTTTGCAGGATGGCACTTAGCTGTTTCGACACTAATGAGCACGCATGCGCAAACACGATCCGATCATGCATGAGCACGCATGACCATGCATGAGCATGCATGAGCATGCATGGCCACGCATGACCATGCATGACCACGCATGACCATTCATGACCATGCATAAGCACGCATGTCCACACATGACACACGCATGGCCACGCATGACCACGCATGACCACGCATGAACATGCATGACCACTCATAACCACGCATGTGCATGCATGTCCACGCATGACCATGCATGGCCACGCATGACCACGCATGAGCATGCATGACCAATCATGACCACGCATGAGCTCGCATGGCCACGCATGACCTGTTTTGCATTTAGTTGCAGGAAGCTGGGCGTGAAACCCCGATGACTTTCCAACTCCCTGTGGCTGACAGGCTTTCATTGAATTAAGTATTCATCATTTATGTATGTAAGAAGTTTGTCAATGGGCTAGTTCCTTGCATGCAGGCAAGAAGATGCAGTGCCCGAATCAAGTGCTGAGGCTGCCAGGCGTAAGCCTGTTCCAGTGATCCATTGCGGTCACATGCCCACAGTCATGCAATCTTTCCCGAAAGTCCATTAGCACTGCATGACAATTTTCACTCATGGTCCCAGACCGCCACCTGGCCCACCCCCGAGAAGAGAAGCTGAGCCAGATGATGTTGATAACATTTTCGCCCCGAGACCTGGAGTTGAAAGGAAGGCAAGGCCCACCAGTGCCAAAGTGAAACCAGGAATTCGCATTCCCCCAAAGCCCCCTCCCAGACCAGATGTCTTACCTAAGCCGTGGTGGCCACCAAAACCACCCCCAGCCAAGAGCTTGCCTGCCAAGCGTTGAGGCGAGGTTGGTTTGACAGTATTGCAGACAAACGTTTTTCATATATTTATCTCTTTTGACTGTCTCATGAAGGTGCAGAGTGGACATGCTAAGCATGGTGCAAGGCTCCTTGAGGCCCATGCGGTTGTGCTTGTGCCTTGTGACTGCCATGTGTTGTTTGGATTGCGGTCCTCAGACCCGTGAGGGCCGTGAGAGCTTCATCTTCTTTGCAGACTGCGCACTGCAGCGCCACAGCTTTGGAGAAAAAGTTGCATGATGGGTTATAGATTCAATGTCTGACTTTGCCTGTGTGCTCTAGCAGCAAGTCTTGGTGACCAATTTTAGACCATGCATGTTGCTTGAAGACCCTGATCAGTTTGATCCAAGTCTACATGCCTCCAAATTTGAAGCGGCAGGTACCTCAAGATGAGCTGGCTAGTGGATGCCATGGCTTCAGGTCCACTCCCCACCATGTCTTTGCACTTTTTGTGAACATGCATGGCTGAATGCGGGCGTGGTGTGCTTTGAAAACTTTCATCCATGCATGTGTGTGAAGAGAAGCTCGGGACGCAGCTGCAGCTTTTGATCAAGTTGGCACTTGGCGGTGAACATGCCATTTTGTGCACGCGGGTCTGCTGTGATGTCTTTGATGCATTGCAATGCTCCCAAGGCTGGGTAAGGTCCTTGTTCACCTGCATGCTGCCTCAAACTGCTTGAGAGCTCAGGTGATGATTGGAGTGGATCTTACCTCAGATGGAAGATATTGTTTTTTTGTTGGCGGAGCATTGGATTGCTAGTACGGGGCTTTGTGAATGCGAGGTGTTGCTAATGCTTTGGAACTCTGACCTGCCGTGGGAGCAGAAGGAATACCAGTTTCTGGAGCTCTTTAGTGGCCGAGCACATGCCTCACGTGAATGGCCCTGCCCTCATTTTGGTAGTTTCTGTTTTTTGTGTCTAAGAGGTGATTGTTGATGAGTCATGTGGTCGAGGAAGAAGAAAGGCTTCGAAGTGGGTTCGTATGATATCATCTACGGAGAGCAACGTGGGAAACCAACAGCTATGGGTTTTACCTCAGCTCCAGGATTTGTGTCTGGCCCTTGGTGCTTGCACTCATGTTTACTGCCTTGTATTTACCGCGGTTGCTGAGGCTTGCGCTCTTCTCCTGCTTAATGCTGGCCCCCGGGGCACTGGGGCTGATGGGCCCTGACTGTTCCAGCTTTGGGGCCCCAAACTTGGGGACGACCATGAGGTCAATTGTAAACAATTCCATTGGCTTTCTGAATCGGACCAATGTGGTCTTGGGAAACTTGACAGTCAGCAGGTTGCCTGCTTGAATTTGGGTGCATGAGAGAATGACGGTGCAAATTCAGCATGCATGTGAAGAGATATGTTTTCCTGGTTGTCCTAAGGTTGGTGCTGTGCTGCATCGCTATCCTTTCTGTTCATGGGATCTTCATTGTTGAACAACCGCGTCAGACGTTTCTCTTTGACCATTTTAGATGGCAGTGGCTCCAAGAGAGAATATGTTATGTGCCTGGATGCATTTTGTGCATATGTGTGATTTTGCATGCACTGTCAGGGGGCCAAGGTCATGCATGCTTGCATGGAAGCTGCTGGCTGCTTTGAGGTTTACATGGTGTCGTGGTGGATGCTTCACTTTGATGCCCCCACACCAAAGCGGCAGCAAGCCCGATCAAATTGGCAGGGCATTGGTGGACTTGATCTTGGCCCGATCACAAGGAAATATATGAATGAACATACCAAGTTTCAAAGCACCCGTGTGTTCCTAAGCTGGAGCTGTTTGAAGTATGCATGTTTACTCTTTATCGTGCACTTCATATTTACATATAGCTGAGTGAGGTCGACAAGGAAAGAAATGGAATGGCACGCGATTAAAAGAAACCGGGTTCCTTCGTGTGCAAGTTAGAATTGTGCTTAGATGTGCTTTATATCTTTTCCAAGATTCGCAGCCAATGGCATTCACTGAGGGTGTACCCCCCAAAGTTTGGAAGACGGCTCCTGGACCTTTGGAAGAGTGTAGAGCCTCCGACCTCCTGTCTGAGGACTCCTGTTCAGTGATGAATTTGCCACCCCCAAGCAGTCTCAACTGAATCGATCGTCCAGCTTCTGACCAGGAAAAAAATCGAGGCCAATACAAACTTCAGCGACAGAGAGCTGTTTCGCAGTATGCCATTGCTGGACACATGGCAAGATGCTGACTTGGTTAGTGTTTTTGAATATATGTACAACCACCCAAGGACATGCATCCCAGACAGCTGGGTTAACACCATGCAACAATTTCGGGGTCAGCTCCTCGAAACCTGCCCTGATCCTGAACTTGTGGATCAGTACAATCGACTGGTTCGAGGGTGATGAACATTTAATTTTAAAGGATTCATATTGCAAAATTCGTAACTTTCTGTAGATGAAACCATAGAAAATGGAACCGGGTGGTCGCGCGAAACGGGCGCAAAAAAGCGCGAAACGGGCGCAAAAAAGCGCAAACAACCGCAAAAAAAAAATGCTCAATTTGGTGTTGTGTTTTTGCTATGTTTGGTGCTGTTTGATTTCGGTTTGTGGATGCCAGAAGTGATGTCTCCCATGCATGTGTTCAAGTTGCAGGTTCATGCATGACCACTTGCATGCTGAGACAATGTGATCATGTATTTTTTTGGCTGCATGCAGCAGTTTTGGTGGAGCAGTCTGACTTGCCTCGGCTATGAGTCGGGAAACTTTGGCGGGTGGAGCAGCCATGCTGCGCATGGACACAAATGCATCAGACGATGCAGCTTTGGATGCTGAAATACAGGCTTGCATGTTTTCAAAATTTATGAAAACTTAGTCTTGGGCTTTGTGGAGTTGGATTTTTGCAGGCGAAAATGGATCGCATCCGCAGGATGCAAGCGGAACTGTACAGTGAGCCCACCGAGTCCTTGGCAGAAACCCCTGCAGCGGAAGCTGCCCCAGGTATGAATCTTACATTTTTGTGTTGGTGCTGGTGCTGGAATGCAGCCATCTTTTGATTTTGGTATGCCAAGGTCACCGGTACTTTGCGTCCCCTCAGCACGCTGGAGAATGTGTGCCTGGGAACCAGCAGGCATGTGCTCTTGGCAAGTTGCATGCATTGTTTGGCTGTGAGCGTGGAACTTGATAGCTCCATGTAGTTGGTGGGCAGGTGTCCTTGGGAAGCACAGGCGTTCCTAAGGCCTCTGGCATGCATGCGACAACTGCACCTTTTTCGTCATGAACTGGCATGATGCACGGCGCAGGCAGCCACAATCCCTGTGTCATCACCATCATCGTTCTTCCAGGATGCCCAGAGCCATGGGAGCTGTGAAGTTTCTGAAATTTGCATATGTGCATGTGCTTGTGCATGCATGCATCCACTCATCCATGCATGATCATGCATGGTCGACTGTTAGCATTCATGAAACGAAACAATATTGCATGCATGTAAGGTTCCAACGCCAGAACCGATTAGAAGTGATCATGGTGCAAATCTGGGCCCTCATGATGATTCAGCTGGTGCTCCTTTGGCCCCTGTTGTTGGGTCTACTCCAGGACACATGTGCCATGCATGCATGATAGCTGCTTTCATCACATCTAAGATTTCGCAATGCATGCATATCTCATGCATGCGCCACCATTCATGCACGTTGCATTTCGTGGGTAAAAGGGTTTCGCTTGGTTTTGCATTGGGAGATTCGAACCGTTCTTCCCCATCCTGGTCATACGGGATTGATCGTATAATCTCTGCATGCTGTGTGTGGCAGGAGCTGAGACGCAGCTTGATGATGAGTCTACTGACCATGGTCGGGAGCAAGATCCCGCACCGCCTGTTCGATCCTTGGACCCCTTGCTTGCAGCAGCTGCTGAAAGTAACAACGCCGCCGAGCCACCACGGCCACCGCGGTTTCCCCCTTTGCTGGTGGATGGTGAAGCAGGTGCTGACCGCACGACAACTCCAGCTGGGTCTGCTTCCAGCCGTGTAGCGGCTGTTCTCCAGGCGAGCAAGTCACGGAAAGAAACAGCAGGACAGACGTTGCATCAGGCGATGCTAGCCTTGGGGCCTCCTGGGTCAATGTCACTTGAAGAGCTGTCTCGAGAACTCTTGTTTTTGCATTCTCAGATGCTTTCTGGGAAGGAAGTAGAAACCAGGGCGTCTCCGAAAGGAGAAGTGGAGACCACTGTGCCGAAGGTGCCTGCTAAGGCAATGCCTGTGACGCCCCCTGCTGTTGTTGCTCCACTGCCAAAGGCAAATCAAAAGCCACCCGCACCTGGTTCTGTTCCAGCTGTGAAAGGTGTGCCGCCACCACCCGTGCATGCTGCTGTTCCAGCTGCCGAAGCACCGAAAGTGCCAGCTCAAGAGCCCGTCCCTGTGAAAGCCGCTGTTCTCCCACAAGCAGAGAAAGCGCCAGGCCCAGCTCCGAAAGCATGCCAAGAGCCAACCCCTGAGCAAGCTGCAGCTCTGGCCGTCGCCCTTCCGCCACCACCTGGTGCTCTTGGAAATGCCAGTGGTTCTGCCCCAGCTGGCAGTTTGCCAGCAAGTGCTGGTGGTGAGGATGCTATGGCAATGGATGTGCAGAAAGCTTTGGATGAGCTGAGGCCTGCACGTGTGTTTCCATGGTGTATTGGTCAAAACAGCCCAGACTTGCAGTTTTCTTTCTGTCGTCAGTGTTCAGGGAAGGGAAGAAAGTTGGTTCCTATGACAAGCTTGATCACAAGTTTCTTGGCTTGGTGTTGCTTCCGCAAAGAATTTGATTTCCTGTGCCAATCATTCCTTTCAGGATTCGCCGGCACGTGAAATCTGTGAACACGGAGGAGCTCTGGAAAGCTTGGAAGTCAAAAGACCAACGTGCTGCACCTATCTTGTTTCATTTCCTCAAGTGTTTGAAGGTGTGACATGCAAGGATCAAGCGAGGTCTTGGTTTCTTAATCTTGTTTCTGAGGCCAAAAGATGAAAGAGGTTTTGCTCCAGACGGGATCTTTTGAAGAAGTGGATCTTGTGGTCCAACGCATGCAGTCCCAAAGTGTCAAAGACCAGGACACATACAAGCCTGTGACGAAGACTATGCTGAGAGAGATCTACAAATGGGACGAGTCCTGACCTTAACTGCATGTTTAAGGTCATTTTGAGCGCATGCCCATGAACTTCTATGTTCTGCATGTGGTGCTGACCCTGTTTGGCGCCCATGATTTTTAACACGAGACCAAGTTCACCTGCAATTTCGCGACAGCACTGAGGCAGATGATTACCACAGCGTGGCAATGGGCAGCTCAGAATGGAAAGCTTAAGAAGAATGAAGTGAATGGTGGTGAGTATGCGGAACTGAATGTTGACCAAGTTCGGTGGGATACGAAAGAGAAAGCGCAAAGCATGGTTATGACTGCGAGCGCACAAGTCGATGACTTGCCAATACTTTGCTGACCTCTGCTTTCTCCGCTGTATGAATCCGCTGCTGTGGGAGGACAGATCTGGGAGCATTGCAGATCCCATCGATGAGGCTGAGGCTCCAGAGTCAGTGAGTCCTGCAGCTCCAACCGGGCCAGCAGTGCAGCCGCTTCCGCAGTTTGCAGGCATTAGGCACCAGCAAAAAATAATGCAGTCATGCATGATGCGTGCTTAAAATCCCACAGCTGAGGAAAGGGCCAGTGGAGCGCATTCCGTTTCCCACTTTGTCGCAGACTGCCTCCCCCTACCAGCAATTGGGCCAATTTCTTTTGCTATTGGGAAAGAAGATAGATGTTGCCCAGAACCAGAAGGCGTGCCTGCTGACTTCAGCACATCCATTCCATTCACGTGGGCTGTCTGCGTCTGGCAGGACCGCTTGGATGATCACGCGCAGACTGACCGAAAGGCTGCTGAGTGCTTGTCTCAATTCTCGCTGTGATCTGGATTTTTGTATGTCCACGTGGTCACAGCATTCTCCTAGGCTTTCTGCTGGGATGGCAGCGCCTCTTGCAGAGCTCAAAAGGCTCAATGGTGAGCTGATTGAGTTGCAGGCTGCTGCGACGGTGAAAGCGCCAGAAAGGACGGGGTTGGTTTCCAGCAAAGTTGATTTCACAAATGGCACGGAGGGTAGCAGTGTGAGATGCCTGGGGCAGGGCAGAGAAAGATGGGTTGGTGAAGAAGTACATAGAAATCACCAAGAATGACACGATGATGAACAACTGGTCTTCGAGGGCCAGGCCTGCTCTAGCATCAATCGGAAACATCCAATCTCTTATATGTTTTTAGTGTTGTTCCCAAACAGCCAAGCTCGTGGATTCGGCTCCTAAAAAGATGCGCCCGCCACTGCATTTGTGCAAGCTGGACTGAGGTCTTGGAAGCCACCTCTGACAGAGGAGGAGAAGCGAGCTCGCAAGGAAGCGTCCAAGGCGAAGCGAAAGAAGAGCAAGAAGGAAGTGAAGAGTGAAGATGACCAGTCGGACAAGTCGACGAGGTACCCTCGGGGCGTTTTCTTTGTGACTGCATGGATGCAAGGTGCCAGCTGACCATGATGCCACTCTGTGCAGGAAGAAGAAAGCAAAGGCTGAAAAGGAGTGAGCGAAGTGTTGGCTGAAAGGTTTTTGGCCATATGTTTGGTTGCCGTGGTACAGCTGAAGACTCGCTGGTTTTGAACAAGAGATAGCACATATGCAAAGACTGTAGGCTGAGTGCAGATCGGGAAACTGGATAGAAAAAAACACGCATGCTTTCCCATGTCCTTGCCTGGTCTTACAAGTTCTTTCGTTTTCATAAACCATGCATGATGCATCAATTCATTGCCCACATGCCAGACATGCATGGACTGAGTGATGTCGAGCATGCATGGATGGAGTCACGCATGCTGACATGTCAGGGAAGCAACCTGCATTCTTTACACTGCCCAGCAAGTGACATGCAACATGTCATATTGCCCACCCTGTGCCCCCGCAGGGATCGACCTGATTGCAGAATCTCACGGAGAGATTCATCCAGTTGGGCGTGCAGGTTGGGGTACATGCATGTGTGTGTGTATGGTGGTGGTGGTGGTGGTGGTGGGTGGGTGTGTGTGTGTGTGTTGGTGTCTTAGCGGCCTTCTAGTGATGCTATTGTGCTGGAAACCCCTTCCAGTCCAGGTGCTTCTGAGCAAGTAGATGATGAAGGTGACCTGGAACAACAGCTAGTTGAAGAGCTGCTGGAGCATTTTGAGACAGGAGCTGCTTGACTGCCTAATTCTGTCAAGTTGCCATTCATTCATGGATAATTTCATTGACTGGCAGCAGCAAAGCCTTCCGAGGCTGACAGCGCCCGGTCATGTGTATCAGCATGCCGTTTGTCAAGTCACTTCCAACAGCACCCGCTTGCACGCTGGAAGCTCAGAGTGGTGCCTGCCCAAGGTGAGATGGCTTGTTTCTGACATGTGGCTCAGGTCGCTCTGCGATTTTGATGCAGATTGCCTCCTGGAAAAATCCCGGGAATTGGTCCCGCAACCTCCACAAGTTGATCACGCGATTTGGATTGTCTCTCAATGTTCCTGTCAGCAGCGTTCGATGTCCGTGTCTTTTTCGGAATCGGACCACTGTGGTACCATGGCCAGTCCTTCTTCTTTCCAGCTGGCTGCAGTCTATCTTTGCCAAAACTGGAGGGGCACTCTTGATGAATGGGTTCACCATTGATGATGAACAGCATGAAAGAGCTTTGGCAAGCTTTTGGGAACTCTACCGTGGGGTTGACCCAGGCCATGCTGTGTATGAAAGGCATGCATCAAACCTGAACGCAGTGGTGCCGCTGATGTACCATGGAGACGAAGGCAGAGGCCGTTTGAAGAGAGCTGTTTTGGTGACAAGCTACGTGGCAGTTCTTGCAGTTTCAGGGCACCCTTTTCTCTCTAGATTCCTTTCCACAGTGTATCCAGCAGAGCGGTATGCCACTGGTGATGATGGAGTGGAGACTTTGGAAGCTCTCCATACAGAAGTTGCGAAAGATTTGAATGAACTTTTGGAAGATGGTTTTGAAGTGATGGCCTCAGTTGAGTACTTGCTGGCCCCTGCATGGCTGGTCATGAAATAATCATGCATGCTCAGCTGCGTGAGGTTTCCAAGAAAGATGGTTCAAAAAAGAGAATGTTTGTAGCCATGGTGGGAATCCGTGGTGACTGGCCGTGGCAACGCGCCGCAGATGCAATCAAACTTTGGGAGTGTGACCATCATAGCTTTGCATGCTTTTGCAATAATGGCATACAAGTGCGCAGCTAGGTAAATGCAACCTATTGCAAACCGGATTCACATCGGCAAGGATATGCCACTTGTGCAGTGGACAGGCTGGAATCTAACTTAAGAATACATGCATGGCACGCATGTGGCTGAACCAGAAAATGTTGGCAACTGAGAGCAGGAATGGTGGCGGACAGACCTTGGCGCAGAATGGCGTCGCAATAGACCAGGAGACAACCCATGTTACCAGCCTTCTGCTTTGAGTTCAGTTCCCGGTTGCGGGCCGTATGTTTGCCCTGATCAAGCCCATACCTGGCATTTGGGCTTGGGGCAAGAGCTGTGTGCCTCAATGGTGGCACCTAGCAGCGGCAATGATTTTTTTGGATGCTTTTGAGCCACACGCATGCGCAGTTTATTGCGTTGCTAGTTTAATCTGTTCCATTCATGCAAGATTTTGTTCTAGGTACTTTTGGCCTTGCGGCTGCATGTTTGGCCTGCTTCAACCATAGAGGGGCGTTTGGAGCTGGCTTTTGCAGAGTTCGACACATGGCGTCGGCAGATGCGCATTTCTAGCAGCATCATGATGTTTGATTTGAAGAAAACTTTCAAGTGCATGTCGCTGCCTGGACGCATGCATACACAGTGCTTCTCATTTTTTTGCTACATGGCACCGTATGTGAATGTATCTGCACGCAAGCACGCACACACACACATGAGGCTGAATGACTGGCCGCGATTTGGAGGCAAAGGCTATGACACTGCAGCACTCTGCATGTGGCTCCATCATGTTGTCTTCCAGCACCCCAACATGGAGTCGGTGCTTTAATGGCAATCATGCAAGGCTGTTCATGCATGCCTGGAAGAGCACGCATGCTGCAGACATGATCATACTTACTGAGGTGACCCCGAGTGATCTTCTGGGACTCCTTCGATGGGTCATGAATGCAATAGATATCTATTTCCGCGCAGTCAATGTCAAAGGCAGAAGGTGGATACCAGCCACAGAAGCCAGAGGATTGGTCCAGCATTGCCACAACATGACTGATTCTTGTCAACTTACGCACAGAATATGTTGAACATGCTTTCTGTTAGTGATTCTATGTTTCTTTGCTGCCACTGCTTTTCCGAATGGCTTGGAGCCCAAGGAAGGCCACAATGCCCTTGCAGCATGGTGTGCTGCTCGATCTTGGAAATTGTTTAAAAGGAAGCCCAAGCTCCATTCTCAGCAAGAGATTGGGCCACTTTCTTGCACTTGGTTGAGGGATGCTGCTGTATCTTTTCTATGTTGGGCAGGGGCTTGACCAACATGCATGCTGATTTTTTTTGAGGATGTGGATGCACGACCAACTTCTAAGAGGAGCTGAAATGGTGATGTCGCCAATGTGTTGCTTGGCTGGTGAGTTTGCTGTGCATGATTGTGCATGATTACGCATGATTGTGCGTGCATGCATGCGAGTTTTTTCATTCAGTGACAGGCTTCGCCACATGGGTGGACGAGGCCTTCATAGGCCATGTCAGATGCTCAGGGTACATCGTGGGCACTGTATTTCAAAACCTGGCTGTTGGGAACCCATTTAGGTCTCGAGAATGTCGAGGCGGTGCCACCCGTTTCTGATTTGCATCCGCACAATGCGGCGTGCATTGACGCATTACCGCCGAAAGTGGCAGCAATACTTAGACAAGAGATCAGGTAAGAGTAGGAAAAAATAGGAAAACATGCTGGGAGAGGGAAGGGGGTAGAGAGAGAACATCAAGTCTATGTAACTGTGCTAGCTTCAGATGCTAGCTTCCAGTAGCCCATGCATATTTAGATGATAGCTCGTGCATATATATCGTATACAATATATTGTAGATATCGTATTTCTTTCAGCCATCATCAAGATAGCCACTAAGGGGACTCTTCATATCCTAGACCTTCATTGGTACAGAACATACCGAGCGTTTTTTTTTTGGACCCCCTGAACCGAGCAGAAAAAACCAAATCGAGCAGAAATAAAAAGGTACACCTTTTTCTGTACCAAATGAAGGTCTAGGCTGTTGATTTTCAGGACTCTACCCCAGGCATTTCCCGGCCTTGGAAGAGCAAAAAATCAGCACGCTGTGGCCATCGCGTGTCACCTCCCAAGTCGCTGCGACCACGCTGTCAGTATCTGGGCTCAAACCTTCAAACGAAAGGCTTCGCACCTTGCAGGGCTGAAGAAATGGACCATGCTATGGTCTGAGTAGCTGGAAAACTTGGCTCCTCCAGGCAACTCAATTTCTTTTGAAAGACATCCTTTTCGAGGTAGGCGCAAACCCCATTGATATAACAGATCAAGAGAACATTGTGTACCACCACTCTGATAATACATAACTTGACAAAAACTGAAAACCGTTCACAAGAGCTTAGGTCATACGGCTTCCGTGGCTTTGTACAAGTATATTATGCTTGCCACCGCGTACACCCACTGGAACAGTGATCCAACCAACATGCAATTTCCCTCGCAATGAGTTCGAGTACAAATTTGATTTGTACACTTTTGTGAATCTCTCGCCAGCCTTAGAGCCATCAGGCTTTAGAAGTTCATGGCCGCTTAAAATGTATTCTTGCAACGGAACTGGTCTGTAGGCAGTGCGATACAGCACAGCATTCAGCCTGAGCTGATGAGAAGATATGAGAAGTACATGCTTCTTGCCGCATTAAGCCGCGCAAATGGTGTGAAGATGTGTGAAGGATGTGATTCACAACATTTCACAACTCACCATTCCTTTCACTTCGCATCGACATGTTACAAGTACGCAATTGCCACAAGTGATTTGGCCTGCTGCCAGGATTCCACTTGGCAATGTCCTCTACGTTGGGGAGTGTTGCACTCAAGCCCAACACCTTTTTTTCAGTGTCGACGATCAAATCATTCCAACATACTCCAACAAAATCCAACAAATGTATACAAATGTGCCATCTTAACATTCTTAACATTCTTAACTTCTTAACTTGATCTTAACTTGATTCATCCACAGAAAAGGGTGTTGATGAAGAACAATGCTTCTGCCACGAAAAGTCAAGACAAGCCGCCTGGATCTCTGGAGCGAGAAACAGTACCTGCAGTGGTCAGCTTACAATAGTTTTTTGATTTGCCATTGCAGGCCATGTGAAAATAATGTCAAAAAAATGTCTCTGCAATGGCAAATCACAAAAAAAAAATCTGTTGAGCATTGTTGAGCTACTACAGTACCCTTTTTTTTGCCGGAGATTTGGCGAAAAATGAAGTCCCTTAAGTCCCTTAAGTTACAGCAAAAAAAAAACATGCGCATGTTGTTTCAAAACGGACGTGCAAAAAGGTGATGCCTTGCAACCAGCAGCATCAGCAGCCCGCCTTGCTGAGGAAGATTTCTAAAAGATATCCTCTGGATGCATCACCCACCAGGTGAAGTTCATCCACCACCAAAGTTCCAAGCAGTTTGGTCAGCTGCCCTGTGCCAGGACTAAAAAATGCACCACAGAGATTGAGGAAATGAGTCAGAAATGAGTCAGTTGAGGCCCTGCAATCCTGGTATCAACTTAAGTATCAACATTATCAACTTAAGATAACTTAAGTAAACTTAAGATAACTTAAGATAACTTAAGTATCATTGTAGAATTCTGAATCCATTGAGTCGCATTGAGTCAACTCGAATCACTGTTTAAAGTTATCTAAGCCCATCTTCGTGCACCATGTAGTGCTTCGATCTTTGCCTTCTTCCACCATGTAGTTGATCAGAGCATTGGCTTTTTCGAGGGTGCACACAGCAATGTCGAATGGGTCCTCACCACTCGAAAGGAATCACATGAAATTGCCTCAAACGACACTTTGCATCCAGTATTCCCTCAATTTCTCCCATAGAATGAGAAGAGATGGGAAGAGTCTATACTCACCACAGATTTTCTGACACTGTCAAATACTCACAGTCAAATCAAGGAGAATCAAGGAGGTCCATGGAGGTCCTTAATGCTCGTAGGGCTGCCACCATAAAATGCTTGGATCAAGGCACCTGGTGAAAAAAAATGATCCCTTGCACAAACAGATTGCTCTGCTGAATGTGTGTTGATGTTTTCTGGATAGATGGACACAGTTGGACGGGTTACGCCCAATAGAACCTGTAGCTTCAAAAATACAGTTCTTTCATGTTCTTTCTTGCCTCCTTTTGTGTGGTATCTTTGCCCTTACCACCTTGCCTGTAGACTTGCAAAGGCTCTGCAGGAATGCTGCTTTCTCAGAGACCACACTGACCTGAGACACAGCAAATCACCAAGAATCCCGAACCAACAGCCCAGGACCAACAAGATACACATTAGATTTGTCATGATTTGTTTAAGTATGGTCTAAGTAGGTCATGTAACATGCGCATTTTCAAAATCAGCCAGCACATGCGCATCAGCCAAGGCTTCCAAGGATCATAGGGCAACACGAAGATCGCCCGTTTGCGCAAACGGAAGAGGCGTTGCAACATCAAGACTTCGCTGACCAAGGTTTTTCCGCCACTCGTTGGTGCGCAGTAAACCAAATTTTGGCCCTCCATGACTCCTGCGATTCTGGCGGTCAAATGTTGAAATATGTTGATATACAAATGATATACAAACAAGTTTCAGAGGTTTCAGAGGATCTGAGCAATTGTGCTCCACATTGGTATAATATAGACATCTATAGACATATGGGAATCATATGGGCATATTGCACTGACCTTTGGGCGCATGATGCTGAGAAGGTGAGCATAGCATCATTCTCCTGGAAAAGGATGGAACAGAACATCTACAGTGTACTATGGTAGGAAATCTCGGTAGTCGGTAGCCTCCAATCCTCACATGTTCCAATATTTTGCAGAAACCAGGGATGAGACCATGCAACACGATACTATACCTGCATCAATAATACATCAATAATACATCAATATAGTGGGTCGGATCGTTGGAGAGAGGAGAGACATGGAGAGACCAAAGTCCTGGCGTGGTCAAGCATTCGGCTTGCCAATTGTACAAAGATTTGATTCCGCGTGTTCGATACGCTTCGACCACTGCCTCCAGATGCGGCAATTGTGTCACTTTAATCATTCGGTGTGCCGTGAGCTGCTGTTTAACTTCTTTGAATTGTTCAAACTCCACTAAGTGTCCTATGGAAGAAAGGGAAAATTAGGGCATTCAGATCTTTTGAGCATGGTTCAGCAGTGATGCAATTTGATCTTGGGAATTTCTTAAGCCTAGGCTCATGCATGTGCACGAATATCATGGCACATTGTTTCTGCTAGGCTCGTTTATCGCCATACTGCTATGAAACTTCACAAAACCAGGATGTGCTCCACATCACTCTTTTCACCTGCGGCAAATCCAAGCGGGACAAGTCGAAGCTGGACATTTCACCCGCCATGATGCTCGGAAATAGGAATCAACTATCATTTCTGTGCCTTCTTTGGGCACTTGTAAATCAGCGTTGGCTCGTTTCGCTTGAGGCAGAACGGCAAACAAAACTTAAGCAAATATATTTACAGCAAAAAAAGTCACACTAGGTTCTCTTTTGTATACCATATACATCTAAGATGTTGAAGCGATCTTGCCATCAGGATGGAACAACTCCATGAAACTCCTCGTCATGTTTTTTGGGGATCTTCTATCCAACCTCTGCCAGTGGTGAACAGATCGTTTTCTGAGATCTTCACAGGATTCCAGCTCTCCACAGAGGTCTGCGATTTGCTTCGAGATAGGACTCAAGACTCCCTGCGGCTTGCCGTGGCTTTGCTATTATTATTAGCACCTCTATCTGCCCAAGAAAATGTAGTTCACCTTTGCATTTCTTCAAACAAAGCGTAAATAACACTTGACATATACTGCGTATGTATATTACATTTTCAAGGCTGCTGCATACAAACTGCAAAGTATTTGTTTTTTGGGGGGGTAGCATATATATTGTATATATATATACACAGTATTACATGTGCATATATGTATATATACAGTATATATATACATAATTATACATATCCATTTATATGTCTATATATGGGGGTTGTCCAAAATACCTTTTCCCGGACAGCCCTCAATCGCTCAGCCAATCGCGTAGCAACCGCGGTACCACAGTGAGCAATCGCGGAAGGGTTTGTTCTTCGTTGATCAGATCATATACATAAAATATAAGTTATGTATTATATAATGAGGATCCATGCGTGAACGCATTCGATTTCAAATTTGGGAACAAAATAAGCTCGCGCGGTCCGGAAACGGTCCGGAAAACTCACAGTAGTACCAGCAGCAGTAGTACTAGTAGTACTAGTAGTACTAGTAGTACTAGTAGTACTAGTCGTAGTAGTAGTAGTAGTAGTAGTAGTAGTAGTAGTAGGAGGGGTAAGAGTAGGAGTAGGAGTAGGAGTAGGAATAGGAGAAGGAGTTCTAGTAGCAGGGCAAGGGAAGAAAGGGAGAGGGAGGGAAAGAGAGAAAGAGAGAGAGAGAGAGGGAGGGAGGGGGAAACAGATGGTTGCGTTTGACCGGTTTCTGACGGGTTTCTGACTGGTTTCTGACTGGTTTCTGACTCGTTTCTGACCCTTCAGCGGAACTCGTGTCAATTGGATTTAAAAGCAAGAGCAGAAATTCCTAGGTGTACTAGTGGTAGTGGTGGTGCAGTAGCAGCGGGTGTGGTGGTAGTACTAAGAGTAGTAGCAAATCTAGTAGTGGGAGTAAGGATCCATGCGTGAACGCATTCGATTTCAAATTTGGAAGCAAAATAAGCTTGCGCGGTCCGGAAACGGTCCGGAAAACTCACAGTAGTACCAGCAGGACTAGCAGTAGCAGTAGCACTAGCAGTAGTGGTAGTGGAAATTGCAATAGGAGTAGGCGTAGGAGTTCTGATGGGAGGGTGAGGGAATAGGCAAGGGAGAGAGAGAGAGATTGCTTTTGGCCGGTTTCTGACGGGTTTCTGACTGGTTTCTGACTGGTTTCTGACTCGTTTCTGACCCTTCACACGAGTGCAATTGGATTTAAAAGCAAGAGCAGAAATTCCTAGGTGTACTAGTGGTAGTGGTGGTAGTGGTGGTGCAGGGTGGTGCAGTAGCAGCGGGTGTGGTGGTAGTGCTGGGGGTAGTAGCAAATCTAGTAATGAGAGTAAGGATCCATGCGTGAACGCATTCGATTTCAAAATTGGGAGCAAAATAAACTTGTGCGGTCCGGAAACGGTCCGGAAAACTCACAGTGCACTAGCAGTAGCAGTAGCACTAGCAGTAGTGGTAGTGGAAATTGGAATAGGAGTAGGCGTAGGAGTTCTGGTAGGAGGGTGAGGGAATAGGCAAGGGAGAGAGAGAGAGAGGTTGCGTTTGGAGTAGGAGTAGGAGTAGAAGTAGGAGTAGGAGTAGGAGTAGTAGTAGGAGTAGTAGTAGTAGTAGCAGTAGTAGCAGTAGTAGTAGCAGTAGTAGTAGTAGCAGGAGTAGTAGTAGTAGTATTAGTAGCAATGATAAGAGCTGAGGTGGATGGATGGATGGATGGATGGATGGATGGATGGATGGATGATGCTAGGCAAGTGCTGCCTTTTTGGTGTTTCTGACCTGTTTCTGACCTGTTTCTGACCTGTTTTCAATTGGAGCTAGCTTGAATGTCCTTCTGACCTGAAAACATCTGCGCGGATTCCGCGCGCGCGGAATCCGCGCGGCCATGTCAATTATTGGCATGGTTCTGGTCTCGAAAGTAGTAGTAGTAGTAGTAGTAGTAGTCGTCGTCGTCGTACTCGTACTAGTAGTAGTAGTAGTAGTAGTAGTAGTAGTAGTCGTAGTCGTAGCAGAAGTAGTAGTAGTAGTAGTAGTAATAGGGTGGTAGCCGTATAACCAATCGCCAACCAATCGCTCAGCCTATCGCGATGCAGGTTTTAGCAATCGCGCAAAGCAAAGTAAACGAATCAATTCATAAATTTGTGACCTGCTTTTACGGACGGCTCCCATATAAGATTATATAAGTCTAATAGTAAATAATAATAGCCTATGGTAAATAAACATAGACCCTGAAAATCACCAATTTCTAATGGAAACTAGTCTTCCAACCCCTATCTGCCAGGGTCTATGTTAATTTACCAGAGGGTAATATACAACAAACGTTGCTGGTCCCTAGCTTCCAGGCTGTCCCTGCCAGCCACTGGCCTCGCTGTCTTCTGTGTCGGGCCAAACATCTGAGGCCTCAGTCATCCCTGTGCCCCGACTTGGTGAGATTTACTCTGCGCCAGGAGATTGGAAAGGATGTTGTCTGATTTCACATGATTTTACATTGAACATAGCTTGCCAAGATCATACTAGCACTTGCCATTTTTTGGTATAATTCTTTATAATCTTACATCATGTTCGTTTGTATGTGTCTCACGCATGTGCTCAAAATCGTACCATGGTTCCATGGTGCAATTGCAAAACAACATGAAACTATAAGTATATCAATAAAACTCCTGGAATCACTTCTTTCAGACCAACCTATTGCCCGGACTTCGTATTGTGAGTAGATTCAGCTTGCATATCCACCGACTGCTGAACATGCTCGGCTGGGACCACAGCATGACATGTCGGACTCAGAATGATGCAATCCTCCTTTCATGAGGCTTCGCAGAGCCATGAAAGACCATGAAAAGGAAAACAAATGATAAGGCAACAATTTGATGATCGTTGGTCATTAGCCAATGAGGTCGTTGATCAGTTGCATCAATAAATGAGGCAACATGATATGAATTTGATTCCGCTAACGTGTGCAACCAAGCGAGAGGAACACATACTTTCTTCCCATCAACGCAGCTGTTTTTCAAGAAATTCACATTTTTTGAAATGCATACCGACATGTTTTCATTATTTTACAAGATAATCACAAACAAATACAAAGAAAGCACGTGATTGAAACCATTGGACATGTGTTTCTCTACTTTAAAAATGTTTTGGAAACTAATGCCATGTTGATAAAGAAAGCTGGAAAACTGAAAAAAAAAAAGCACATTAAGGAGTCTAGCAACCCAGCTGGTCCTGGGCTAAAAGCTCGTCGAGGATTGCGGTTGGAGATTGCAGTGCCTTGAGGGAAAACCAGAGTAAATAAAACACAATACAGAATAATACAGATACAAAAAAAAACATTTTTTTAAAAAAAAACAATAAACAAATATAAAAACATCATAAAAACATCATAAAACATCGTGTCGAGTCTGAAAAGCCGGATGAAAGTCTACCCCCGAACATCCGGAAGAGGAAAGGATGCACAGCATGAGGGTCTAAGGGATAATTGAAAAGAAACTGAAACCACTGTCGCTTCCCAAGCAACTCGCGTTGCCTCAGGTCATGTTCTTTTGGCCCCAAAAAGCCAGCCTCTCCATCATCTGACATGATTTTGCTGCGTCCCTACAGGAGTGCGGCTTTATTGCGGATACAGTGCTGCGAGTGGATGAATCACTTTGGATTTAGGTCTTGTGCTGAATCTTCCCTGTTGAGACTATGCAAACAAAAACAAAGGGCAACCAAAAATTTGCAATAGAGTCAGAGTCCATGTTCTGTGATAGCCAATGAACTCTTGCTGTTCTCTTGTTCAGATGTGTGTTTCCATTTGCGGACTGGAAGTTTGTTTTCCTAAATTTCGGTAAAAGTGATGCACATGCTAGGCACGTGGTAGACTTATTTTTTGCGCATGTCAGCTGCTTGGTTTGAGCGAATACATGGACCCATGTATTGAAACAAAACCGGACCACAAGCACTTGACAGCGATCCCACGGGGTTCCATGGTATCACCTTCATACTCTTAGGCGTGGCAAGAGTGCGCTTTTCTTCCATACATCTGTCCATTTAGCTCCGACTTGAGGGTGGCCAACAAATATTAATGCATCACTGAATTGTCATTCCAGTCCCAAAAGCGGTTGATGCCACAGCAATATCAGCAATGTTGGCGCAACATTTTGCTATCACTCTAGCTGCTGCAAAAGCTCTGGCATCAATGTCTGATGCAGGTGGGGTATTAACAAGCTAAGCATATCGGCTCTGACATGCAAAGACAGTAGCATCTGCTGGCGTTTGCATTTTGCACGAAAGTTACGGGCAGCCAAATTACGCACAGAAACAATCACATGCCAGCGTGCGACCTGCGAGGGGGTGCAAAATGCAGCAACCAAAAATAGAATTAACTCAAAGCTGGCATCTAACTGCCAAACAAATCCAGTGGAGAGCAGGCATGTGGTAGAAGGATTTTCGTTTCACATACTCTGCTTCATGCTGAGGTGCTGGAGTGATTAGGGGTCTCAGTAGCTTGCGTTGATTGTATCCGAGGTCATCGCTCGCTTGGGGACAACGAATCTCTCTGATGAGTAAACCATAATAATCCATAGATATCCATAGTAATCCCATTAATTTGGTTCTTCCAGTAGGGCCGCCAACAGGTGTGGCGATGCGCAATCTCTCAGCTCAAGCGTCCGTAGCACTATCAACTATCCTGCAAAGGCGTAGCGGAAATCTTCCGTCATTCTACAGCAGTAACAACAACGGTACAATCACATCAAAACCGTCTAAACTCACATCAAAACCGTCAACACATGTCAAAACAACGTCCCCAAATGCTTGTTACGTCCCTCATTGAATCACCACTGAAACCGACTGAAACCATGAAACACCGGTCCATTTTCAGGACTTCTCCCGATGGCTTCTGTGACGAATCTACCCTGATGGAAGTCCCAGGCGTTGCATCCTGGCATAGACCTTGGTGACTTGGTGGTGAATCTCACATTTCACCATGAATCACCATGAATCAATGGATTACAGGCTGAATCCAGGATTGCTTTAAGAGAAGATCTACACAAAAAATGTCATTTCTTTTTCCCCCAAACACTGTATAGGCTAGGGATGGTTAGGATGGCTAGAGGGGTTCCTGCAGATTTTCCCCAAGTCTGGGAAGGATCTCCTGTGCACAACCGCGGAGTCCCTGTGTCTGAGTTTGCTGTGTGCTTCATGGAATTTGAAGGCCGGAAATATAAGGAAGCAGCATTTTGAGAGGATGCCCTTTGCCTGGTGTCAAACTGAAAGCAATCCTCCACCTGGCCCGCGCTGGGATGACCATTCTGCAAAACTTCCACGACCGGTTTCCGAGAAAGATCACTGTGACACACCGAGGGCGGTCTAGAGTTTCAGTGGTCAAAGCGAGTCAGCAATGCGATAGGGCGCATACCAGAAGGAAGATGATTGGGAATGTATGGCAGCTGCTTGTCGATAAGAACCTACCAGGCAATTTACATCGTGCAAACATTAGCCAACTTGCCTTCATGTGCAAAAATGATCAAAAATGACTACGTACACTGCACATGCAGTGTGTTGTGTAGCCACATCTACACTCTTGGAACCTTTGCGACAATCTGCTGGATGTTCTGGCAGTCATCATATGGCAGTGGTCCCCCGAAGCATTCCACAAGAATGCAGCCTCGGCAGAAAGCATGGTTTCAGCCCAAATTCGTCCTGGAACCGTCTGCACTAAGAACCCAAGCCAAAGAAAAGCAATGCTGAGCTGGAAGAAATCAATTCATTTGGACTTCGGATCATCAAACTCCAATGAAAGTGGGCCTTACCCACACGACGTAGCGACTTCATGCGATTTTAAATTGTCATTAGGAGAAAACCTGAGCTTTTGGCCAAGAGCCCACACGTCCACCTGGATTCTTGGTGAGAGACAAAGAATTGCGTGATGTGCCACACAAGGTAAGAGGATGTGAGAGGTTTGCCGATTCGTGAGCTCACGTGCCTGAGGTTTCATAGTGATTTTCATATCGATACCGTATATGGATACGTATGGTGTCATGTGTGGAAAGATGTGGAAAGAAACAGTAGGATACAGTAAGTTTGACACCATGTGTCATATGGTTTGAGTTTAGGCTGACCAACACTTCGCTACCAGATTTCTGCCGTGCCTTCTCAGTGATTTGACCTTTGCAGTCATAACACTCTGGCCTCAGCCGGAAACAAAAAGTGAATCTGCAACGCTTTCCACGGGCCGACGGGTCGTTAAAGAGTCTCTTCCATTTTAAATGACTTTGATGAATACTCTTGTAAACTGGAATCACTAACTTGTAAGGTGTTCGGCATTCATTTGGTTGAGATTTGGCATTCAGCCCACTTTCTGCCGGGCTTCCCCACGCCATGTAGCGAGGTGAGCCTCCATTTCCACCCTCTTTGAGAGTGATGTGTGTCTTCTCCATTGACCTTCACTCGTCCACGTCATTTTTGGGGGCAACACGGCATTGGCTGATGGCCTCATCCTACCCTTGTGATGAATCAAACAACCAAAGGTTGCAATATCCATGATTCTATGATAGTGTATGTACATACATCATATGAGCTGCGAACCATATTTGTTGCATAACGCAATTGACGGGGTGTTCCTACCTCGTTCTCCAGTCCCGCAACGTTTTTGCCTACCTCGTTCTCGGGGTGTTCCTACCTCGTTTTACAAGCTAAATATGATGTTTTTGACAAACCGGGGTACGCCCGAATACTACTTTCCATATACGCAAATATACTTTCCATATATATATATAAATAGAGTATGTGTACAGATCTGTACTCGGAAAGAGAGGGAGAGAGATAGAGACCCCTTCCTTGAAACGTCTCCAGTCTCCAGGATGACTTTCCAAGTCGAAAATCACCGCAATCTCTGAGCCCTCGGAGCCCTCGGAGCCCGGGCTGTGTCAAGCCGAAGTCACAAATCTTGGCATTGTAAATGCGGTCCAGGACGATGTTAAGCCTTAGGACAGTTTTTCAAGTGAGGACTTATATGGACTTATCAAAGCACCTGTTTTCCACCTGAGCACAGCACGATTTCAAGTCACGGTGCACGACTGGGGGAGAACGACCGTGCAAGAAGTCGACCCCTTCGCAAACCTCAGCACTGAGGCTGATCTCTTGCTGTCCTCTTTGAGCATACTGAAAAACTGACAACATTGGAAATCATTAGGCACATTCGGCTTGTCTGAAAATAAGCTACACCAACAAATATGATGGTTGATCATCATGTTTCCCATATTTTTCCTATTACATAAATAAAGTGGTGGTATTGCTGTAGTATCCCCTATTAAAATGGACACCAATTGGCATTCTGCGGAATGATTCTGCCTGGAGGGCCATCTTGGATTGCGTTGCCAAGGTCAATGGAGTCCTTGCCTTGCAGAGATGACCCGCAAAACCAAGCTGATTCAAGAGATCAGCAACACATTACCATGTTACCTGTTGACAGTACCACTATGTGCCACTCAAACCAGGTGTTTTTTTTAATATTTTTAAATAAACTAGCAGTAAACTGATAATCCAGAACCTTTGCCCAGAAGACCAGCCACAACGTTTTCATGCAACGAAGGCGGCTGGACATCAGTGATAAGCTGCCTTGTGAAGCAAATGATGCAAAGAACCTCCAGCCATGAACCTTGCGTCTGCAGCAAATTTCCAAATCTCATTGGCTGCTGGCTCAGTTGCGATGGCTGGGCTTTGGATCAGTAAATGGGATCACCTTTTTCTCAGAGCATGTTCAAGCCTTTTGGTACAAATCAGAATCTTACTGGCAGCCTGGCAGCATTCTGCTGGCAGAAAATGATCCGAGAAGATTGGGGCTCAGAGAAGTAGTTTCTCGACCGCTTTCTCTGCGCAATAATGCTAGATAAGGTATCAGAAAGCAGCATGGTGGAAGGGGCGAGTATGGTGGTTACTGCTCACAATATCTCCTTCATGTTTTTCGCCCCGTTTGCCAACCATGTGCTCTCTCTCTGATTCGGAGTAACATGTTCATTTAGATGGCGAACATGTTCTTCAACAAATTCAAATTCTGATGTAGCCACCACTGAAGGACATCAAGGGAACAGACTGATCTGACTCCTCAATGAATTCAGTTTGGTCTACACAATGCCAACAAGAGGGGCAGTTCCTCGAAGAGCTTCTGGAGAGCCATTCGTCAATGCAAAAGGCATGGAACTGGGCGGGGTCGTCAACAAAAACAACCAGGGGTTAAAATGGGGATAGAAGTGGATGGAAATGGCATCGTCTAAATACTGCCACGTGAAGGGGTTTCGGATAAATCAATATAAATCATATCTACGTATATTATGTATATATTTATTTATAATGTGTATGTGTAGTATTCGAAGTGTTATACTTGTGTAAATAAATTAATTATATGCATTACAGTAGTGCAGTAAATTATGAGAGTCATTTCCAGCTGTATAAGGCATCTTCATGCGTTGATCTGTGCTGCGAATCCAAACGTGTGTAGATCCAAGCACTCTAAAACTCAGCGGTACACCGTGATCAATTCTGCGTACAAAGAGTAAATGTCACTTCACAAACCCCAATGCCAAACATATCAAACATGTTCACTTGGCATTGTACACGGCATTATTTTAACATATTATTTTAACAAGGGATAATGGCCGTTCTTAGACCTGGAATTCGGAATTGTCGTGCTTTCAGTTCATCCTGAACTGGCTAGATGGATTTTGACCTTAAGTCATTCATGGGGGGATAACGGATAACCCTACACAACCGCATATGCAACTTGGCGATCCAAAGTTCAAGCAGGGCCAGGCCTTGTGAAGGCAGGGTAGGACGCAAAGTGCTTCGCCTTCTCGAAATTCTTCTTGGCAAACACTGCAGTCCTCATGACATGCTGCTGTCACCACACTTTGGCGAATGCTTCAAACATTCACGGGCAGCTCAAACAAAATATTGGAGAGAAACATAGAGAAACGGCATCTCCATGCTTTGCAGGACTTGCCTCAAGAGTCATGCTACACGACAAACATGAATCATCGTGAATCAACATAATCAACTCGGGGTGGCCGGGTTTGCAATGACTCTGTCTGCAAGTTCAAAGTTAACGCACCACAACTGTCCTTGTTGCTGCTGTCCATGCTGGAACGGTAGATGATAGTGACCATCCTGGTCGCCATGAGTGTGCATTATTTCAGCACAACAAGCAGGGCAAGGAAGGGCCTGGCCTGTCAGTGTGGTGGGGCACCACATGCTGCCCCCTTCCTGACACCCGAGATGACCCGAGATGACCCGAGATGACCCGAGATGACCCGAGATCACCCGAGATCACCCGAGGCCAAGACATCGTGACTTGGAGATTGAGACACGTCATGAGTCTGTCTGAAAGTGCCGTAAAAATATTTTGGTAGGTAGTGATGATTCAATGGTGGACGTTGGGGTACCCTAATTTTTAGACCAACCCATATCTTTTACTTTTGTAGCACCACAGAATACCATCACTGAAGTCATTGCAACCCAAAATTAACAAATGTTATCAATAATCAAGACAGAATTACGGTGAAGACAGTACCTCTTGCAGATCATAGAGGCCAAAGAAAAAAACCACGCATAAAGGGGTCCAAGGCCGTGACCATCTCGCATCTCGTAGGGGGTTCGACCAAAGTTGTTCCGCAAATACGGATTTGCTTTGAACTTCCTGGGCCAGAAAACAATTCAAACTTTGGGATATATGTTTGCATCATGGTTTCAGGAAATTTCAGGAAATGATGGGAGGGATTGAGTGAGCGGCAGTGAATCCACAGGAATATCTGCAAGTGGCCGATTTCAAATACAATAAACTAGTACAGGAATCTCAAAAATTCTCAAATTGTTCTGGAAGTTGACTTGGGAGACCAATTTGCCTACTTGGAGTTTCCCCAAATCTTTACCCAGCATGGAACTAGAATGACAAAGTCCTAGCACTTATGATATCTTATGACATCAAGGATGCATAAATCATCATAAATCCAGATCCCAATCGAAGGAATGCCCAAATCTGAAGGCCAGGGTCAAGAGAATCTGCGCAGACTCTGGGCGATCAACGTCAACGGCAAAATGAAGAGGTGTACTACCTGCTGCAGCTGCTGCAGCTGGCATCCCCCTGAATTTTGGTCCATTTGCAGACTGGGAATTGCATGAACTGGGACCCTATCCAAACACATCAAGCATAGTGGATCATAGTATTCATACTGGTACATTGCTACATTATGGTACATGAAATCCGCCGACCCCTGCCTACCTTTGGCCTAGGTCACCGCAGGTGTGCGGCATTGCTGCGCGCAGGCCTTTCCATTTACTTTGCTTCTCTTCGCCCGTCCAAACTGGTAGGTTCCACTAGGGCCTCCTTGCACCGCCTCCGGGGCTCCAAGCTGCTATTGCCCCACCTTCCCCAGCCTTCAAGCTGCCCGGTCAGGTATCTATTAGCGGTATCGAAACTGCCGTTTGGCAGTTGTGGTTCTACTAGGTTTTCACTAGGCCCTCCTTTCTACGTTCTACTAGGGCCAACCCTTGCCCCACCTTCCTAAGCCTTCCAAGCTGCTAGGTTCTACTAAGGCCTTTTCGCACCACCTTATCCAGCCTTCCGAGCTGCCCGGTCATGTATCTATTCGGGGTTTGGGTCTACTAGGCCCAGCCCTTGCCCCAATTTCTTAAGCCTTTCAAGCTGCTAGGTTGTATACTCCAAGCTGCCCGGTCATGTCTCTTCGAAGCTGCCGTTTGGCACTTTCCGTTGCCGTACTAGGGCCTCCTTGCTAGGTTCTACCAGGGCCTTTTGCACCACCTTCTCCAACCTTCCAAGCTGCCCGGTCATGTATCTATTCGGGGTTTGGTTCTACCCCACTTTCTTACGCCTTCCAAGCTGCTAAGTTGCCCGGTCATGTCTCGATTAAGGGTTTTCGAAACTGCCATTTGGCACTTTTTGTTCTACTAGGGCCAACCGATGCCCCACTACTCGACCTCCTTGCCCCATCTTCTTCCAAGCTGCAAGGTTGTACTAGTCTCCTTCCCCACCTTCTCAAGCCTCCAAGCTGCTAGGTTCTTCGGTGCCCCCACCTTCTGAAGCCTCCCAAGCCAATGTTCTCAAGCCTTCCAAGCGGCTAGGTTCTACTCCAAGCTGCCCGGTCATGTTTCTATTAAGGGTTTCGAAACTACCGTTTGGCACTTTTGGTTCTACTAGGGCCAACCGCTGCCCCACCTTCTTAAGCCTTCCAAGCTGCTAGGTTTTACTAAGGCCTCCTTGCCCAACTTCAGCCTTCCAAGCTGCCCGGTCATACATGTATTTATTGATGGTTTCGTTTGGCAGTTTTGGTTCTACTAGGGCCGCCCTTGCCCCGCCTTCTTAAGCCTTCCAAGCTGCTAGGGTCCACTCCAAGCTGCCCGGTCATGTATCTTTGAAGGGTTTCGAAACTGCAGTTTGGCACCGCCGTCTGAAGCCTTCCAAGCTGCTGGATTCTACTAGCGCCTCCTTGCCCCACCATCTGAAGCGTTCCAAGGCCTTGCCCCACCTTCTTTGGCCTTCCAAGCTGCTAGGTTCTACTCCAAGCTGCCCGGTCATGTCTCTCTTAAGGGTTTCGAAACTGCCGTTTGGCACTCTTGGTTCTACTAGGGCGAACCCTTTGCCCCACCTTCTTAAGCCTGCCAAGCTGCTAGGTTTGCTGGGGCCTCCTCGCCCCACTTTCTCCGGCCTTTCTAGTGCTGTTTGGCAGTTTTCGCTCTACTAGGGCCAACCGGCCCCACTTTCTTCGGCGCTCGTATGGTTCTGCTAGGGCCCTCCTTGCCCCAAGCAGCTAAGTTGTGCTAGCGCGTCCTTTCCCCACCTTCTCAAGCCTCCAAGCTCTATTAAGGGTTTCGAAACTGCCGTTTGGCACTTTTGGTTCTACAAGGGCCTCCTTGCCCTACCTTCTCCAGCCTTCCAAGCTGCCCGGTCATGTATATATTTATTCGTCACTGATGGCGGCATTGAAGCTGCTCACTCAGCCTCTACGATGGTCGGACTGCATTGAACCCGACGGCTGCATGCAGTAAAACAAAATCCCAAAATTCCCAAACTTGCCCTTTAACAGGGGGTCGGCGGCACCCGGTTGTCAGCTCCAAGCCTTGATCATTTGTCACGTTTGGATTGATTCCTTGGATCCCAAATGATTTTTGGGTCTCAGCACCGCAAATCAGCTTGCACGATATTGCACAATCTCTCGCCTCTATCCAGCACAAAAACAACAAACACAGGGATGCAAGATGATGCAAGTGTCCTGTCTCCAGCAGCATCCTCATGATGTTCGTATTCCCACGTAGGGCTGCAATGTGCAAGATGGACCTCAATCGCCGTGGACCGTTGCTTTGCAGAGAAACGAAGTGTCCCAGCACTAGCTCAGTGAGAAAATGTGTTGAATAACATTCAGACATGACCAACTCTTAATCTCCTGAGATCTGATTTGGTAACCTCAATCCGCTTCGGTTTACTATGTTATACTATGTTTACTGAATTTGGAAACCCGCAACTGAGTGAACGACAAAGCAATACGCGTGTCTTGTCCCGCATCTCCATCTTCACCGCTTCCGATCATGGCAGTGAGACCTGCCTGATGTGGCCTGTCTGGCTGCAGTGATCGCGGGCCAAGGTGCGTGTTTCTGGAAACAAACTAAGGACGAAGATGGATGTTGGATTTGGTGGTCCTATTGATAGATGTACAGAAAGACTGTGAAGACTGTGAAGATACAAGAAGAATACCAAAAGCACTAAGACATACTAAGACACTAAGACCGAACCAAATGTTGCCAGCAGTTTTACAGAATTGGTTTGATCTGGACACCAATGGCTTCAGGGTCAGTTGGCCTAAGGCTCTGACAAATGTGGCCACAAGTGTTCGCGAACAGATTTGGCACTCACACAGCGCAGCCAGCGCTTCACGGCTGCCTCATCAGACCTTCGGACCAAGGCTTTCAAATCCACCTGTGGCGAGGGCAAAATGGGCAAACACTCTTTGTTTATCTTTGTCTGGAGTTTGGAGAAACCTGCTGTAGCGCCTGTGTGGCAAAGTCAAAGTCCGTCATGTTGTCGTAGCTCACCTGCTCCTCGAGTCTCATGCTGACAAGGATCTAGACTGGATCTAGATGGGATGAGAATCGATGAAAATTGTGGAGCTAGAAACAGGATGAAAATTGTGGAGAGTTCACACCTGTTTGGCTGGCAACGATACCTAGCGATCGTATTCCAGGGATTTCTGGGGCTCCTCTTCAGCTCGTTCAGCTGCATGCTCTTCTTTCGGTGCTGGTGGAATCTCGGCCTGTGACAAACTGCAAGCAGGAGAAGGCTGGGTTGGAGGCTAAGAACATCGTGTCTTACCATGTCTTTACTATCTCTCAGGCACTGGCTGCAACCTCCTGGTCAAGATCCTCAACCTGGAAAAGGCTTGCGCGGTCGAAGGTCAGTTGAAATGCGTTGCGTTTAATCGATGCTTGATGATTACTGTGAATCCATCAAAAAGGGACAAATGACAGGATCAGGTCTTCTCTAAAATGCTATGTGTCCACAAACGCAGTATGGTCACGTCAGTCAGTCCAGAGAAAAACAAAAAATCAAATGTATCTTCTCTATAATGCTGTGTGTTCACAAACGCAATATGGTCACGTCAGTCCAGAGAAAAACAAAAAAAACACATGTATATAGATTCTTATAGGTTCTATAATGTTCTATAGATGGTAAATACAGAAATTTGCCATTCTGATAAAGCTCCGAATGCTTCTTCTGGATCTTTCTTGGCCTTAAATTTTGACCACCTTTGATCCATGTCCAAGCCATTATATACTATACCAAGAAACTACTATCTCAGGCTCTTCAGGGAGCTTTGGAGCAGCTGGAACTCTTCTTGGATAAGCCTTGAGGGGCAGAATCTCATCGCCACTGAAACAAGACTTTTGAAATGGTCAAACGATAGCCTGGTGGAATTAGATTCATCAACATGAATAAATATTGTAATTAGTTAATCAGGCAAAATACTGTGAACCGTCTTCAATTCTGCTTCACAAACATAAAACCCAGCACTTGGCTTCAAAAAATCACGCCATTTTGCTGTGGAGAAGCCTCCATACTGGCCGGTGGTTCAGGAGGGAGCTTCTCCATTTCTATCGCCTTTCCCGACAGCATCCTGAGTTCAGCCACAAACTGTCAAGTGTAGGGAAAACAAGATTAATGCGACTCATGCTGAGTTCAAGGACATCATCTGCATGCTTGATTTCGGAACATTTCTGATACATTGTACTCCTGTACTGAACGAGGGATCCATAGCCATATAGGCCATATCTAGCCTGCGGATGTATGCCTTGCCCTCAGCAATGTCCCCGGCATCCCAAGCGTTCTCTCTGGACATGTCCTCCAGGGGAAGCCGTATAAATTAAGAGATCACCATCACATCCATCACCAAAAGAATATGATGATACTGCCAAATGTGATTAATTATACAGTACAGCACTGTACAGCAATGATCATTTGAGCTCCGCCTTGGCATTTCTTCCAAAGCAATTCCTGATCTCAGCCGATGCTCCAGCCTTCAACGGGTGTCAAATGAAGTTTCCACATGGGTGTGTCTGACAATTGTGTACCCCCAAATGGCTATTCCAATAGGAAATATGATGATAAACCATGGGATTCTGGGGGTATCCTGTTTTCAAACAAACCCAAATTGGACTTGAAGTGTGGAGCGCACGCATGGATCATCTTGACTTTCTCGCTCTCTGCACGTGACCGAATAACCAGTCTCGCTTTCCATTTGAAATGCCCCAAAAGTGTGAGTTGCAGCCTTGCAACAGCTGCCAGTTGGCTTCTCAGCAGTGAAAACATGATTCTTCTGGCAAGACTATCGAGTGGATACGAGTCACATACCTGGCCATACAGTGCCTGAATTGTATTTAATTGTGGTCCAAATCTTAGTGGTTCCATATGTTTCTCCCGGTTTAAATCTATCTACCTGCCACTGTCCATATCAATATACTTATTGCGTATAGACATGTACTTCTTAAGTATGATATGATATATATATATATACATATTACTAATATATATAATATATTATACATAATATAATATGTATAATATATTATACATTATATATATATAGTATTTCGATCATTTATATAGCTACGGGTCAAAACCCTGGCAACCTTTTGTGCAAACCAACATAGCTTCTATGGCTGGATGTCCATCCCCCAAAATATGGTTCTATAGGTACCGACCCATCCCGATATTGTAATCTATGTTCATCTCATCCAACTTTTAATCGGTTTGATTTATAGTTGGTTAATACACGTCCCATTATGTCACGACTACTATCCCATTACATACCGTATGTTCATCTATTTTCTAACAGGATGAGTGAATGTGACCTATTTTTTGAACTCCCCTATTTTTTGAACAGGCAAAAGGTTGGACCAATGATACCAATGGGACTATTAATATCAGATCTATCTGGTCCAACCTTTGGCAGTGTGTCAAAACCTTGTACCCCTGGTGAACATCAAAATAGCTGGTAAATGGATGTTCATTCCCCTAAAAATGGTATTAATAGGTATTGATCCATAGCCCTTTGACCATGGCACCTCCAAGAGGCACTTCGCTGCTCGCGCCCGGCCCAGATCTGAGGCCAAATGCCTTGGCGCGCCAGCTGCATGGGAACCCTGTGCCCGTGTTTTCCGTGGAATTTCTGGGGAAAACGGTAGCTAAAACAGGAACCTTGTTTCATTTGTGGCCTCAATATGATCAGAAAATCATTGAAGTAGGTTCTCATAGTTTCTATATTTAGTTCATGGAGGTTTCTGGATGTCCATGGTGCACTTCACAAATGTGTTTCATTTTTGTTGACCGCTGTGTCTGCTCCAGGTTGCAAAGGAGTGTTGCCTTGATCATCAAGTACATCAACGCTAACCTAAGCCACAGAGACAAGCTGCAAATCAGCAAATGTCACTTAGATCACTATGGACTCTGGAAGTGATCGCCTTGGCCTGCTCAAAGTATCAATCTTGGCTACAGAATGCAAGCAAAGAAACTCCTTCCTGCACGAAGCGCTCGATAATCTGTGCCCTTCCGCGCATCGCTGCACGATGGATGGCCGACTTTGCGTTTCGTCCCTAGCAGGGTTCAAGGTGATGCAGGGTGTATCCTTGAGAACAGCCGTTGTCAAGCATCAAATCAAGAATCGTGCGGTATTGTACAGTAGATGATATAGTAATATATAGTAGGCGGTTGTGTTTGCTTCTGCGTGGACAACAAGTCTTCTTTGAGGAATTTTGGGAGATTAGACGAACAATGGTATGCTTCTGCCCCTGTCAACGGTGCTTAGTTTGGCCCACGACTGTAACCCCTTGGTTTTTTTGGGAACAACCCAAAAATTGGCTTGAGGAAGGCAGCGATTGGTATAAGTACTGCCTGCGAAAGCAGGTATTCATTAGTTTAAAAATATTTAAAAATAACATTGAAGAAATGTATTCACACAATTTCACAAACTCGGTCATGTGGGCCATTTCCTAGCTGTGATCTCGCCTCATGTTCGCAAGTTGTGATCTCGTTCAGAAGCGCCTCCTGAAGTCTGTGTTGAGAGCAGCTACATGCTTCTTTCGGAAAAAGGGTATAGAGACATGCAAAGACCTTATTCAGCACCACCGAACTATTTCACACAAGAAAACTGATTTAGCCCATTTAGATCCCATTTAGTCTAGTCATGTCTAGTCTAGTCTTTCTAAGCTCCTCTCCTTTGAGTCAAAAACCAACCAAACACAATCTCGAAGTCTTCAATGGATGACCGCGCCTTTCCCCTTTCCTTGTGGACTTTCTGCAAATAGCGATCAATTCCGGGCAGGTCGTTGTCTCCCACCAACTCCAAGAGTGCCATGGCTTAGCCAGCGGCAGATCTGGATTTCCAACACTATTTCTTATGAAAATTACTATGATCTACTATTGCCATCTACCATGATATTGATATGATAATATCATATCCTATGTCCATGGTCCATGGATCAAAACTAGCTTAAACCGCCAACGATTCCGCCGCTTTTTTTTTGACCTCAAATCTGGAATCAAATTGTGTATCCGCCATGCTGGGCCAATGGGATCCAATGGGCCCTATCATTTCAGCTCGAGCCGAATCGACAAATCGCAGGACTCCGCGCAGTGTTGCTGCGGCCACCAAGTATGTAAAACTGCACGGAATGTACCGATGTCGACACTGAAGTCTGAAAATGTGTAAACATGTGTAAACGCATGTAAACGCAATGTGTTCCTGTTAGAGCCTTTGATACAACTAAGCTCACCACTCTGTGATGATGCAAATGTTGGGCGGTTGCAAGCACCTTGAGCTTGTCAGCGGCTGGTCAGCATTTGTCAGTTATGTTTTCCCACGATTTCCCAAGCAAAAAGCGGGTAGATGCTGCTCTCTTCAGGAGCTGAGCTTGTGACGCTCCAATGAAACTTACCAACCGTGGATGATTCAGACCTCAGCAAACGCCCATGCGCGGATTGTTCATACCCGTCACACGGGTTACCAAATCTTGGCATGTCTTGAACATGAAAACACGTGAAAGCCAAATGATACTAATACAGTATATGACGGTTTGTCAAAATGTCTTCTCCTGGTCTGGTTGATAAATCGCAATTCCTTGCGTGCGGCTTCTTGTTTGGCCTTTAAAACTATGACTTATCTAAATAGTCTGAAACCCTGCATTTTATCGTTCATGTTTGAAGCCGTAGCAAAAGCCTGCAGTAAATGCTAACGCACGTCGATATGATATGGGCGCCGCTGCTAGTTATGAGTGGTGGGACTGGAATATTTGTTCATCTGCTGCAGGGCTTGTCGTTGCCTCTGCTGTCACGCTTTTGTCAAACAATCGGGATAAACTACAAGTTCTCTGCTGGCGACTGGGTCACGGGTCAGCCAAAGCCTTTTTTTAACTTTTGCTAGTGCATTGCTAGCGGGGATCTAGCAGGTAAACTTACGTGGCCGAAAAGCACCCAGATGAAGCTGAGCCACTGCGAAGAGCAGCAACTTCTTTCCGCAGTTCTTCAAGAAGCAGAGGAGAGATATTGCCTCAAGATCTCGAGCTGGATAATTGCCCACAAGGCTTCGCTTCACAGATGACTCTGCTTAACTCTTTGCGAGTTGTCAATATATAAATCAAAATGATCGCAGCATTCTTTTTCAGGGCCTCCATCTTCGCAGAAGAGCTTCTTGATGGCAACCTGCAGAAAGTGTTCCCTGACTTTCCTCCCAACTCCAAAGTCTTTCACAACTTTGCAAGAGAAGAAAGCAAAACAAATCAAATCAAGTCAAACAAGTTCTAGCCTCTCTGGGCTGACTACATCATCACCATCGCTTTGTTCTGACTTTAGGGGGTTTATGGGTCTGACATTGTGACTAGACGCGTGACGGTTTGCGGCCAACCGGATCAAGCTGTTCTTCTATTCCAAGTTGTCAAATCTGGCATGACTCCCAATACACCCATGCAATGAAGTGGCCGAAGCATGGCCTCGCATCATATTCCGATAGTCAGTCCTTCAAATCAAGATTTCTACCTACCGTAAACTGCCGGTCTTCGCCTCTCTACTGCTCAAATAACCGCGGTAAACTGCTCCAAATCCGCCCGAGCCAAGGCAATCCTTTTGGATGAGCCTTGAAAGCCAGATGAGATTGGAAATGGACATAAATGGACATGATTCATCTGTTGCTGGGAGAAGTTAACGGCTATGGACTGTTCCAGGGTCATCCGTGCGAGTACCTATGGATCTGTCTAGATCACCTGCGGGTTTTAGCCCTTTGTCCAGACCGCAAATTTTGAGGCGCAGCCATGTAGGCACCCTGGGCTCTTTGTTTTATGTCCCTTCCCATATCTTTTATTACATATACTGTACAGTATTCTTACATATTCTTACAGTAGCCTAACCTAATATCCCAAACAATCCAAGTCACCTCACCTGTCAAGTTTCAAGTGCACCGGGTGCCACTACAGTTCCTAACAGTCGCTGCTCATAGCGCCAGGCTGGCTGAAGTCAATCATTTCGTGCTTGTGGAGCAAGAGCTGCTGGCCTGGTGCATGGCACACATCAAAAACCATATCGACATGAATACAGACTATTCTAAGTTGCTTGCAATGAATGCATGCCAGTGTATATGGTATATCTATATAATTATGATGTTAGGATGTAAGTATCATATTTATATTCAATACATATATATATATATATTATAGAACTACACATATGTAAGTTATATGTTCCGTTAAATAAAAAAGAACAATATGTTGATACAGTTTATATATAATAATTATCCGTATAATCATGTATTATAATGTTGTGTATGTGTTATCTAACATGTGTTGTCAATGCTATAAATCTTGTATCTGTTATATATGTTGTATGTGTTACATGTGTTATTTATGTGGATACATATTGGCCCTTTGATACAACGCTGAAGCTGGCCTTCATCCGGCTTCTCTGCCTTCGCCACTGGCGGCGAAGAGGCAGGTGGAGACATCCTTCGCGTCATCCATTGAGGTTGGTCATGTCCAAAAAAACATGACATGTGAAAAAGTCAAGTTATATAGCTGAAATGGATCCAAATGGGACATTTACAATCACTCTAATCATTTCATAACATACATTTACCACACTGATCCGTCTTTCTGAGTCTGTCTGCTTATGTTTCTCTGATAACACCCGGTCCATTGCCGTCTTTCCGGTGCAGCCGGTGTAGGAGCCGGTGCTGGAGCCGGTGTAGGAGCCGGTGCAGCCACCTTGGAATGAAAAATTGGTCCCATATTGCCACATGACAGGTTGAGTGCATACAAATGTGTTTAAACATGTGTGGGCAACCTGTGGGACCTGCCCTTCTTGACATTGAAACACTAAAAATAAAAAGTATCTCCCGAGACAATATCTCCTCAGACAATTGTTGCTTGGAGTCAAGTCAAACTCAGCTGTTGGCCCAAGCCCTTCGGTCCTTGCAGAGAGGACTTATCATATGAATCATATGATGTGTTTTGACGAAGCATCCCAACTTTAGCGGAAGTTCTACACTTTCAACTTGAAGATCTACTGTATACATCTGTATACTCAATCATATTAATGTACACTCATCAAAGTCAAGTCCAAACATTAAACAAGCTTTGGAAGTGGGAAATGTATGGAAATGTGCCGTAGCATGCCCTGGCACAAGCACTGCACCTGGCCATTTCCTACTGCGGACTGGGCGAACCTCAGTGCATCTGTAGTCAAAGAATCTTTCAGGAGAACAAACACAAAAAATATCAAACAAGTCTGTCACCTAGTTTCTTGTAATTAATATTTTAATGTCCTCCGCTTTCGGGCAACTCACTTGATTAGAATCTAAACACCATCGCGCCACATCCTAACGACTGCGAACAACCTCACAAGCTTGACTTCTGGGTGATCTTGGGTGCAAACTCGCTGTTTGCTTCAGTGCCTGCTTCCAAAGAATCAAAGACAGGGAGGCAGCTGTATGTTTTGCAGGATAAAATAATGACAGAGGGCAAATCATGATGGATCATGATAGATCTATAATGTTTGTGGTGTGCAGGGTACAGGTACTACGGTTGTAAAAACGTACCCTCAAAACATATACAACAAAAAGTTCTGCAATGCTCCACTTACATCACTTACTTAGTTACTCCTTGAAGACGAGTTTTCCGTACCTTTCCACCTATATCACCTATGGATGCCAAGTGTAGTTTCCCCATGTTGTGCCGTTAAAAGCTGTTGACAGCTCAGCTGTTGCAACACAACCAGCCTGCAGTGGTACTCGGTGTTTTGCCTGAAACAATTCCGGCACCTTGATCCCGAAGGCCCAACTCCAGCTCCTGCAGCCATAGATGCCATAGGACAACAGCTCCAAAAACATGGGAAATCAATGGGAAATCAATGGGAAATCACTATGTCACCATATGTCACCGTATGTCACTATGCTTGGGAAATCTTGGGAAATCTTTAAAATTGTTTAAAACATGTTAAAACCATTCTGGGAGGACTGGTCTTGTGACCCCAGTCACTGTGGAACCCATCCCGCCACATCCTTGGCCATGAGCTCAACAAGCTGCCAGGCCTGTCATTTCACTGATTTGAAGTGAGAAGGCACCATCAATCACTCATTCCTGGACATCCTGCAATTGGGACATGATGTTTACTTCATCTGCCCTGAACGTTGGCATTCTCTAACCGTACGATTTCCTCAATCTGTTTGCAGTGGAACCCACCAAAATCTTGGAGCTGGCCTGTGCCAAGGTGATGTCCAAGTCCGGAATAGCCTTCAGCTTGTGCACCAGACCATCACATTCGCCTCCCACAAGCTTTCCAGTTGCTAGGGCAGGTTGGCATGTCTGGAGAAGTTTCACCACAGGGCGGGGCAATGTAAGAGACTTACCAAATCCCGCTTGGAGCATGATCAAGATGGTACGAGGCTGCTAGCAAACTAAAAATATTTGGGATTACAATATCAATTCTTGACTGATTGTTTTGCTGAATCCCATTAAACTTCCTAAGTGGCAGACTTGGTTCCGTTTTAATCTTCCGTGAAACTGCCGCATTGAAATTCCCAAGTGGTTAGTTGAGGTTCTCAGCTCCTGCCTTTCACAATACTGTCCTTGCCAAAGGCACAGAGTTGCTCGAAGTTCCTGCGCAGGATCGGCTGTGCATGGGCAGAATGTATGCTGAGAGCCAACTAAGAAACATCGCTTCCACCACAGATCCATGGTCAACTGCCTTTTATAGGTTCAATGGAACTGAAGGGAGAAAAAAAACATGGAACCCTCAAAACCTTACTCCTCTTTCTTCCAAATGTTGTCGTGCAAAATCTGTTCCATGACTGTCCTGTGGCTTTTTCGGGCTTCTCCAAGTTGGTGCAAGGCAGCATCCATGTCCTGAATCTGTTGCGTCTCAGGTTATGACATTTCTGTCTCTTTTGATGGTTAAGCAAAAATATGTTTAGAGATTATGATTTAGATACTTCCTAGCATATGTGATGCAAATACAGGGCACTTCCCCAAAATTAGAAGATTGATGCGTGCCGCCCTTTGCCTTCACAAAAAATTACAACTTGTGAGTCCAAGATGTTCTTGTCCGAAATTTGATCACAGATTCAGTTTCAGGCTTCTTTGACATAGCCGGATAATCTTGACACCCCAGAACGTCAGCAGCTGGAGCCGCTTGACCCAGTGACCCCCACCTGTTTGCCCATCAAAGCTAGTGCCATGTAGATCCGCGCACAACCCTTGACAGAACCTCAGAGGCCAAGATTAAATGAGGAACTTTCAAGCATCGAGCCTGTACAAGTGATATCCTAGGAGACCAAATCAACGCATATTGCGCTTTTTTACTAATAAATACTAATAATATATATATATATATAAATAATGTATATTACTAGTATATATAATATGTAATTCAAGGATAGATGTCCAAAAGCAAGCGGGCCTCTTGCTTAGTCACCCGAATACAAAGTGACTATAAATCCCCACTGGCTGAGTGGCCCAACGAGGAAGAGCTACAGTGCCAACCCGCTGCTGAAGAGCACGCTGGAAGTACATGATGGCCTGATAAACCCGCAACTTCACACCATGAGATGTCCAATCAAAACACCATACAATGTTTAACCGGACAAGTTGAGAAAGTCAAGAGTTCCAAAAGAACGACTGCATGACAAGTACAGTACCAAGAAACTCTGCCCACCTTCTAAACAATCTAGTATGGCGATGTATGGCGATGTATGGCGATGGATGGTGCATTGCAGTGCATGACTTTGCCCAGCTGCATGTTTTAGATCGTCCTCCCCTTAGTGGTCGCCATTGCCATGGGGAGCCTCTTGGTGATCCCCGGACAGCAATTTGCAGTAGCCAAGTCGTACCAAAGCCAACGCCTGAGACTGAAAAAGACGTGAACGGTGGGGTACAAAAAGGATGGTAGCCGTCAACCTCATCAAACATCACCTGGATATATGATCAGTTTCAAGAAAATGCTTAATTATAGTGAATGTCAAATGGTGAAGGCTTTACTACTTGATTGTGGAATCATCACTAGACTTGGCTGGAAACAACCTGTTGGAACCTGCTCAGGAAACGCCTCATGAGGACATAAGCCATAAAAGCGGATCTCAGATTTTCTCATAGCCGAATGTGACCATTTTGTCATAGCGGTCGCGCGCTTTCCGGTCAAATGAGTCCACACAGACGTGATCTGAGGAGAGCACATGGTTCTTCATTATTGCTAGCGCTCTTCTGAAGAATGTCTCTGCCTCACGAAGCTCTAACATCAAATAACCAGCGAGACATAAGCTCGGCTCAAATATCAATTGGTGGTCAAGAGCAAACGCTATCATCTTGCTTTACAGTCGTTACGAAGCGAGTTCGCGTGATTTCACATCTGGTGCGCAACTACCAATGTCATCTTTTCTTCGGATCCTGTCTTAAGCTGCTTGGCAACTCATGCCGAATCAGCCGCCCCATAATGCCCCATGGTTTCCTCGTCCAAGTTCTTCTCCTGCATGTGAATGACACCTTGCGTAATCAGGGATGAGGCCTCAGTGGCCAACAAAACGCACATCTCTCTGGTGAAAGTCTCAAAATATGTCAAGACCTTAGCCGCCTTATGCCGCCTTAGCCTCGGACATGCGACGGGTCCTGCTTCAGGGCCATAGAAAGCCTCAGGGATAATCAAGTGAGCGGCATTTGATGGCATTGGTTAAGGCATTGGCTCTTATTTTAAATCAATTTAAGAGATTTGAAGAAGAGATGGGAAAAGAAGATGCTGAGCCTCAAGAAGTACAGCTGAGCTGAGCTGAGCTGAGCTGAGCAGAGCCACTCGGCTGTCGCGTTGGTGTATTCACCTTTTCGCTCGTAGGCCTGCAAATCTCTGCAATTCAAACAAGGCTGACAGCACATACGAAATCTGCGCTGTACAAGGCACCAAAACCAGAGCTGATTTGACGCTGACCTACGGTACCCATTGAGTGTTACCAGGGTCCAAATTGCGTTCAAAGCCATTGCCTGCGCCAACCAATCATGGATCTCCACTTTCAAGTTCTCGCTATCAGGACCCAAGTGATGGAAAGCCTTCCAGTGAAAGCATCTGAATCTCTCAGACCACTGTGGAAATGTTCTCTGACGTTGCAAAATGTAAATGAATATGATGAACGTGTTTCTGACATTTTCTGACCGCATCTCACTTCTCATCTGTGCACCTTGCTGGCACTCATGTGTGGACTGGGAACGTGACCCGTTTCAATGTTGCGATGGATGCGTCGAAGTCACCCATGCGATTTTTCACCAGGGCCAGAATGAAGAGGAAGTGGGGATGGTTCCTTACTGTCTACCGCACTTCCCGATGCAGTTTTTACAGTAACATCAAATTCATATCACTGGTCCAGAAATGAAAAATGGTCTGGCCACAAAGGACCCCGACGACTTCAGGGCCAAACCGCTTCGGGCTTGCTTCTCCGCCTGAAACGACCAAATGTATCCAAATGTGCTGTCAGAATTTCCAACACTTCAAGCCTTTCAGGTTTGGCCTCTTCGTACTGGTCCAAGGAGATGTGGGACTTTGCGAGCAAATACCTGCCGCTGGGCTCATGATGAAATCACTTCAAGTTGCTGTATTTCTGGATACAGGCTATAGGGATATAAGGATTCATATGGATTCACACAAGCAAGTCGTCCACCTTCTTAAGCCATTTTGAGCCCTACCCAAGAGACATACCTCTGCCACTTAGCCAGTCTTAGACTCGGGGCACAAGGCTCCTGTCTTGTACTCCGGTCCACAGTTCGTCTCAACCAGCCTTGCAAAGCTGGTGCACAGATCTTGGATCTGCAGTGAAACAGCCCAGAACCGGAATGAAATGAGAGCACCTTTGAAGAAATGCAGCTGAAAAGTAGAATCATTAGATATCATTAGCAACTGGCCACGCCTTTGAAGGTAGAATTGACTTTCTGCATGCCGGTGTTGGCGGTACAGGATGTCTCCTCAAGGGGATACCAGGGGATGCCGATTAAATTCCATTGCATCACTGAAACGCTGAGCATCGCTGACTAACCAGGCCTAAATAGTACAAAGGTCCTTCTGCAGATGCATTCACCTGACGGGGAGAGTCACAAGTCAATGTGAGTCAAGTCAAACACATAAAAAGGTGATGCAGCAAAATGCACAAAGCAGGGAGCCATCGAAAAAGACAATACCGGATTTCCATTTTGTGAACATCATCATCATCATCATCATCATCATCACGACAGTATCACTGCAAAATACTATATACTAATAAATACTAGTAATAACTACAGTACTTATACTTAGTTTGTTGAATAGATTATGTACGCAAATACTGCAACATGCACATCGCTGTGCCCCACCTTCAAGCACTGCTGGTAGAGCTGCACTGCCTGGCAAATGTTTCCAGGGTTTTCCACATTTCCTCACCATCTCGGATCCTGGCCAATTATGTCTAAGACGGAAAAAACTCCCACATATCAAGACCTTCGTTCCAGGCCATATGGATGAAGGAAAGGAACTGGCATGAACTGGCCCTGGGATTGATCCGAGTTGATCAGCAAAGACCTTCCTCAGCCGGGACTGGCGCCTGATCATGGTTGTTGCTCTTCCTATTGCAATAAGCAGCTCCTTCCAGTGCCTCACGTCGAACACATGCAACGTTTCGTCTCAGCTCTGACACTCTTCGCTTGACTTGAGAATTGAAAGGGGTGATACCTTGCGTTTTGAGCTTTGCAAAGACAATGTTTCAGAGTTTAAGCCACATCACATGACAACGATCTTCCTGTTGTAGTTTCATGTAGTTTCAGCAGAATTGAAATCAGTGGAATAATTTCAGTACATTCAACAATCAGTTGCCCATGGAAATTGATAAACCTCCTAGATCACTGGCGGGCCTCCAGGTTGTTTGGACTGACCTGCAGCACCTAAACACAGATGCGCGTTGTTTAGGTTCTATTCCTTCCCATCAAGAAAAACCCTGTCTGCATCTAACGCGGATGGACTGTAATCCATAATGGCTTCAAACAATTTTTCAAGTTTTGAA
Source organism: Cladocopium goreaui (assembly GCA_947184155.2). Lineage (NCBI taxonomy): Eukaryota > Dinophyceae > Suessiales > Symbiodiniaceae > Cladocopium > Cladocopium goreaui. The sequence goes on along the minus strand of CAMXCT020002868.1, from coordinate 330,560 downwards.
GTTTGAAGCTTGTAGGTCCTTCTCTAGCAACCCTCAATAGCAAAGTAAAATCCGAACATATAAAATAGTGGTATTTTTGGGTACTTTATGGCACTTTATAGGTTACCGTGTTTGTTCTTCAGCGAGAATGTGCAACAGCCGAAGACAGCGATCATTCGCCTGCTCGTAGAGTCGCTGAGCTTCTTCCAGGTTCCCATCACGCGAGCCATCCTTGAATCAGGGCATTGAAGGAGGATCTGGGGATGGGACAAAACCTACAATATTTGGGTGGAATATACAACATTATACAACATTATACAACCATCCATAACCCAACTATTTTAGGGTACCGAGGGTATCAGGGTTTTGACTCATAGTCATACAATGCCATATAGTTATGACATGTTGCAAGAGTTCAATACCAAAAAACTACGCAATCCAGGGTTCCACATTTCTACATGTTGAGAGTAATCAACATTAATCAACAACTCCAGGCATTTCCGCCTTACATCTGCATCTTCGCGGAGTTGTTGCCAGTTGGTTCAAGGGTGCAGTCCTGTCGGTGACATTGAGCCAACTTCAGGAGCGCAGGCGCGTTCTTGGTGTCTTCCTTTAGTACCTCGCAGTCCGAAAGTCTTTGGGCATAACTCTCCAAGCAGATCGGCTTAGATTACTGGGAACAACTGTTGGAAGGGAACAATCCTTCCCATTTGACTCGCGCGAAAAAGATTGGGTCTAGGAATCAAAGTTTGTGTCTGAAAATACTGTACCCAAACATCTAACGGTGAATTAATAATCATGTTCATTCATTTTCCCTAATTAATCAAAATTGATCAAAATTGCCTATTACCCATTTGATTCATAAACACACCCATTTGAGAAAGAAAAAATCCACACTGAGCAAGACATCAACCCTAGGCGTCGGGCCTCCTTCAGCAGCTCTTTGGCTTCACGAGGACGATCTTCAGACAACAGTAGAGAAGCATACCTGACCACCAAGCGATATCAAGCGATCTGATTGGGATATCTTCCCAGGGTTGACCTTGGCCAAAACAGTCACACAATCTGGCCAATCACAATCATTTTCTTATATTTTGGATGCGACAAGGGTGACTGCATAACCTTTTTCTGGGAATCCTTTTGTTGTGACAGCAAAGTCTTTGACACGTGGTACAGGTGTATTCCAAAAGCGATTCATGATGATGTGCCGTAAGTCACCCCAGGTTGCGTTAAGTCACCCCGGCCGCCTGTAAACACCTACTCGCTCTAAGTCGACCCAAGCGCATTAAGTCACCCCAGATTTGGCAAGACATGGCAAAACACAGTGGGCACATGTGGGCACACTATCTTACAGCCGGTACCCCATGACGTGTAACTACAGCAATTTCTGCAAGCATTTTGAACAACTCTATGGGGCACATCGTCTGAGTTGCAGGTGTCGTAGCACGGAGCTGCATCTGGTGCGAAGAGGTGCAGTTAGCCACCAACGCCATCTTCAGTTGTTTTTTCTGCGTTGCATACATCAACTAATATAGTACTTGTTGTTGTTCTTGATGTTGTTTTTCAATGTTTTTCATACAAACAATGCTGCAGTCATCATAGAAGGTCATAGCCCCACATCACAACATTGCTTCACCAACAAAGTCAGTGCCAGTCAGTAGCACATCAACAAGAAACGCAAAAACTGGTGATACGTTCACTGACTTAGGAGAAATCTACCGGAAACCATACAAGATTTACCATGTGGGGAAATTGTGGCTTCCAAGACATGGAAAAACAAACCGGCCAGCACCAAGCACCCAGGCCAAGCGCCGATGGCATTGATGCTGCCCTTTGGGATCTTTCAGCTGCTCGCAAATGCTGAGGAGCTTCTGCCACATCTGGCGTTGCAGCTTCTACCAGGTCTCCCCAAGGAAAAGATGAAACGCAACGGATTCTGATAGTTTGAAAGCACATTTGATCTTGATATGACAGTGATAAAATAATATTGATTAATTATAAAATATAGTAATGTACATAATGTCATGTAATGTTATGTCATATATATATAATTATATAATATTATATATATTATATACTTAATTATATATCATGTATTGTAATGCATTTAATGCAATGTCAGGAAAGGCAATGTAATGCAATGTAATGCAATGTAATGCAATGTAATGTCAAGTGTTGTAATGTAATGTCATGTCATGTAATGCAATGTATTGGAATGGAATATCATGTCATGTCATGTAGTGCAATGTGATGTCATGTCATGTAATGGAACCAATGTAATAATGCTATCCACAAGGCCTCTGCATCTTCTGGAAGCTCGTGTACAGCACCCTCGAGAGTTTGTTGAGCATCCTTCCGGCAAAATGACACAGAGCTGGTAAGGCGTAATGTCATCTACTGGTCGGATGAGTATCCATCGGCACCCCGATAGAAATCGGATGATTGACCATAGTTCCACCATGTTCCACCAGGAAACTGTCTGAAACCGTGCATCCACTCCCATCCGATCTCTGTGCAACTTGGCGCCTTCCAAGCGCTGATTGCACATTGCACTGCGGCCATCTGGCAGTGGCGGCAGCTCAAGATAGTTCCATTGAGACGATGTTGCTGTAAAGAAGTATTGGGCACATTTCAGATGCGCTTGAGCTCATTCAGGGACTCCTCAATCCTGTGAAGCAGAACTGATTCCAATTGCATACAATACCTACAACTTGCCGCTGGCTGGCTTTAAAACAAATCTGGACTGTCAAGTCCCAGAAAGAGGTCACGGAAAGTGAAACAAAAAAGCTCCTCGACCCTCGCCCCATTCCATCCCTCGCCTGCAAGTAAATGCTTCGAGAATCCACAGTGGTTGGTCGGCACTGCAACGCTGTTCGAAAGTAGTGCACCGCCTGAATGCTTGACTCATGAGTGCTGGGTGCTTGTTGGGGCAATGTACCAATATCTCCAAGCATACATATTTAGTCGGTACGGTGGAAAGGTGGTTGGCTCACCCTAGAGGAAGTGAGAAGAAAGCGACAAAACCAAAGAAGAACACATTCATTGAACGACTATGAAAAACATATTTGGGATGCTTCGCCATGCAATCGGCGATGCCAAACGCTCCAGGATCCGCAAAGATCGCACCTGACTAGCGCCACCGGGCCCTCTCTCTGCATGCAGCTGAGCTAAGCCTACAGGCAATGGAGCAAAAAGATGCAAATAATAAGGACCCCACCATGAAGGCACCACCAACCAACCTATCTATATAAAATTACATATGCCATCATATGCCATATATATAAATTCATTCAAAGTTCCACTTCCAAGATCTGCCAGTGGTCCTCATCTGCTGTTCTTGTGCCAGAAATCAGGTAATGCACAGCCTATGGACAATAGTTCTGTAAAATATTTAAGAACGGAATTTATTTTCCTACTCTCTTCTGCAAAGGAGCCCCCCCCTGCCATTTAAAACTTGGTTTATACATGTTCATAAACCCATCCAACTGCAAATATTCACATTAAATTCCATTTATGTTGATCATCAACCAACCTATCTGGGGGGTCCGCCTTGTATGGATGTCCTTTGTTTTCCATCTTGTTTGGTGATCACATGTGACCATGCTGGGGCAATCCATGGCCAAGTTGCTCAAGGTGCATTCGTAGTCGCCGGGACGAAGATCCAAAACGCGCTTGTAGAATTTGATCGCTTCCTGGAGGCTGTTCTCCAGTGAATTCCCACTCAAATTCTCAAAGGATGTGTCATGATGTGTCTGAAAATTGGGGCCTGAAAAAAATGGCCACTTAATAGGGATAATATGGGATAATGATAATCATAGACAAACCTTTGAAGGATCCCTCCGTCTTCAGCAACCATCAGTAGAGTCGGCGCAAAGGAACATACTTTGTGGCAGTTGAACCAAATATATCCAAATATCCCTTTGGTGCCTGCTCTCTTCCAGTCTTTCGGTACAAAGATGCCTCAGCTGATGCACTATGCGAATCAATGAGTTCCGTGATTTAATAAGCATTTTTTTGCGCTGTTATCACCACAATCACCATTACCCATCACCATCACTCATTTTGCCAAGGAAACTCTGCTAGAGACCTTCCAAACCTCACTGTCGTCTGGGTCAGCCACCAAGGCAATCATTGATGGCACGTCAAGGGCAGTTGGCTGGAGCACAGCAGCCTGGCATTTACAGAAACTGCCGAGGGTGACCACAAAATAAAAGTCATACAGCGTCATACAGCATCACAACATCAGCAAGAATCGGCTCAGCCAAACGCCACTCCACCAAAAGCATCCAAAATTGTAAACTTAAAACTTTGAAAAACATACTTTACTTCGAGTGATCCCCACCGTGGCATTCTATCTGATATTCTTTCTGGCATTCTATCTGACATTCTTTCTGGCATTCTTTCTGGCATTCTATCTGACATTCTTTCTGGCAGTCTATCTGACATCTAATTCAGACATACTTTCTGGCATTTCATTATATTGTGAAATTCTTTCTGACATTCTATCTGGCATCTATTCTGACATTCGGTCTGGCGTTCTTTCTGCATTTGGATCCAAGCGTGCCCCACAGCATCTGGAGCTGGCGATATGGTGTCCAGTGCTCACTCCACAGTGCAGGAAAAAGACGGGAGTGATGGGAGCGAGTGAAGCAAGGAGGCAAGGAGTTGCACCTTTGTTAAAATCTAGAGACCCTCACTGGCAGGTTGGGAAAAACACTCAACAAGAGAGGAATTCGATGATACACCCACTACGCCTGTTCGAATGCTCGCGATGCTTCATCAGCCCTGGCAAAGCAGAAAGTGATACAAAAAGGCAGAACCATAGCCGACACTTTTAGGTCAGTAGAGAAGAACGGTGCTCCTCTTTAAAAGATCCAACTTGCAAACCCATCTTTTGAAGCCTCAACAGATTGCAGTAAAGGTTGAGGGTCCCCTAATGAAGTCAACAGTAGCTTAATACAAAATCCATGCAACAACCAAACTTTGACCACATTTCGCAACACAGCTGGTAGTCTGCTGCACGGGGCAGGGGAATGAGATCGTGATATAAACAGGCAGAAAATGTGTCCTGCCTCCCCAATTTCAAGCTCGCACGCCCCAAGCAAAGCTGTGCTGCCACATCTCTGGGTGCCACTTTCGCCGCCTGATGGTCAAGCTTTGGATTAGGAACACCGACAAGACTCTAAAAACGGGAAAATATAGAAAGGCAATTTACCACTGATATTTTAATCCTTTGGGGGTTGCTATCTACAATGCCAATAGGGCCTGGGCCGCTAAGCGGTAGGCTTCTGGGGCATCATCTGCCTGCGGCCAGGTGCACCCATATTGTGTCAACATATACAGTGTACCTGAATGTATACACATATATATATATTCCATGAGAATCTGTGATCCATATACATCAACCATCGTGAACATACTACGTATGAATAGTCATGGTGAAAAACACAAAGAATATCAAAGAATCATGATTATTACACATAGTGGAAGGAGGTCAGTAGACGTGAACACATAAACGAAAATTGTCCAAAGCATCCAGCATGCTGATATTAAGAAGTACCGATCAGCACGCATGGGTGCTTCACCATCAAGGATTTTAGTCAAGGGGCATCAGGGGACTAGGAGTAAGCCTATGATAGCATATATATATATATATGGCATGCTTATATATAAGATTCTTTTCACAGAAATGGATAAAATCTGCCTATTAAAACCAGATTTTTTCTGGAGAATTTGAGCCTCCATGGCAAACTCGGCTAGTCGTAGATATCCTTCTGCACTGCTTGGATGGCTGGAAACCACCTGACATTGGGGTTCCACGGGTCTGGCTGCTGCAAAATTCCCTTTTGCACTACGCTCATTGACACTTTCGCGTGAAATCTGTTTTGTGCATGTTCCCGTTGATCAAGTCTCCTGCCTCTGAATTGCCCGGTGAATTTCAGGGAACTTCCGTCGATTCTAATGAAGGTTCAGTGGGGATCCAAAGAAACTCCTGGGATAATTTTTATAGAATGGAAGTGTGCCACTTCGAATTCATGCAGTGTGAAGCAATTAACACCTTAACCACAGCGTTTCTGCAAGTTCAACACTCTGACCCAAACATTAGGCAGCTTCGCTTCGATTCCGGAAGAATCCACCTGCTCATAGAGTTTTCTCGCCTGTGCCGTTCGCCAGGTTTGTGGTTGTGCCTTACTGTCTTGGCAACTGAGACTCTCAAATGGTGTACGGTCATAAACCTGAGAATATCTAAGAATAAACCTACCACCCATTTCTGGTAATATTAGGGATGTTTTTTACTGGCTTAAGCTTTTGGAAACCTAGCAATGCTAAGGTTGCGCATACCGATTTCATGCCCAGCTGGCAACGTAACGTGGCCATTGGGGGTCAAATACCAGCCTCCATTGGCAGGTTCTGTCGGTTGCAGGGTAGACAATGACATTGGTCGGCTCTATCATGGAAAATCATGGATGATTATCCATGGATGATATGGGATACCCTTCAGCCCTCCAGTATGTATAATCAAACATCGCAATGGAAACTCCCCCATTCAAAAAGTCATTCAGTTCGATGATATGTTCATCAAAACATCTTAAAACCATTTAAAACCTCCATTCATAGGGGATTTCCCCATTAGAAATCTTCCATTTTAGTTCGATGAGTTGGGATTTCCCAGCGCCCTCGGCACCTGAGTCCGACCTTCTCTTCGCTGCGACAACACGCGAGCAAGGCCCAACATGGCCGTTTCGTCCCCGGCCTGCCGAATCACTGATGGAAGTTACACCATGTTACATCCCCATGTCTATACCAATGGCATCCAATGGCTATAATTGTTGATGTAATTATGGATTTAGCATGCCAGAGACAAGAGATTGGGGAAGTTTCTGATTTTATGAGTCATAGAGAACTGATATTGAGATTCATTCTCTGTCTAGAATTTCCTCCGGCATGGAGGACTCACACTGGAGCTGAAGGATCAGCTACTGTCCAAGCAAATACAGTTGTGGTCGATGTATACCTCGATGTATACCTATACAATTCCGGAACCTTTGAAGGACCAGAAGGCGATCCTATATATATATGACAGAATAATCATAATGAATTATCATAATACCCAGAATAAGATAAGTATAACAGATATAACAGTTGTGATCATCAGAATTATTCAGCATCCCTCTCTTGTTGGAACCCCCACGATCTCTTCCCCTAGGAAGACTTAAATGTTTCCGCGAAAAATCTCCAGTACGGTACTGGTATCATCCCCAAACAAACAGCTCATATTGGATCATATTGGATCATATGAGTCTTCATTGAAGTTGCTATATCACTTATATCACCGAAAACTGGCCATTCCCAGAATTTCCCATATGGGTGTGTCTGAAAATAGTGCACCCCTAAACCCAATGGTTTTGCTGATCATTATCCCTATTAAATGGCTATTTCATTTGGAATATACTCTATTTTCAGACAAACCCATATCTTGTTGGACAGAATCCTCCAACAGCCATCGGCTCTGGACCTTGGAACTGAGGGCTGCTGAGAAGTGCTTCTCTGCTGTTGGAAAATTGCGCTCGCCCTGCAACTGGGCGATGAAAAAACGATGGGAGCATTGTGGGATCATCATGCTAGGTTACATTATGTTACAAGGTTCGTGAAGTCATCCCAATTAATCCCAATTAGGAGTCATTATTGGGATTTTTGGGGGATAGTCCTAGTTGGGATGATGTAAAATTACCCCCAAATGGTTGATTACTAGGACGGTTTTTCGTTGGGTTTACCACATTCATGGCGTAAAAATCATCGGAATTGCAACTTAAGGCCTCAAAACATGTTTGGAACTGTACAACTGGACTGGTATGAAAACATGGCTGCTGCTTTCAAACATGGTTTCTAGGGCTGAGAAAGATTCACTTCCGTGGCTAGGAATACAAATGCATGTTACCAGTGCGACTTGAGCTTCCTATTTCTTCGGATGTGTTCAAAGAGAAACAGAATGTCGAGTCGATTCATTGAATTGAAACATACCAAAATAAGAATGTCACCACAAATTCAGACGTTGCCAATGATTGTCATTAATTATTTATATCTGGAGATCAAAAGAGATCAGGGTGACCCTCTGCCTCAGCGATCTTTCCCAGGTATGCGTGTAGCTCATAGCCCAGAGTGAAGCCAGCATCCTGGCAAAATCTGGATAGATGTCATCGGGGCATGGGTCAACAGCGGCCAACGAAACATCGAAAAAGATCGAAAAAGATCGAAAAAGATCGAAAAAGATCGAAAATACGAAGATGTCTAGTTCGCTGCAGTGTACTACTACTATATAATACTATATTATATATATATAGAATCTACTAGGCTAGTAATGATCTTGACCCAGACCTGTATCGCTGTATCATCGATGGAGACATCATTCCGCTGCCATTAGCTGCCCATTTTACCATCGTGGATCAGGCCATTGGATCCCGACGAGGATCCCCGAGAAAGCCCACTAGCATAGGCCGCCATTTCTGTTGTTAAATCATATTAAACTAATTATTAAACCATATTAAATGTTATTAAACCCATAAGATTCTCCTGCTTGGATCAACATGCCAAAACAATTCCACATTGAAAAAGAAGTTTGGCCCGAAGAGCGATCAGAACCGTTTCAATTTCATGGAAACTAGATCAGGTGCATTGGTTGCGGGCATGAAATACGAGACCATTGATCGAAACTCATACCTGGCCAACGACAAACCACAAGAACACTCCTCATTGCCATACTCCATGGCTTGTCGCGCATACCTTGAGACGTAAACAATCCCGAGAATAGTCTTTGCCAATGAATGCCATCTATACATGTACAGACAAATACAAAGAGTCTGCAGAGATACCACAGTACCACAGTACATTGACATTATAAGTTAAAGTCAAAGTATGGTGTACTGGAAGACTCGCAATGATCACTGAAACAAGAAATGCTGAGCATGTCACTCTCGTATTTCGCGGGCATCCCCATCAATGGACCTTGACCACAAATGACAACATGGATGACCATCAGAGGCATGAAGACTGGAGAATGCAGCCACAGTGATTCAATGCGTGCCTTGGGAAAGTTGCACCAACATGGCTGTGTCTGAACATGCGGGATTCAACTCCCAAGCGGCATATTTTGTCATAGGGAATAACACGGGAAAATATTGTAATGATAAACCAGTGGATGTGAGGGTTTTCCCATAATTGTCCAGGCAACCCGACAACAGCGCCCTAGCAGCGCAACGCAGTGCCACAGCCTAATTTCAAAGGCAAATGCAGGGTTCTCCTTGCAGAGATGAATTGTGAAACATGTCCAACCGTTAGTCCAACCCAACCCCTTATCATCCCGCTGCTCTGACAGTGATAAGTTACTTTCGTCTGCCGTTGCGTGATGGGTGGGATGATATATAATTGGTCAGAGGAGTCGGTTCCAATTAACAGTTATATAAAGGCATTTTCTGCGATACCGGCCAAAGACCTTCAATGAGACTTTTGTGGACTGTGCGCGCTGTGTGCTGCAGCCTGATCGCTGAAACCTCCTGATGGAAGGCGGAAATTCCCAGCCGACCGGTCAACGCCTTTTTGTTTTTCATGCTTTTGCAAGTGTATTTTGGGACACGGTTTAGACATCTCTGTGCTACCATACCAGTACCAGCTCCCAAGATAAAAATCTTTCAGCGGGATTCTAAAATGTTTCAATGATTAAATCCGTTTGTGTCTCAATCTTTGCACGCAAACCTCCGCCAAAAATGTAGTTGTTTACTGCTGGTGACCGAACACCATATCAGCCATATCATGGCAGGCAACATCTTCAGGCTTTCGTCGAAGAGTAGCTCTGGCACTGCTCAGCACCTGCAAACAGAGACAATAACTGACTCAGCAACCAAAGCTGCAAGAGGAGGAAGACATAGGAAAACTGAAGCATGGAAAGAGGATGAAGATACAATGAAATGTTCAGTGGATGTGAGTAGTTTCATGAGGTTACATGCCTGTTACACAAAGAATCGCAAAGACTTGTGACTTGTCTACCCCTGGAAAATGAAACAGTTGCAGCCCAGACTAATCTCGTGGCTACAGCCTCGCGCCATTGGTCGAATGATCCGTATCCACCGGATGCGCCTCACTCACTGGAAACTTGCCCGCAATCGAAAGCTCTACGTAGATGTTAGGACGGGACATCAGAATATCTGCATATCTCAAAATCTGGGGGGGCCAAACCATCCCAAACTTACCTCTTAGTTGAATGGAAACCAACAATTGGTTTCCGGAGTACCACAGGCTCGACTGGAGTCGAATCTTTAATCTTATTTAATCAATTTTTGACTCATTGAATACGTAAGTCTTCATGTACAATAACTTCGGGTTTAAAATCTTGCTCCCCTGTCAAAAAGAAATTGTCATTTCCTTTTATTTGGATCCTCTTAAGCAACAATCTGCAGGAGGCGGACTATATTGGATGTATTTGGGATAAAGACAGTGGTTTGTTGTGAATGTTCCCCTTTAACCAATCCAGAACCCATTGATTTTCGGCCAGCAGATCTTGGTTTCCGCCAGACCCCCTCTGGGCTTGCCACTGGAAGCCCGTTCGGCACGGCGAAGCAGACGCTCCAGGCCTTCGCCTACAGCAATGGATTCCAGCAATGGGTGTCTCACTGATCACTGAGTTGGTTTCAGAGGAACTTTAGAGGAAAGCATCGTTTTTCCGAAAGAGATATACAAGGGTTTCGTGCAATTGGTTCCTTCAATTCACCCAATACCTCGTGTTTTCGCTATAATTCAATTGATGCAATTCAAGTTTATGACCGCGCGAGTTGACTTTCTTGATCTACTGGACAGTGGCCTCAAACAAAAAACACAACCTATGCACCAACCAATCCAATGGTGCCAGCGTCGCCACCGCATCGCCACAAAACCGTTTTGACCCCCCAAAAAACCGGAGTCACCTGGATCTTTTGTGTCTTCACCGGTCCTGGCTGGAGGATACTTCCATCATGAAGCTATATACTATCATGATTATATATATATATATGTATATGGGTATGAATCAAAACTAGATACCCCCAAAATTGAATGGTGAATGATGGTGAATTAATTACTAAAAAGAATCTACGGTCCCTTGGGCCACCTTAAACGTTGACCCATCCCCGATCCCCCAATATATCAAATGTATCCAATTGCGGCTGTATTGTTCCTATCGCAAGTAATCACCGGTCGAGGTCATCAACAGCCATTTTTTGTCTCGCTGATCATCTCTCGCAACTCACGCCGAGTTGTGGCCCCAAGCCACCAGAAAGGTGGCAAGATAAAGAAATGAGATGATGTCCTCAGAAAGAGAGATTGTGCACAGCCTGAGTTTTTCATCCAGGCATCCAGATTTGCACCCATCAATCTCTTCCACGACAGAAGGATGCGTGAAGCACCCCTTCATCCCCGTGTTCTCCTGCTTTTTCCAATCAGTCATAACATTCATAATGCATTCTCTGTTTGTTTGGTTTCAGCGAAATTTCAAGTTTTGCAAGGCACAACAGTTTTTTCAAGCTGGGGTTCAGCTCCCTTGGGGCGCTCATTCCCCTCATGCGCCCAGGGTTTGGGCTGTTTTGAGCCGCAACAGATTCTGCTTCCAGCCCGAATGTGAGAAACTCAGGAAACATATTCGTTTCACATTTTTTCACCTACAAACATGAATCTCTTGAAGGCAAAATAGATATTCAGTCTGAATCAGGAGTCAATTTTTTGTAGTGCAATGCTGGAAAGTGTCAAAGATCTTCATTGCGCGCACAAATCAGTACAGCGAGCGCTGTATTCAGCGGTAGGGTGCATTGCCATAAAAGTTGCTACCACCAAAGTGACTACCTCGGATAGCCAGACTTTGCATGACATGTAAGTGAGAAAGTGACCACAGGTGTTGGGCTGGTTGTGGTTGTGGCTGTGGTTGTTTTATTTTTTTCTGTTGCTCCTGTTGCTCCTGTTGTTGCTGTTGTTGCTGTTGTTGCTGAGTCTCTCTATCATCTCTCTCTATATATAATTTCTCTATAATATACCCCACCAAGTTCTGATCAATTTTGCACGCACACAAACACACAATGCAAGTCTCACAGCAAACCCCATTCAAAAAAACAAACAGTTCCCTTGCGCAAAACCTGACTGTTGGAGCTCACGACTTTGAAAAGCGGCCATGCAAAATCAGTTTTCATATCCATCCGTATCCATCTTCCCACATTCACACCCATGAGCATCCACAAGGTCTACATACACGAGCATGCATGCATATATGTTTACATATGTGATATCATATGTGATATCATATGTGTAATGTCAACCCAGGATTAATGAAATAAAAACTGTTAGCAACGTTTGTTTTCCTCAGATTTGTCTGGAAAGTCAATTATATAATTAAGTTCTTTTGCACCCCCCATGAGTGATGCGCCCCGGCCAATTAGTAAATCCCTTTCTGACCCCGGATTTTCTGCCGTGCTAATTTAGTATTGGTCCCTTTGTTTTTAGAGTGGGAAAAGATGGGAAAAGTATGTTGAGCATCCAAACCTCTTGGTGCAAGATTCAAGATTGCACACAACGACTCTTGGCCAGAAATTTTGAATCGTGGATCCGAAGACCCAAGATGGATCGAAGATTCTTGGGGAAGAGTCTACAGAAATCGGTAAGTCTAGGGTCCCACATCTGACAGCTGTGCAGATTTGTGAGCACGACCCCTGTGAAATCCTCCATGTTCAATGCTGAAGCTTCAATACAAGGCGTTGAGACTTGGGAGTATCACATTCTCAGACTTGAGAATATCACATGTTCAAACTTGAGAATCCGAAAAAAACAAAAACAAAAAGCAAAGATACGTTACTTCGCGCGATCCCCTGATGCCCGCCGCGGCATTCCTCCTGACATTCGATTTATATATATATATATTCATAATATATATATATATATATTTAGATACTATATATATATCTCTCTCTGTGTTGTGACATGCTACCTGGCAGCCCGGCATTTTCTCTCACATATATATTCTGGCATTCTGACATAAATTCAGACATTCTATTCGGCGCGCCCCAGTGAGCTGGCGAACTTGCTATAGGGTGACTGTGTAGAGGTGGCTAGCAAGTGACTGTGGTGTGAAGAGTGTGTGTCTTTCAAGTGTGTGTGTGTGTGGGGGGCGTGTCTGGGACGTTCTGTTAGAATCTAGAGACCCTCACCTGGCGGGTGGGGAGAAACATATTGGTAAAGCCATTCCCTTCCCAATTCAAACCACAGACCATATCAAGAATCCAGAAAAGGATAGAAAAGGTATGGTAGCCTGGTAGAGTTGGAGCCGATGTGTTTCCTTTTTGGGGGGTGGTGCTGAATGTAAACATTACCTATATATATATGTGCACGTATCTATAGCACCCCTCAAAATGGGCCCAAAAATCAAACTGTAACAATGTTTTCTTGACACTCCAAATACCAGTCAGAAATTCCAATTCATTGGTTAGTACCAGGGGACCAGATGAATATATATATATATATATGAGCATATGTGTGTGTATATGTATATGTATGTAAATATATTATATATATAACATGATTCAACATGATATTAAAATATATCATGATATATTTTGATATTTGATGCAAAGTCTACATAATGTTCACATCAATGTGCTACCTGTCCCTGGAGCCCACCCCGTGGCCCAAAGAATTCACGCCGCGGTACCACCAGCTCCACCGGGTGGCGGCCCGGCAGCGAAACTTTGACCGCCGCTGAACGGCGCAGTTCCACCCCCTGAGTAATAGGATGACTACATACAGCAATGGGATGTATCTAGGAAACACTATGATACTGTGGTTAATCTGAAAATTGTCATACAACGCACAAAAATCAGGGTTTCGTTGGTAATACGAGCAAGTGGAATTTTACCGGGATATAATATGGATTCTATGTGATATTGTGGGAGATGTCCAACGATTGATAGAGTTTAGTCTAACTTTATGGTGATTTTATGGAAATATTATAGGAAATTGATGGGATACTAATGGGATGCAGAACCAACAACAGTCTTTAAAGTTTTAATCTTTAAATCTTCAATACAAGGGAAGGCGGGCCGCAGAGCATTCAGACCTGGGACTATCACATGCTCAGACTTGAGAACATCACCTCCTCAAACTTGAGAACTGCATTTGCTTTTTCCGAGAAAAGACATGTTTGGTCACACCACGCCCAGCGCAATTCAAACCAAAGACCCTCTTAAAATTAAGAATCCCGAAAAGGTAGATTTGGGGCCGATGTGCTTTATTTTTGAGGGTGGGTGCTGAATATGAATATACGCATCAAATAATATATTGTAAATGGTTTTCATATATACATTCTTAAACGTATTCATGGTACCCCCACAATGAACCAAGCATCAAATCCCTAACGATGCTTTCAAGACACTGCAAACACCAGTCAAAAATGCTGACTTAGTTCCAGGGGGACTATATATACATGCACTCTATATATATATTATATACGGTAAATATATTCAACATGATTCAACATGATATGATGTATATATTGTGGACATGATATCCACATATATCCACATCAATGTGCTACCTGTCCCTGGTGCCCATCCCATGGCCCAAAGAATTCACGCCGCGGTACCACCAGCTCCACCGGGTGGTGGCCCGGCAGCGAAATTTTGACCGCTGAAGGGAACAGCTCCGCCCCCTGAGATGGAAGTTCTACGGGGAAACCTTGGGAATATGATGGGTACATACAGTAATGGAATATGTCGAGGAACCAGCATGATACCGGGTTTAATCTGACTTTATGGTGATTTTATGGAAATGGTACGGGGAACTAATGGGATACTACCGGGATACACAACCAACACAACCTTGAAGTTTTAATCGTCCATGCAGGGAAAAGCGGGCCCCAAGGTATTCAGATCTGGAACTATCACATGCTCAGACTCGAGAATATCATTGTTCAAATTTGACAACTGCATTTGTTTCTGCTGGGAAAAAGTAACTAGCTAATAAATGCGTGTAACGCACAAGAACTTGTAAGAAATCTGATTTAAGTTCAAGAAACATGTTTTATTTAGCTGGCTAAAAAAACTTGTTGGTAACACCTTTCGCAATAACCACATAATATACGCATATTTGTTTATACATATTTACATCTGCATTTATATGTATTTATATATTTTATAGTCAGCATTGTGTGTAAGGTGCATTATAATGATATATAATGCAATGTGTACCAAATAAATATATATACATATTATTTATATCAGATTCAAAATTATTCAACGTGATATTATGATCTATGATGTAATGTATGATGTATATAATGTGTACATGATATCCACATCAATGTGCTACCTGTCCCTGGTGCCCATCCCATGGCCCAAAGAATTCACGCCGCGGTACCACCAGCTCCACCGGGTGGTGGCCCGGCAGCGAAATTTTGACCGCTGAAGGGAACAGCTCCGCCCCCTGAGATGGAAGTTCTACGGGGAAACCTTGGGAATATGATGGGTACATACAGTAATGGAATATGTCGAGGAACCAGCATGATACCGGGTTTAATCTGAAAACGGCGATATAATCCACAAAAATATCAAAAATCATGGTTTTGTTGGTGCTATATGGGGATATGACCGAGTGGAACTAAGGGGATATCGGATATGATGCGGATACTTTGGGATATGTCCGGCAAACAATAGGGCTTGGTCTGATTTAATTTAAACATGATGCTATGAAGATATTATTGGGAATTAATGAGATACTAATGGGATACACTACCAAGAACAATCTTGCAGTTTTACTCTTCAATACAAGGGAAGGCGGGCCCCAAGGCATTCAGACTTGGGAGCGCCTCATGCCCAAACGCGAGAAAATCGTATTTAATGTCCCCCCACAAAAATGAAAGCAAAAGTATGAAAATATTACGATATATGATGTAATGTGTACGACATAACAATAAACTTAAATATTATAATATATAGAATTATATATATATACCGTTAAAATGAAAGTTAGAATGCCTCCGCGAATTCCAAATATTCCTCCCCCTCAGTTAGAATGCGGCCCGCGCACGGCAAAAAATCCTTCAGTTAGAATGCCTCCCCACCCCGGTTTTAAGTTTTTTTGTTTTTGGAGAACCCTTTGCACAAATCCCTCACTTAGAATGCCTTCGCACTATAAATATCATCAGATGTTAGAATGCAGTTAGAACGCTTCCCCCTTGAAATTGCTTTCTACCAGCATTTCAGCAATTAGAACGCTTCCCCCTTGAAATTGCTTTGCCAGCATTTCAGCAGTTAGAATGTTTCCCCCTTGAAATGGCTTTTTACCAGCATTTCAGAAGTTAGAATGCTTCCCCCTTGAAGTTGCTTTTACACAAGCATTTCAGCAGTTAGAATGTTTCTCCCTTGAAATGGCTTTTTACCAGCATTTCAGCAATTAGAATGCTTTTCTTGAAATTGTTTTTTACCAGTATTTCAGCAGTTAGCATGCTTCCCCCCTTGAAAAGGTTTTTTACCAGCATTTCATACGTTAGAATGCTTCCCCCTTGAAACGGCTTTTTACCAGCTTTTCAGCGGTTAGAATGCTTTCCCCTTGAAATTGTTTTTTACAAGCATTTCACCAGTTGGAATGCTTTCCCCTTGAAATTGCTTTTTACCAGCCTTTCAGCAGTTAGAATGTTTCCCCTTCATATTGTTTTTTACACAAGCATTTCAGCAGTTAGAATGCTTCCCCCTTGAAATTGCTTTCTACCAGCATTCCTGCAATTAGAACGCTTCCCCCTTGAACTTGCTTTCTACCAACATTTCAGCAATTAGAACGCTTCCCCCTTGAAATTGCTTTTGCCAGCATTTCAGCAGGTAGAATGCTTCCCAGCATTTCAGCCGTTAGAATGCTTCCCCCTTTAAATTGTTTTTTAAACCAGAATTTCAGCAATTAGAATGCTTTTCTTGAAATTGTTTTTTACCATTATTTCATCAGTTAGAATGCTTCCCCCTTGAAATTGCTTTTTACCAGCCTTTCAGCAGTTAGAAAGCTTCCCCCCTTGAAATGTTTTTTACCAGCATTTCATCAGTTAGAATGCTTCCCCCTTGATTTTTTTTCAACCAGCTTTTCAGCAGCTAGAATGCTTCCCCGTTGAAATTGCTTTTACACAAGCATTTCAGCAGTTAGAATGTTTCCCATTTGAAATTGCTTTCTACCAGCATTTCAGCAATTAGAACGCTTCCCCCTTGAAATTGCTTTCTACCAGCATTTCAGCAATTAGAACGCTTCCCCCTTGAAATTGTTTTTGCCAGCATTTCAGCAGGTAGAATGCTTCCCAGCATTTCAGCAGTTAGAATGCTTCCCCCTTGAAGTTGCTTTTTACACAAGCATTTCAGCAGTTAGAATGTTTCCCACTTGAAATGGCTTTTTACCAGCATTCCATCAGTTAAAATTCTTCCTCCTTGAAGTTGCTTTTACACAAGCATTTCAGCAGTTAGAATGTTTCTCCCTTGAAATGGTTTTTCTACCAGCATTTCAGCAATTAGAATGCTTTTCTTGAA
The DNA here is from genome assembly GCA_947184155.2 of Cladocopium goreaui. NCBI lineage: Eukaryota > Dinophyceae > Suessiales > Symbiodiniaceae > Cladocopium > Cladocopium goreaui. The sequence goes on along the minus strand of CAMXCT020002868.1, from coordinate 313,017 downwards.
ATTCTTTTTTACCAGTATTTCAGCAGTTAGCATGCTTCCCCCCTTGAAAAGGTTTTTTTTACCAGCATTTCAGAAGTTAGAATGCTTCCCCCTTGAAACGGCCTTTTACCAGCTTTTCAGCGGTTAGAATGCTTTCCCCTTGAAATTGTTTTTTACAAGCATTTCAGCAGTTAGAATGCTTCCCCCTTGAAATTGCTTTCTACCAACATTTCAGCAATTAGAACGCTTCCCCCTTGAAATTGCTTTTGCCAGCATTTCAGCAGGTAGAATGCTTCCCAGCATTTCAGCAGTTTGAATGCTTCCCCCTTGAAGTTGCTTTTTACACACGCATTTCATCAGTTAGAATGTTTCCCCCTTGAAATGGTTTTTTACCAGCATTTCATCAGTTAGAATGCTTCCCCCTTGAAGTTGCTTTTACACAAGCATTTCAGCAGTTAGAATCCCGTTGAAATTACTTTTTACCAGCATTTCAGCAGTTAGAATGTTTACCCCCTTGAAATGTTTTTTTACCAGCATTTCATCAGTTAGAATGCTTCCCCCTTGAAATTGCCCTTTACCAGCTTTTCAGCAGTTAGAATGTTTCTCCCTTGAAATTGTTTTTCTACCAGCATTTCAGCAATTAGAATGCTTCCCCCTTGAACTTGTTTTTTACCGGCCTTTCAGCAGTTTGAATGCTTCCCCCTTCATGTTGTTTTTTACACAAGCATTTCAGCAGTTGGAACGTTTCCCCCTTGAAATTGTTTTCTACCAGCATTTCCGCAAATAGAACGGTTCCCTTTGACATTGTTTTAACCAGCATTTTAGCAGTTAGAACGCTTTCCCCTTCAAGTTGTACAGATATGTGCAAAAACTTGTGAGTACATATGATATATTATATAATCCCGATGGGATACATAGAATACAAAATCGATAATTTCGGCCTCAACAACATCTCCCGGAATCGGTAAAAACACCTGTACATAGAATAAAAACATCTTCCGGAATCGGAAAAAAACAACATATACATAGAATATTTCCGGCTATCCATTTTGATCCAGGAAAATAAATTTTTTCAGGTTTTTGACAGAAACATGGATTGCTGCAGCCGCCTGTGATTCAAACCAGTTCCGCAAAGGGACAACTGCGATTTCAGCATGGAAAGTGTGTTGCAACGCGTTTTGCTGGGGCAATCGCGGGGTGAACTATGAAAAAAAAACATATTTTGCAATGAAAACAAATGGAATTGGGTGGTGTTCCTCTAAAAATTGATGAATATTTTCACTGCGGACCTAAATTCTATGTAAGTAATTCTTCAAGGAATTGGGTCTCTTCCATGTATAAGGGTATATATCATATACGTAATTCCCTTTGGGGAGTAGCAACCCTGGATGTCTGAAGTTCCTAAACTAGAACGTTTCAAAAAAAAAACAGGTCCCCCGAAATGATCAATTTCTTTTTATATTGCATTAAAAAAATGAGTTTTTCAGGCTCACCGAAGGGTACCCCCCACGACCGGTGTCGTAGAACTATGAAAAAAACTATTTTGCAATGAAAACCAATGGAATTGGGTGGTGTTCCTCAAAAGCTGATGAGTATTTTCACTGGGGACCTATATTCTATGTATGTAGTTCTGCAAGAAATTGGGTCTCTTCCATTTCAGGGTATATATCATATACGTAATTCCATGTAATTCCCTTTGGGGAGTAGCAACCCTGGATGTTTGAAGTTCCTAAACTACACTGACCTAAAAGTAAATGGCTCAACTCAAAAACCAAAATGCCCACAAGATGGCACCGCGCGGTGAGAAAGAAAACAGAGCTATTTTAGCTGGAACATAAAACGAGTTCCGCCAATTCCCAAGACAGGAGGCAAAACCACCAGGAAAGACATCAGAGTTATCCCAAGACAGGAGGCAAAACCACCAGGAAAGACAGAGACCGCCCCGATAGGGTAGGGGTCCCCTACTTCTTCAAGGGGGGGTGGCTTCTTCAAGGGAAAGCTTCTTTGAAGGGAGGTCTTCAGTGCGGGGCAGGCCCCCCCCAAGAAGAAGAAGAAGGGGGGGGGAGCTTCTTGAAGGAGGGGGGGGCTTCTTCTTGAGGGGGGGGGCTTCTTCAAGGGAGTTCAGTGCGGGGCCCCCCCCTCCCAAGAAGAAGAAGAAGGGGGGGGGTGGGCTTCTTGAAGGGGGGGGGGGCTTCTTCTTGAAGGGGGGGGGGGCTTCTTGAGGGGGGGGGACCTTCTTGAAGAGGGGGGGGGGGCTTCTTCTCGAAGGGGGCGGCTTCTGCTTGAAGGGGGGGGTCTCCTTATGAGGGGTTTGGAAGCAGGGAAGGTGGGTTGATGAAGGGACGGGGGGGAGCCTCGGAAGAAGAATGGGGAAAGGGAAGGTGTGAGGGAAGAAGGCTGCCGTGGCGTCGGCGGAGGAGGCGAAGACAGAGACAGGTTGAAGGATGCGGCGAAGAAGGACGGTGGAGGGGGAATACGAGGAGGAGACGGGGAGGGCGAGACACGGACAGGGGCGGACGAGAGGGGCGCCAGCAGGACACGAGAAGGAAAAGAGACAAAGCAGGAGGCCAACAAGGAGAGGAAGAGGAAGCGCGGACATAGCGTTCAAGACAAATAAGGATCATTGACCAACCAACCGGAACTAGCACAACATGGTGGGTTTCTTCTTCTAAGAAAACAAGGTGCTTTTTTTTGTTTTCTTCTCCCCTTTCGCTGTTTGGCACAGTTCCCCCCAGAGCTTCTCCAGATAAACACTACGCAAAGAAGCCGAGAAGAATTTGAAGGGGCCTAACCTGGTTTATCTCCAACATCCTCGAGAATTGAAATGAAGACTTTGGGGGACCCTGGGCTTGGAGCTTTCCGATTCTGAAACAACTCTCTAGCTGAACCGCAAGTGGAGAAGATATCCAATCACACGGGACTGCGGCAAGCACCCACACACCTAACAACATGGACCGTTGGCCCGTTTTTCCTGGCAAAGGTCTCAGTACTGACCACTCGTCGCTGCAGCACTCATGGCTGTAAAGACAAGCATGCCGGAAACATTGGCCTGGGGAGCACATGCAACTGTCCAGGCAAGGCAGTACTGGAGCGACTCTTGGGGACCCAGTCGCGTGGAATACGGACCCATATAGGGGAAAAAGTTAGACATGGGAGTCAATGAAAAAGGTGAAATCCAGTGTCACGGCAAAGTTGACATGCAGGAAACTACGGACATGGCTGTTCACACACGTGGTTCGTGATGCACGAAGACTGGCAGGCGACAGGCTGCCAAGGCCAATGTCAAACAAGTAGAGAAGGTTATCCGGTACACCTTTTTGGGTACGGACCACTGAGCATGCTTCCTTCTCGCCTTGGCCCTCATGGCCCGCAAAAGAAGCACAGTCGAAACAGCGGCCAAAGGATCCAGGCATGAAACAGTTACATATAAATATATTTTTTTTTTAAGCATGGTGCTGTATCACGTTCTGAGGGGGTCTCTTTAGGGGCTTCATGCTAGCAACTATCCCCTTAACTTTTCCCCTAAAACATGCTATCTTTGGAGTAAATATCCACTTAAGTATCCCCGTAAAAATGCAAACTATCCACTTAACTTTCCCCCGTAAAGATGCTAATTTTGGAGTAAGTATCCACTGAAGTATCGCCTTCACAATGCAAACTATCCACTTAACTTTCCCCCTAAAAATGCTATTTTTGGAGTAACTATCCACTTAAGTATTCCCTTAAAAATGCCAACTATCCACCCTAAAAATGCTATTTTTTGGAGTCACTATCCACTTAACTATCCCTCCATCTGGCAAGAACATGTCTCCAGAATGCCAAAAAAAATCACCTCCGGACTTGCCGAAAATCGACCCCCAAAAAGCCGAAAACCATCCCCGTATTAAGTCGATAGTTAAGTGGATAGTTAAGTGGATAGCACCCTATTTAGCTTGCAGAAACCGAAAATATCCACTGAAACTATCCCCTCAACTATCCACTTAACTATCCCCTTAACTAGCCCCGTAACTGGACCCTTTGGGGGTCAATTTTGGACCAGTTTTGAGGTCAATTGTTGGAGCAATTTTGAGGATAGGTAGGGGGATAGTACGGTATAATAAGTGGATAGTCAAGGGGATAGTCAAGGGGATATTTAGTTGAATAAGGGGATAGTTAAGTGGATAGTTAAGGGGATATTGTGTATAATTGAGGGGACAGTTAAGTGGATAGTTGAGTGGATATTAGCCATGAGATTAGGTATAATAATGGTTTAGGTAAGGGGATAGTCAAGTGGATAGTTAAGGGTATATTAGGTATAATACTGGGATAGTTAAGGGGATAGTTAGGGATAATAAGGCCTAAAGAAAACGTGGTAGAGCGACATGCTAATATATAGTCCTAGAGTGCCGGACGTGAACAGCAACGCATTCTGCAGAAGGCAATTTTGGAATGTGGAAATGTGGACTAGACTGTGCAAATACGGTAAGCTGAGTTTACCTCTGGATCCCCTTGGCATCACGTCCAATTGGCATCTCGGATCGCATGCACGCAAGCGGCAGCTGCGGCACTGGTGGAAAACCGAACATTGAGGCAGTTCGGGCCATCGTAGAAGGAAGCGAGGTCACCTTGGATGGGAAAGAACCACAGCGGTGGCTGTACGGTGGGTGCAGGTTGCACCGACTGGGTCGGATTGTCTAGGCCCCGACTGATACCAAAAGAAGACATCGTAAGCATGACAAAGTGCATTGGGACTGGATTCTAGAGGGAGGCAGTCGGGTCTTCATGGATATCCAACGCCACAATCACCAAATGCAGATGTGTCTGTCATGGTGCAAACTACGACTCAAGGGGTGGGAGGCGCGAGAAGAATCGAAGCCAAGGCACCAAAGCACCGAAGGCGCTGCATCACCGCAGTGTCGGCACTGGAGGCACCCCCGATGGTCACACGGGTTCGCCTCTCTCGCCTCCCTTGCCTCTCTCCCCTCTCTCGCCGTTCTCGCCTTTCCGATCGCTCACGCCCCCGATCCGCCTTCACAGCGGTGACACACAGGAACCACGTCGCCGAGCAGCAAGATAGCTCAGTGGGCGTACAACTACAACAACTGGGGTTTACGGTAGTTATAGTAATACCTACGGTTAGAAGGGTTTTGAAACCAACTTATAACTAGGGTGCTCCACATGCTAAGCAATGTCGCCGAGGTGCATGGGTCAACTGCAATAGGGAACCCATGGGTTGGAAACACGCAGTGTGGCAAATCACTCACTGCAGACGTGGCACACGTCGGGTACTGGTCAAAGTCGGGACGGAAGATGGAGCCTGGCGCTCACAAGAAAGAAGCTATGCAGCAAGTTTTCATGGCCATAGTTCGAAAGGCACACTTAAGAAGGAATGCAGGGATTTTGGTCTCATGCTTCTTTCGTCTTTAGGGAACCAGACATACGCATCATGAACGCCTGATTGACACGTATTGACACACACTTGCAAGACCGTATGTCGTCGAAGATTCTTCAGTAAACTCTTCAGAGTTGTGGGACCAAATGCCCGGAAGAGCGTATGTCGCCAAAATTGACTTGCCATGTCCTAGCTTCGCCGGTTGACATGGAAAAAGCAGGTACCAGTACCCAGATTGGCGTCCCAATCTGTCTTACCAGATCAAATGGTTCCCTTCGTTGGTCGCGGTCCCAAGTGATCTGCCGGTACCCTCTGCTCGATGAAGTCGCACGAACACGAATAGACCCGAAGAAACCGGGCTTGACTCACACACACCCACACACTAGACAAGAATGGATCATTATATGATCCGGCAGGAACTGAATCCTGAAACATGCAAATTAGATGAAGAAGGTTCTGATGCAACCGAACAGAAAAAAATAAATCATTGTGTTTGGGGTACTTGGCTTAGCCCCTTCCCATCACGGAAAAACTCGGCAGGTACGTCGATCCAGCGTCCCGGATCGATATCACAGATGACACACTGGCGTCTTCGTTGGTGCCAGTCCAGTGTGCATCCCTGGCACCCCCTGCATTAGGTTTAAAAAGGGAGAAGACAGAAGGAAGAAAAAGAGAGAAGTTTGACATCTATTTAGATGTTACACACACACACCCGGCCGGAGCCGGGTCAACCCTGAAAGGCAAGAGGAAGAAAAAAGCGGACACACGACGGGCAGACGGCCAAAAACAGCGAAGGGGGGGGAGGGGAACAGACGGACCTCCGGAACCAACCGACACGGCGAAACGGACCTGACAAAAACAGCGCACACACCTAGACCCCACGACACAGTACGGAGAGGCACGCGGGGAAAATTAGGGACCAAATGGGGGACTAGTTGGTGACAGAAAAGAGAACCAAAACAATTAGTTAAACAGCAGGATTCAGTTCCTAAACCTAGGAGTCGTGCGATTGTGCCACAACAGGCCCGTGTTCAAGTCGTGCCCCAATGGCATAGAAACGGCTTTCAAGTTCCAATGAATTAGATGCACAAAATGATTGACCTCACCAGACAACCATCAAGAGAAAGGAAACCACACCTGCAAGTCGTGTACCTGCCTGGTTGTTCATTCATGTCCGGGTATGGTGCTGCTGCGAAAATGCTGCAAAAACGGAGGTTTCTGAAGTTCGGCACAGCTTCACATGAAAGAACGAAACACTGGGATCCCTGGGACCACACGAACCGCGGGACATCATCAAAGGCGCCAAACGGTAAGGCCAGCTGTTACACTTTACTTAGACGAATCACTAGATTAAAATGTGTGAATTCGGAGTTCAGGTCAGTCATCATTGACCCTAAACAGGGTTGCCTCAAATGGCCCTATGGCACCATGTCGGAGTCACCATAGGAATCACACTAGACAAGAATGGATCATTATATGATCCGGCAGGAACTGAATCCTGAAACATGCAAATTAGATGAAGAAGGTTCTGATGCAACCGAACAGAAAAAAATAAATCATTGTGTTTGGGGTACTTGGCTTAGCCCCTTCCCATCACGGAAAAACTCGGCAGGTACGTCGATCCAGCGTCCCGGATCGATATCACAGATGACACACTGGCGTCTTCGTTGGTGCCAGTCCAGTGTGCATCCCTGGCACCCCCTGCATTAGGTTTAAAAAGGGAGAAGACAGAAGGAAGAAAAAGAGAGAAGTTTTACATCTATTTAGATGTTACACACACACACATACTTGCTCAGAACTGTCCTAGCGAACTTTGATGTGGAGTGCATCGTACGTGCAAAAACAATCCAAGTAAACCTGACAGGAGAGAGTCATGGACATCACCCGAGAAACAGCGACATGTTCCCTGTGAACAGATTGCGAAGACCGTGCAGGCACTGAAATGACACGGCACGGAACCTGAAGGTTTGGTTTGGTTTGACACAGTGTGAAATACAAAGCGGCAAGGTGGTTCTTGGGTTAGCCACGTCCCATTGCAGGAAAGGAACATGAAATGAAGCAGGTAGTACGTCGATCCAGCGTCCCGGATCGATATCGCAGAATGTCATAGCCGTCTTCGTTGGCTGCAGAACTATGACAGTCCCTGCAGCCCCCTGCCTTTGATATATATATATATATAAATGAGAACAGTAAAACCTGGACCTCACGAGCCTACCTAAGGGAAAAGATGAAAGCCTAAGCCTGAGATGAACATGAGTAGATGAGATGAAACCTACATAAAAGAATATATATATATATATAAAATGGAGACCCTTTACTTTAGTAGAAGTTTTACATCAGTCCGTAGAAGTTTTACATCTATTCAGATGTGTCACACACACACACCCCGCACCCTTCGTGGCAAGGAACAGTCTGGCTGGCCGCAGACACAGGGGCACTCGACGGATGCAATGCCTGCAGGTTTGCCTCGGCGCACTGCGTGCGTCACTGCGTAGGGAATATGTAACAGCACCAGAGGAATCCAGCTATAACGCAACTAATGGACAATGGTGTATGCAGTTGAAGTGGCACATACCATATGGAAGGTGCCGTGGGCAACAAGCAACACTAGAACTATCCAAGGGCAGTTTCAGTCGACCCCAGGGGCTCATGACCCGAGAATCGGCCACCAGGACATGTAGAAACAATACGAGGAGAACACATAGACATATGTAATGATATGGACAAACACCTACCTAGAGCAAGCTGACCGGAGGAAGATCCCAAGAGTATCCCGGGCTGGTCGTACAGTACAAGTGGAAAGCGGTGAAAACGTTTACATGGGATGTAGCTGTGATGCTAAGGAATTAGATCTTGAGAAACACATGTCGGTGGCAAAAGAACCCGAGGAGTATCCCACGATTATCGGGGGTTCATCTGAGAATTGAAACGTGGTAACAAGGTCTACGTGGGGCGTAGGTGGCGATTCTGTGGTGCCAAGATATTATGTGGCATTGGTTTCTTGCAAGAAAGCAGTCACAACGTCTCCAACTTCTTTTGACAACTTAGAATGCGCGCAGTGTAGATCGAAAACAGAAACATGTGTCAAAATGTCGTTGGTCTCACCATGGAATCTTTATCCTTGTATCCTTGGCCTGTTCCAGGGGCCCAGGAATGCGGTTTTGCACTGGTGTACGTCGAAGGCAACACTGCCACGCAACCAAGTCCCACGAGATAGCACTGCCAAGGAACCACCGTCAGGGCAGGAGTCGCCAGCACCTGACGCAGGGTCTCTGGTAATTAGTGGTCGCAAGGCGCCCAAGTGCCACAAATTCTGGGAAGAAGGTACGCAATGAAAACACAACACCGGCTCACCCAGTATTAGAGAAGCGATCAAACGCCGCGACTATGGAAAAAACAGGAGGAAGGTCACAATTTAATGGGAACCTGGCGTCAACCGGAAAAGCGATCCCAGGTAGAATTATCCATGTGACATATCGGGTGCTCCACCCAGCAGTTCAGGACTGGCCTGCACACGATCAACAGGCGTCCAAACCCCTGGCTCGGGGCGGTCGAATTGACCTGAGATCTGGGGGGCCTCAAAACGCCCAGACTGAAAAAGGAAAGGTCTGATGCGTATGCTTCCACTAACATCCGCCCAGCATGGGTGTGCAAGTCAGATGCTGCTCCGCCGCATCAGTACTACGTCAATACAGTTTCGTGTTCGAACGGAAAAGTCGCTCATATATATATATACGCAAAGTAGACATGATCAAGACAGCCAACAGCAAACAACATCTATAGAGGTGACAACCCACATCGCAGTGATCCAGCCAACGCAACCCAAAGCAAAGCCTTTCACCCAGAATGTGCTTATACCGCAATTCATATGGAGGTGCAGAGGGATGGTCTGCATCGCAGAGCGCGAGGCTAATGCAGCCCAAGTTGCTGCGGGACACCTGGACACATCCGTCCAATCGGACGGAGTATACGATCATGAGGCGATCATCGCACAGCACCCGTGCGCCCAGTGGGGGCAAGGGCGCCCCGAGATTCATCTCGGCGGAGGGGTGGGCTCGGGCCAAAACTTGCAGTTGCAACGAATCGGCCTGCATGCAAGTTTCCTCGACCCTCCACTTGCCGAGCAAAACATTCATCATCATCACGTCCATCATCATCATCATCATCTTCATCATCATCAGCATCATCATCATCATCATCGTCATCATCATCATCATCATCGTCATCATCATCATCATCATCAGCATCAGCATCAGCATCAGCACCATCATCGTCAGCTTCTGCAGCATCATCACCATCATGGTCAGCAGGATGAATAGGAGCAGCAGCAGCAGCAGCAGCAGCAGCATTTTAGTATCAGCAGCATCATCCACTTCCATCCTCATCATCAGCATCATCACCATCAGCTTCCGCGGCACCATCCTCATCCTCATCATCAGCAGCATCATCACCATCATCATCATCATCCGCATCATCATCGTCAGCAGCAATTATCTGCAACATCATCATCACTTCGTCTTCGTCTTCGTTCCTCGTCTTCGTCTTCGTCTTCGTCGTCGTCGTCGTCGTCGTCGTCGGCGTCGTCGGCCGTCGCTCACACTCGTTCCTCGTGCTCGCTCCGACCTCCTCCTCCTCCTCCTCCTCCTCCTCCTCCTCCTCTCGGGCTTCTTCTTGACGGGGGGGGCGGCTTCTCCTTGAACATGGAACGCTTTGCGGGGGGAGGCGCTGCGCGCTCCCCCCGCGCCCCCCACCCGCTTTTTTTAACAGACCTCCTTCTCTGCATCCTGCCGGCTCGTCCTGCTCCTCTTCCTCCTCCTCCTGCTCTTTCTCTCTCTACTTCTTTCATGCCCGTTGCCTCCTGTCCAGGGACATGGACGGCTTTGCGGGGGAAGACGCTGCGCCCTCCCCCCGCGCACCCCCCGCGCTTTGTTAGTACGCCTTCGCCTCCTTCTCCTCTCTCTCTTTCTCTGTCTCTCTCTCTCTCTCTCTCTCGCTCTCCCTCTCTCTCACTCTTTCTGTCAATTGCTCTCTTGCTCTCTTGCTCTCTAGGTCGTCTTGTGTCGAACCCATCCCTGCGGTCATCTCCCCGTCACAAGGAACATGGAATGCTTTGGGAGGGGAGCGCTGCACCCTCCCGCCCCCCCTTTTTGAAAACAGCTCCTGCTCTGAATCCTTCCGCTTCCTCCTGCTCCTCCTGCTCCTCCTGCTCCTCCTGCTCCTCCTGCTCCTCCTGCTCCTCCTGCTCCTCCTGCTCCGCGTCCGCCGCCGCCTCCGCCTCCTCGCGACTACTACGACTACGACGACGACTACGACTACTACTACTACTACTACTACTACTACTAGTACTACTACTACGACTACTACTACGACTACTACTACTACTACTACTACTACTACTACTACGACTACTACTGACTACTACTACGACGACGACGACGACAAGCCTGTGGCAGCCTCTGCTGCAAGATTGTTTTTGGGGTGTTGGTTGAAGGTCTCCGGGAATTTATGTCAGGCGAGGGAGGGTCGCATATTTCTTTTGGTCTCGTAAATTTGATGCCAGTGTTGTCATCGCTTGTTGGTGCTGGGAACTTCAACCACGTCGTTGATGGTTGAAATTGGCGGTTGATGCGGTGCCGTAAAGAAGTCTAGATCTACAAAGATGACAGTGAATGTGAGGGTCTGCTTATTTCGCCCTTCGCTCCCCTCAGCATCCACTGCCACCTTTTGATGAACCCTTCACTACACAAGTGCGAGAACGGAAAGAAAGTGGAGAACGGACAATAAGGATTGTTTAACCATAGAACCCACGAACCCGGAATGCTTCGTTGGAAATCCGCCACCATCAACTGAGAGATGTGCTTTTGAAACTTCCGCACCATAGAGCGTGTCGCTCCCTCCCAGTCGATGGATTTTATAAACAAGAAATACCTACTGTCCGTTGCTTCTTGCCATCTTGCTGTCCGTTTTCTCGACAGTGTAATGAGTAATGGAGACGCACAGCTTCCGCCGGCGCGCAGTTCTCACAGTTCTTTGACTTCTTTGAATTTGTCAAGTCTGTCTCTGTTCTCACTGCAGTTCTAACTGCAGTTCCCGCGTTTTCGGCAAGCACCCACACACCTAACAACATCGACCGTTGGCCCGATTTTCCTGGCAAAGTTTTCTCAGAACTGACCACTCGTCGCGGCAGCACTCATGGCTGTAAAGACAAGCATGCTGGAAACATTAGCCTGAGGAGCACATGCAGCGGTCCAGGCAAGGCAGTACTGGAGATTCTTGGGGACCCAGTCGCCTGGAATACGGACCTATATATGAGAAAAAGTTAGACATGGGAGTCAATGAAAAAGGTGAAATCCAGTGTCACGGCAAACTTGACATGCAGGAAACTACGGAGATGGCTGTTCACACACTTGGTTCTTGATGCCCGGAGACTGGCACGCGACGGGCTGCCACGGCCAATGTCAAACAAGTAGAAAAGGTTATTCGGTACACCCTTTTGGGTACGGGCTGAGCATAGAGCTCATCGGCTCATCGGCAGCACCAGTGCAAAAAAATCAACGTATCAAAGACTCGGAGCAACTTCTTCAATCAACACATCCTTTGCTCGGGTGTGCTTCAGCTTTAGACGATACTTCACTCTTCTGACATGTTGTAACATGTTCCTGCGTGTTCTAACAGTCAAACGAGCTATAGCAGCGAAACCGTGGCATCACTTGATTTCACAGGCGGTCACTGATGCCCTTCTTCTTCAGTTCGTCAGCATGAATTGGATTCCTCACCTGAGTCGCCAATCCGAAACTGCGTCCCTTTCTGATAGAGGACTCGTGATTGTTTTGAGGTACCTCTACCGATGTTTAATGTTCAGAGAAATTCCATTTGCATCGCTCGTGTCTTCCCACCTCTTCTATCCCATCATCTCTCAAACTGCACAATTATTCCACACCGCAAACATGTTGATCCCACGCTGTCAGACAAGGTGCATAATTCAGGAAATGTTCCTTGGTCACTGGGCCCGTTCCATACTTGGTCTCTAGCTTGCAGAAAGCCTCGTTGAGCGAAACCAAGGTCGGAGCGAGCCGTGGGGTAAGTTGGCGCCGAAGTGGGATGGGCCGCTCAAAGTGGACCAACATCTGGGGGTTGACCCCCAGGTTTGTCTGAAAATTGGCTACCCCAATATCCTAGAGCAAATTCGGGCATCTCCCACTGGGCCCAGTCTGCGGCACCGTAGCAGGAAGTGGGGAATGATCTATAATAACCTATTATGTATACGTATAAATAAAGAAATATATATATATATAATATATAAAAATGTATATATATATATAGATATTAAAACCATAGACAGTCATCCCATTCCCCCAGTCCCTACTAAGCACCACCAGGATACTTCACCTAATCGTTGCCCAGCGCCACTCTGCTGAACTCAGCATCAGAAATGCCGTATATTTTCGTCCATTGGTGATATCCATTGGTGCTTATGGTATGTTCATTCGTCCATTCTCAACATAGGCGACTCAGCCGACTCGCCAGGTGAAATTGACCGGGTAATCAACGTTTACAGTTTGCGACATAGAAGCCATGGCCCATAGAAAGGTCGTTGATTTACCGAACGTAAAGATGGTGATTTTCCATTCAAAAAGGTGATTTTCCATATAAAAAATGGTGATTCTCTATATAGAAATGGCGCTTTACCATGGTTTTCCCATAGACAAATGATGATTCTTCCATAGTTTTCCCACTAAAAATTGTGATTTTTCCAGAGTGTTCCCATTAAAAAGGGTGATTTTCCATAGTTACTTCGTTACGTTGACCACATCGTGACCCAAGTCTCCAGGACAATCATCGCTTGGCGAAGCTTCAGGAGACCCTCGATGAACTCTCGAGATGAAAATGTGACCTGGAAGACTTGGACAGTTCGAAGAAAGACACACGCATTTTAGGATCTGATTATTTTGAGGAGTTATATCAAGTACATTATCATTTTATTACATTGGTTATATTGGTTGAGTAATGTGTCTATAGCCATGTTGGGCCATAATTGTGATTTAGTTGGGATACAATTGGGATACAGGTGGAATGACGATAAACCAGTGGATGGTATTCGAACACGTGAGAGATTCTCCCAGGCGGTCTTAAGTGAGGTGGAACTCCAATGAACGAATTCTATCCAATCCTCGTGAAAAAAAATGTCCGAAACATTCAAAAAGGAACATTTGGCTGGCAGTCAATTGCGCACAAGACAGGTAGCCAAAGTTGATGCCATAGTCTCCAATATCCCATCAACTATATAATAACGAATTCACAGTACATAGCGATGTAGAAAGAGCCGTGGCTGCATTGTCCTCCCCCTCCGAGACCAAATTCCACACCTGAATCATCCACATACATTCGCACGAAACGGAGCGTCACGTCTCCCACAACCACGCCCAACCTTAGAGTGTGTCATCTCGTAAAGATTCAGAAGGCCCGTCAGAAGGCCGGCAAAGTGGCTTTTTTCAAAGGATTTTTTAGCCCAAAGTTGATCCCTACCATCATGAAGCTCCGTTTCGGTTGCGAATTCGCCCATTGGAGCTTTCGCAGGACGCTTCAAAATGCAGCTGCGACACTCCTCCAAACTTGCCATGCATGCATGCATGCATGCATGTATGTATGTATGTACGTACGTGTGATAATCAAAAATATACATATATATATATATACATACACATAATACAAACATATAGTATACATATATATATATACATATATATATATACATATACAAATATATATATATATATATACAAATATATATATATATACATACATATTCAGCCCAAGTTGCTACGGAACACCTGGTCACATCCGTCCAATCGGACGGGGCATACGATCATGAGGCGATCATCACAGAGCACCCGTGATTCATCTCGGCTGAGGGGGTGGGCTCGGGCCAAAACTTGCAGTTGCAACGAATCGGCCTGCATGCAAGTGTCCTCGACCCGCCACTGCCGAGCAAAAAATGGTCGTTCTAAGAACAGAGGTCACACAGCCCAAAAAATGAGTGACATCGGTCCAAACCCCGAGGATCCAAAGTATGGACTATTTGCATGCCTCAGAGCGTCCGACCAAGCTATTTGCGGTCCGACCGGAAAAAGAAAAGCATGATTTGCGGGGGTTTGCGGGAGCTTTGCCGAAGCGCAGCAAGCAATATATGATATATAGTGCTGAAAACGCACACAGGATCCTAGGATAGTATTTATTGCAAGTGCAACACATTTATCTATGCATCTATCGTTCTATTGATCGGTAGAACCTCGTAATATATATATATATATGTATATATATATATATATACGCGGGATACGAGATACGCAGGTCTGGGGAGCGGACCCAACCATCGCGAGGGGAACGCCGCACAGCAGTGGACGAGCAGGGGGGACGGAGGAGGGTGGGATCAATGTATCCCTATGATTCCCTATGCATATATACAGATATCTCAATGTATCCGACCGAACTGACGCGTCAGTATATGGCGTGCTAGTTCCTCATCCGCCTCATCATCATCAGCATCCTCATCCTGATCATCATCACCATCATCATCAGCATCATCATCCTCATCCTCATCATCATCATCATCGTCATCATCATCCGCCGACGACCACTACCACTAGCACGACTACACCCAACACTACTGCCACTACCACGTCTACTAAGACCACGACTACGACTACCACTACTACGACTACTACGACTACTACGACTACTACGACTACGACTACTACGACGACGACTACGACTACGACTACGACGACTACGACTACTACGACTACTACGAGTACGATTACGACGACAACGACGACGACGACGACGCGATGACGACGACCACCACCACCACCACCACCACAACAACAACAACAACAACAACAACAACAACAACAACAAACAACAACAAACAACAACAACAACAACAAACAAACAAACAAACAAACAAACAAACAAACAACAAACAAACAACAAACAACAACACCAACACCAACACCAACAACAACGACAAGAAGAACAACAAGAACAAGAACAAGAAGCAGAACAATAACAACACGAGCAATAGCAGCAGCAACAGCAGCAGGAACGGCAGCATAACACACCATCTGGATGCAAGGTGAGCGGAAAGGGCAGAACATGACAAGGCCGAACGCAGCAGCTGAGCAGCTGAGGTAGCAGCGTGTCAAGCGGCACCTTTTCTCACGGCGCAGCTGCTTGCTCCACGCGTTGTCCGCCCAGAAGCTGGCGCCAAGATTCCGCGTGCCCCGCAATGGTACGACGAACATCTTCGCCGTCGAGGTCTGGGAAAGATATCTCTGTCTGGCTCTTCATGCGACCCTCTCGGAGGCGCTCCAGGGTCCACGAAGCGAACGGGAAGTCTGGCGGGAGTTGCAGCGCAGTGCGGGACACTTGCAGGGCCACATGCCGCCAATCATCCGGAGGGCGTTTGGTGAACCACAGCACCTTCGTACCGGTTGCATTTGTGCTGTGCGTCAAAACCCCCAAGCCGAGCAAGTCCAGAGCCCGCAAGGCTCGCAGGGCATGTGCGAGGGCAAGACGATCCTCAAGATTCAAGGCGAGCACGCTGCGCAGATGCAGCACATCATTGTGGCGCAGAATGGGCTTCTTCTGCGATTCCAAGACGGCAAGCATCATGGTTCGCAGGTGTGCGGGATGGATGCCGGCTGCGAGGAGCGACGGCATGGTCGTGCAGGCCAAAATGCTGCGAAGGTCGGATGGCGCAGCTGGACGCGCTGCTGCGGCGGGATCGGCGACAGAAGGCGGCGGTGCCGCGCGGAGGAGATCCAGGGTAGCAAAGATGCTGTCCATCCATGTACTAAAAGCGAGACTTGCTTGGGCAGCTTGCAGGGAGATCTCAAAGGACCAATTGTCTGGGGCAACGCCATTGCAAGCCTGCATGAGGTTGTGCAAAGGGAGCGCCAGACGAAAATGTCTCGTCTTGCCCTTGCCTGCGCGCTTTGCAGCCTGTTGATCAACTCGATAGGCGGCCTCTTGCTCTGAAGCGCGCTCATCAAAGTTGTCCCAGAATAATGTAGCTGCATCAGCGGCGAAGGTGTAGTGCAGCCAATTGTAGTTGAGATCCCGCGTGAAGCGTTCCTTCGGCGGGTGCGCGGGATGGTGCACCACATGAAGGTTCCAAAAATGGTTTGCAAGGAACCCATGCAACGTCGCCGCAGGTATGGCTGCGCAGGCATCACGCAGCGCAGCAGCACGGGCAAAGCGCGGTCTATCGTACATGACAAGCAAGCGCTCCCGCAAACCCAGGGGGTCCTCAGTGCCAATTGCATTCATCACCTCTTCCATGTGGACAGCGGCACACACCCCAAGGAAGGGAGCATCGACCATGACTGTGGTGCGATCCTGGCAGAACATTGCAAGGATAAAAGAAGATGACGGAATGCGTTAAGAGTCAGCAAGACCAGTCGACAACAGAGAAAAAGACAGAATCAGAAAAGGAAACAAACGTTCGAGAAGCAGGCCTTCACGGTGACCTTGTCCCAAAGAATCCGATCGGTAAGCTGAGTGATGAGGCCTTTATGACTGGCACATTGATCCGAGATCCAGCTCAAGAAGATGAGCCCCTCCGCCAAAAACGCAGCAGCCCGACTCAGGTTCTGCGGTTCGGCCATGCGTCCCACAACACCATCGATGGAGCCGGATGTGAATCCCATGTGCATGGGAGGCGGAGGGGTAAAGCGGGGTCTCTTTGTCACCTGTTCATCGCTGCCCGCAGCAGCAGGCTGCGCCCCGTCTTGTTGCTGCCGGAAGGCAAGCTTGGCCTGCGCTAGCTGGAACTCATCTTCCCAGAGCTCAATCTGGCGCAGTGTGCGATTGTAGGCGGCCATGAGGCCGCTGGTTTGGGTGGCACCAGGATGCAGAATGAGTGCCCAGGGCATGCTGTACAATGGCAAGGTTTTGGTCGGTAAGAGGACCGAGGTTGGGGCCAAGAATGCCGCTGTGCACACCTCTGCGAGAAGCACCCAGGATAATGGAACACTGAGGGAGTCGGCCACAGCAGAGCAGTGTTTGCAGATCGCAGGCACCAGCTTCTCCAGGTCGGCGAGCGGGAACGGAATGTCTTCTGCAGCTGCGAAAGCCGCCAGGATCTCCGTCTCCGTGAACTTGCGACCGGCACCAAGGATCTGGGCCGCAAGAGAAGGAACCAGTGCGGTAGGCACTCGCACCAGTCTTTGCATGGAGATCGTAGCTCCTGCCAAGGCGTCCGGAAACAGGACCGCGGCGTAGAAGTGCGCGTGCTCGTAGTAGATGAGGGGTAAGGATGGGAGAAATTCGAAAATATCCTGGGAAATGCGGGGATAAGCAACGCAACAGCAGGAAACAAACTGGAAGGTCCCAACAAGCAAGTCGGTGAAGCACCGTAAGTAATGAATGTTCAATGGAGCCAAGCCACCTCGGGAAGAACACTTGCAGGCGGAAAGCCGGATCGGAAGTGGAGCAGTGCTCCCTCGCAGTGGAGAAGCAGTAAGCCGTGTGGAAACCACGCAGGCAACAGGTTGACGAAAAGCTGACAATCGAGGCCACACACAGGGCAGGTCGTGGAAAACAGTCGCAGGAGCCGGGTCACCACCAGTCGCCCCAGACGAGGCGGCAAGGCGTAGGCAGATGCGAGCGCATAGGTCAACAGCACGCATCGGTCGATGCCCAAAGCATCAAAGAAACAGTTGGCATTGTCAGCAAATGGGGCACTTGCATCCCAGAACGCAAAACAGCAGGAGGACAAGGCGATCTGCCGCGGCCACTCTGGTGCGAAGGCTCGCGGCAGCTGCAGCCATGAAGAGAAGCGCCCCGCAGCAGACCTCAGCAAAAAGCCATGCGGCGGGGTGTCGCGCGTGATGTGGCAGGGTTGACAACAGCCCTGGTGCAGAAGCCATGCCGATGGAGGCTCCATGCATCGAAGGACCACCCCATCCGGAAAAGCAGCTTGACCCAGCGCAGCGACAAGAGCAGCCAAGTCTTGAAGCCTGCAGGGCACGGAAGCAGACATATCCAATCCGGCCGCGTGCAGTGCCCCCTGCAGCACATCTGCACGGAGCGGCATCAGGCAGCAGAGGCCAGCGAGGAATGACATGACATCATGTCGATCTGATGGAAGCGGACTGCAGCCTCCCTGTGGCGCGCCATGTGCACCGCCCACGCCGAGCTCTTCTGCTGCTGCATTTGCTGTTCCTGTGCCCTCTGCCTCGGCCGATGCCACGCCGAGCTCTTCTGCTGCTGAATTTGCTGTTCCTGTGCCCTCTGCCTCGGCAGAGGCTGCCTCGGCAGATGCTGCCGCCCCGCTTAGCGAGCAGTCTGCGGAGTCAACCCCCGCTCTTGTTGGCATGAGCCACCCAAACGTCCAGTAGCCGCCGTGGTGGCACAATGCAGGAAGAGGCATTGCCGGATGCAGAGCACCGTCCGTCGGAAATGCTGTGCGGGCTCTGGCCGTTGGCAGGTCGAGAATGTGCAGGTGCTCTGTAAGCACAGATCGAAGAACGCTGAGCAGAGGGTCCAATGGCACAGCGCTGCAACCATTCAAGGTGAGCGCAAGGCTGCGTTGCAGCTGCGGGTCGAAGCGTGCGCCATGACAAAGGACTAGGACGAATTGCTCCGGGCACAGGGCCGTCGCAAGATGCAATGCACGCAGCAGACTTCCCGTGGTGTTGGAGGAAGAGGACCTGGAGGAAGGAAACATTCAGCAGCTCAAGACGAACATGAAGCTGAAAGCAAAGGAGAAGTAATACAAGCGTGCGAGAAACCACAACAGTGGGGTTTGCAAACAAGACACACCAGAGGCAGCAACTCGCTCGGCAGGACGTCCAAGAAGTAGTCCACGTCGACGTCAGTCGACACATCGCCGACCGATCGGTCGGACAAAGCGAGCAACGGGAGGCCGGAGGCCTGGACAGGCCGAGGAGAACATGCTGAGAGCAAGGTGCCGAAGAGCAGCTGCAATGCATCGCGGATCGCAGCGCCAATGGTCGCAAGCCAGAACCATCCGCAGCGGCAGTGTGCACAGAGGCGCTCCCGTCGCTGAAGCGCGGCAGGACCTGGGCACCGTGCAGCAGAAACCAGGAAGACAGTATAAGCGAAAAAGTAGGCAACAACAAAGCAAGGCTTTGAAGAATCCGCGAAGCATACGCGACAACATGTGCAGACCAAGGCACGGGTCCGACCGAGGTGGAACAAGGCACGAGTTTTGGCGCTCGTGGGGCGGCCACGGCGAATTGAGCGGAGTCCCCAGTAGAACACACAAACAGCTGTCCAAAACAAGGCGCTGCAAGCAAAGAAGGCCATGGTAGCGAGAGGATAGACACGCCGTCAGACGGAATGCACCGGAAAGAGCCAACACGACTGACAGAAGGCACATGTGTAGACACGAAGGTCGAACCAACGGAAGCACGACAAGGCAAGGCAGGAACAGCTGCAAGCACGAACCGGCCCGAACGCGACAGAAGCGCACTTTTACGGTGCAGCAGGGGAGTCAGCACACGGCATGGTGAAGCATATAGGCGCATCACTTCGGATGGCGGCAGAAAACGAATTGGTGCAATGCAGACTGGATCGTCTGAATTAAACGCAAGCGCCCGGGGAGAAGCAACCATTGCGAAGGCACAGCTTGGCACGAGGCTCTTCATCTCGGGAAGTCAGAAAGCGCCAGCGCTTCGGCAAGGTGGCGCCACAGGCAACGTGATTCCGGGAGGCCACTCGGTGCAGCTTGCGATCGCGAAGATTGAGCAGGAGCGGCGGTACCGGGTTGGCCGGCACCATGGGGTCATCCGGAGGATCCGCCGCCACAGGTACGTCATGGGCGACCTGCTGAGGAGGATCCGCAGCAACCTCTGGCACAGGTGCGTCGCCCAGTGGCCCTTCATCCACGTCAGCAGTGCGTGCAGCACCGCGCCACAATCCCCACGCACGAGGGCGTCGACGCCGGGGCATGGGCCGGGCAATGTCCCGGTTCTGATTTCGCGCCAAGCAGAGAAGAAGGAAAAAGAGTCGGTGCCGCACTGGGGCCATTGGGTTGGCCACATAGACTAGCCAACGAGCCCAAGCAAAAACATGCTCCTGTGCTTCAGTGTTGATGCCCTGAAGTTCGGGGTGCTGACTTTTCCGCACCTCTGGCAAAAAGTGGACGTGTGTGGGGTCCAGGCACGCCGTGTGGCCCCGTGCGTGTGACTCTGGCAAGATGAATTGACAACCCTGAAAGATGCCCATCCGGTGCGCACGGACTGGGTTGCGACAAAAGCGCGCCAGGGCACACGCATTGTCATAGCACAGGAAGCGCTTGCCGTTGGTGAGACGCAGCGCCTGGGCGAAGCAGAGGGCAACCTGTGGCAAGCTCTCTGACCCCACCAGGTGATGTACGTGGACGATGTGCCCGCAAGGGAGTACGATGACGAAGACCCCAGCATAGCGACGAACGGCGAGCCGCTTTCGCTCGTCCTTGATGCAATTGCATGTCTGAATGAACTCATAGTCAGTAGCGTCCATCTGAAGCAGCTCCTGTGGAAGGCGCAGGGCAGAAGAACAGTGCCCATGCCCCGGGCCACGGCAATGATGGTTGAGAGGCTTTAGTCAGAAGGGAAAAGCTATAGGACCGGGTAAGGGGGGAAAAAAAAACGCAGGATCAACAGTGAAAACGAAATCGCCTCAGCAGGCGCTCCATCACGCTCGCTTCCCCCAAAGCGGCCCGGATCTGCGGTAGCATAGTCCAGAAGCGCCAGCTTAGAGTCATACTGGCGCAACCGAGCAGCAGCCACCTGCTGCAGAGGCAGGAAGTCGGCGCTGCCGACGTAGCGGAAATGGATGTGGCCGCTGATGCGTTTGTGATCCCGAATCTCCGGCGGAAGCTGGGGGGAAGGCGGCAGTTGGTGGCCGCGGCAAAACACCGACTTAGCTTGGGGCCGCTTTGTGCACCCCAGCGTCACGCGCAGCCCCAACTGAGAGTCGGTGAACGAAGCAGAGGTGCGTTCATTGCAGAGCGAGGTGGTAAGCTTCATGCCGCCGTCGCCAGCAAGCACCGGATTGGAGCAATGCACGCAAGTATGGGAAGAAGCGTGGCGGTGAAGCAGATCATGCAACCACGGCTCATGCTGCGCCAAAGTCCGATCCAGTGCATCGAGGCGTACATCAAAGACGGTGCCAACCCGAGACGCAGCCCAAGTGTGCTGAAGTGTGTTGTACAGGAACCAGCCATGCTCAACACAACGCTGGCAGTCGTGATGAGTTAGATCCGGTCCAGGAAACATGGCTTGAACCGTCTTCACCAAGCCAGAAAACGAAGCACGCAAGAAGAGGAAGGCGGTGGACATGAACCGCAGATATTCGGTGTGCAATGCCACGAAACTGTCTGCATGCAGGCGCTCCCGAAAGAAGAACCAACTGCACGCAGTCGGATGGCAAGCTATCACCACGCGGCTTTGGCCACCGTGGGGGTATGCCCAGCAGCCCAAAAACCATGCGCGACAAGACGGGCAACGCAGGCGTTGTGCCCGGAGACGAACGAAGCCTGTAGCATACGACAGCCCCCACACAGCTGGTGTGTCGCCTTGTGGTTGAAGTGCCGATCCCGCCGTGCAGAGCGGGCAATGGCGCAGGGGCGACGATACGAGCTCAGCAGCCATGGCGTCCATTTGCACCCATGCAGCTGTCGCACGTGGTTTGAGCAAAACTGCATGGGCAACAAGCAACCGAGGTTCGAGCCAGGACAGCGAGCAAAAGAAATGATCGGAGGGAAAGTCAGCAATGACCGGAAGCATGCCTGCATGCAAGTACTTACCAGAGCCGAGCCGAAGCGAGCAAGGTGAAACGCGCAGGATGACAGGCAAACGATCTGGCAGCACACTTTTGCCCAGAGAAAGCTTCGATCCGCGCAAGATATTCCACGGAATATCCGGAAGCAAAGTAGAGACATGTTTTCGAGGTCGATTTGACACAAAGAGCACTCCGGATGCATTAATCAGAGTCAACTGCCACAACAGCAGCTGGGGCAGCTTCAAAGACTAGAGCAAAGCGGAAGGTGTCCAGCAAAAGGTAGACAACGAAGCACCGTGAGCCAGTGCGCAAGTGATAAAACTCAAAGCGGCGCTGTTGGTGCAAGCGTTCATCAGTCAAAAGACCTGACAGAGACACCCATTGCGGGGTGTCGTGGTTGCACAGATGCCACGCAGCCACGGGACCGCCAGCACCATTGAGCAGCATGGCATCCAGAGGTCGAAGGTCTCCAGGTCCAGCGCCAAGCAGAGTTCTCACCTTTGCGACCAACGAAGTGGCGGCCGTATCAGCGCAAAATATGCCGCCTGGGACGTGTCCAATGGCGGGGCAGTGCAGGCCTCCCAGTAGCGCCGCAGAGGCGCAGTCCATGACGAAATTGTAGGGACGATTGTGCTGGCGCAGAAGGTTGATTTGCTGCACCAGCGACCACATGCGCGCAACCCCGAGCAAGAGCAAGAAGCTCGGGAGCGGCGTGGCCGCGCGTACGCTGGGCAAAAGATCCCCAGCAGTGATGATGACGAGCAACGAAAGCGGCATGATGGAGCAGGAAAAAAGGCGAACGCGGTTTGAGCACAACTGCGCAACTTGAAATAGGTGAATGGTCCAGCCCAGGTAGCGAGCAAAGGAAATGACACAGAAGGAATGGCAGCGATGGTCCAACGTTAGAAGTTTACCCCATGCAACCACGTGAGAACCAGAAAGGAGTCACTTTGGAATTAACATGTGCAGGGCCACAGGCAGAAGATCTGGCAGCCCCTTTTTCCACCGAGACATTTTGATCGGTACGAGATATTCCACGGAATATCAGAAAGCAAAGAAAGCTGGCAACCACAGGTCGCAGCCACGGCAGATGCGAATAGGAGGCCGCTCAGAAGATCTCATAAGTGCAGCACAACTCATGTGAGTCACCTGTGCACTCAGATGAAGAAGTGCAGCACAACTCATGTGAGTCACCTGTGCACTCAGATGTAGAACCCGGCGGGGTCCACCTCTGGCTCCTCAATCGCCAGAGCCCCCGCAATGCCGAAGACGTTGAATTGCAGAAAGCATCTTGCCGCACGATCTGTCTCGCAATCTCGG
>CAMXCT020002868.1:192053-287053 GCA_947184155.2 Cladocopium goreaui | reverse complement strand
CTACGACTACTACGACTACGACTACGACGACTACTACGACTACGACTACGACTACGACTACGACTACGACTACTACGACGATGACGAAAACTACTACTACGACGATGACGACAACGACGAGCACTACTACTACGACGAAGGCTACCGACGAGAGTAGTAAAGCCTACTACGACTACTTCCCCCCCGTTGAAGAAGAACCCCCCCCTTCACAGAAGCCCCCCTTCCTAAAGAAGAAGCCCCCCCCCTTGAAGAAGTCCAACCTCCCTGAAGAAAAGCAGAACCCCCCCCCACCCCCCCTGTGAAGAAGCCCCCCCCCAACCCTTGGAAGAATCCCCCCAATTATTTGAGAAGAGCCACCCCCCCCCCTTGAAGAAGCCCCCCCCCTGCCTTGTTGAAGAAGAGAAGCCACCCCACACCTTTGTCCCACCTTCATGATTGAAGAAGCCCCCCCCCCTCTGCCCTTGTTGTGATGAAGAAGAAGCCCCCCCCCCTGAAGAAGTCCGGTATCCCTCTACCGGGGAGATCTAAAAAGAATCAGGTATCCCTGTGGAGTGAGTGTGAGTTGTAAGTAAGTGTAGAGTGTGGAGTGTAAAGTGTGGAGTGTAAAGTGTGGAGTGAGGAGTGTAAAGTGTGGAGTGTGGAGTGTAAAGTGTGGAGTGTAAAGTGTGGAGTGAGGAGTGTGAAGTGTGGAGTGTAAAGTGTGGAGTGAGGAGTGTAAAGTGTGGAGTGCGGAGTGAGGAGTGTCATGTTGTGAGTGTGGAGTGTAAAGTGTGGAGTGTGGAGTGAGGAGTGTAAAGTGTGGAGTGTGGAGTGTAAAGTGCAAAGTGTGGAGTGTAAAGTGTGGAGTGTGGAGCGTAAAGTGTGGAGTGTGGAGTGTGGAGTCTGGAGTGGAAAGTGTAGAGTGTGGTGTGTAGAGTGTGGAGTGTGGAGTGTAAAGTGAGGAGTGTAAAGTGTGGAGTGTGGAGTGAGGAGTGTAAAGTATAAAGTGTGGAGTGTGGAGTGCGGAGTGTGGAGTAAAAAGTGTACAGTGTGGAGTGTGGAATGTAAAGTGGGGAGTGTGGAGTGTAGAGTGTGGAGTGAGGAGTGTAAAGTGTAAAGTGTGGAGTGTGGAGTGTAAAGTGTAGTGTGGAGTGTGAAATGTGGAGTGGAAAGTGTAGAGTGTGGTGTGTAGAGTGTGGAGTGTAAAATGTAAAGTGTGGAGTGTAGAGTATAAAGTGTAGAGTGTGGAGTGTGGAGTGTAGAGTGTAAAGTGTAGAGTGTGGAGTGTGGAGTGTAGAGTGTAAAGTGTAGAGTGTAAAGTGTAGAGTGTGGAGTGTAGAGTGTAAAGTGACGAGTGTAAAGTGTGGAGTGAGGAGTGTAAAGTGTGGAGTGTGGAGTGTAAAGTGTGTGTGGAGTGTGGAGTGGAAAGTGTGGAGTGTGAAGTGTGGAGTGTAAAGTAAGGAGTGTGTAGTGTAAAGTGTGGAGTGTGGAGTGTAAAGTGTAGAGTGTGGAGTGTGGAGTGTAAAGTGTAGAGTGAGGAGTGAGGAGTGGAAAGTGTAGAGTGCAGTGTAAAGTGTGGAGTGTGGAGTGTAAAGATTGTAGAGTCTCAGGTGAGGAGTGAGGAGTGTAAAGTGCAAAGTGTAAAGTGTGGAGTGTAAAGTGTAGAGTGTGAAGTCTAAAGTGTGAATTGTGGAGTGTGGAGTGTAGAGTGTAGAGTGTGGAGTGCGGAGCTTCCCCCATAGACACAGCGACGCCACAGGAAAACCAGAGACTCGAGACGAGACACGTGGGTGCAAAAAAACGAGCATTTCGTGCGAGACTTCCTCCAATTTTGATATTTTCGACCCGTTATCAAACAGGTTGGAATGTCACAAAGTGCCACGCCTGCCACGCAAAACGACATGACAACCTGCTTGGACACATTCGAATAGGAGATGTTTTCCAGCTTCCCCCACAGACACGGCGACGCCACAGGAAAACCAGCGACTCGAGATAAGACACGTGGATGCAGAAAAACCAGCATTTCGTGCGAGACCTCCTCCAATTTTGACATTTTCGACACATTATCAAACAGGTTGGAATGTCACAAGGTGCCACGCCTGCCACGCAAAACGACATGACAACCTGCTTGGAAACCTTCGAAAAGGAGACATTTTGCGGCTTCCCCCATAGACATGGCGAAACCACCAGGAAACCGGAGACTGGAGACGAGACACGTGGGAGCACCAAAACAAGCTTTTCGTGCGAGACATCCGCCAATTTCCACAGTTGGAAACATGCGAAAAGGACATGTTTTGCAGCTTCCCCCATAGACACGGCGAAGCCACCATAAAACCAATGACGCGAGACGAGACAGGTGGGAGCACCAAAACGAGCTTTGTAGCTTCAAAATCGACGTTTTCCTACGAGTTTTCCTTAGAACCTGAAAATTTGCAACCTCAAAATCGATGTTTCGTCCGAGGCTTCCGTCAATTTTCAGCACATCGCACAAAATGCCACGCCTGCCACGAAATTTGCACCTTGTCGCCACTTGACGCAGCCCTGCCATTGCGATTTACAAAAAACACGCAACACGATACGTCTAAAGTGCTGCGCCTGCCACGAAAAATGACGATGGACACGTCCAAAGTGCTGGCGCCTGCCACGAAAACTGCAACACATCTTCTGAAAACGTCGCAAAAGTATTGCGCCTGCCACGCAAAACGACTTTCGACACGTTGCAGAACACGTCTGAATGTCACGAAGTGCCACGCCTGCCACGCGAAACGAAGCAACGACACATTGGAAACCTCCAAAAATGACCACCTCTGCAGAACTTCCCATAGGCACGGCCATACGGAGTTCGTACGAACGGTTGCGAACGGTTGCGGACGGTTGCGGACGGTTGCGGACGGTTGCGGACGGTTGCGGACGGTTGCGGACGGTTGCGACCACAAACGCGACGTCGAGCGAACACACCCTCAACCCCCAGACCCCCAGAGTGAAACGGGAACCCTTGCTACGCATTCGGGAAAAGACTATACCATAAATCATAACAAAAAACAATTTCACTTTTATAGTTTTGAAATTATAAAATGAAATTTATGTTTGCTGTTTCTTCAAGTTCTCCAGATGCTTTGTTGTTTGTGCGTGTCTCTTGTAATTCTTACATTGAATTTCATAATCATCACATACAGGGCAGGTCATCCATTTTATTTTAGCATTCACTTGTTCAATGTTTTCTGCTCTATGACATCTATGATTTCTTCTTCTTTCATTTCTAGCATATTCCTTTGCCTCCTCTATATGATTGTAATAATAGTCTCTCCTCCTTTCATTATATTTTTCTTTGTTCTTTTGATGATTAGCCCTCATATATTCCCTACATTTATCACAAGTTTTGTATTTACCCTCTTCCATTTCCTTAAAACATTTAGCACACTTGACTTTAGTATCCTCCATTACCTACTATAGATAGGTAATAATTCTTTAAGTGTCTTTCCTATCCCTTTCCCTAGATTATAACATAATCAACAACAAAATCATAACAACAAACAACAAAAGAAACAAACAAAACAACATAGACAATACAATAGAGTATAAAATAGTCTATACCATAAATCATAACAACAATAACAAAATCAAAACAACCTACTACAAACAAAATACAAACAAAAACATAACAACAAAACAACAATAACAAAATCCTAACAACCTACTATTAATAAAACCAATAACATAAACCATAACAAGCTCATCATATCAACCCATCTCATCCGTCTCATCCGTAAAAATTATATAATATAATCATCATAATTGTATTGAATAATTTTCATCAAAGCATATACAAATATACATCATCTTACCTTATCTATTTCATAGGTGTTATTTCTAGAAAACTTATTTGCTTGAAACAGTCCTAGAAAATAATTGCAACATAAATTTAATACAATGATTTTATCAAAATTATAGGGATAATCAACATAATGTTCATAATCATTTATTATGAAGATTATGGGATTAATTACCACAGTCTCCCCCTATAGGGGAAGCCTCAGCCCCCAGCCAATATACTATCCCACCCCCCAGCATACATACCAGCATACAGCATACATACAAACTAGCATATCACAACAGCATCACATCTTTCTCAATCTCAAATCTCTTTAATTACCGCCATTGCCATGCCCAAACCGCCCTTCATGAACTTGTTGATGACCATGTCTTCTTAACCTCAGCGCGATGTAAGTGGCACAGCAATCCAAACGTGAAAAAGATTTGTGTGGTGTGCGTCAAGACTTGTTGGTGCCAGTCTTCTTAAGTTTTGGAAGGGTTTGTCTTTGTATCAGGCATGAATGCACTGAATGTCAAGCTTGTGAAGGCTCACTGGCATGAACATGCAGACCTTTTCAATCACAAAGGATCTGCTCAGAGCACTGTTTTGCAAGTCGCCCTGTTGGCGAAGCAAGCGTTCTCACGCACTTTCTTCGTCGCCAAAATTGGCTTTCGACTGGCGTGAAGAATGATCCACAACACCAAGGGGCCAAGGAGCAAGTACATCCAGTTGTTCCCAAAAAATGAAACCCTGCAGTCAACCGCAACACCAAGGTGCTTTTCTACAATGACATGCAACAGTACTTCGCAGATAGGCTGCCTTGGTCTGATTTGATTTGCCCGTGAGCTTCCCCAGCTCATTCATGGCTTGCGAGGCATCCACAGTGCCTGTGCTGTTGGTGTCTGCAGCCCCAGCGCTCAATGCGAGGATGATGAGGCAAGCGACAGCGACAAAACGGATTTGCGCCATCAGCATGCCGACACCCCTAAGCTAAAAAGCGTGCCCGAGTGGTTTGAGCAAAAGAGGCTGAAAAATTACACAAAATTCCAAGCTCAAACTGCAAGATCTAATTTCTGTAGCTTTCCACTTGAGAATGTCAAAGATGCTCAAATTGAAACAAATTCCAAGGTCAAGCTCTCCAAGAACATGTGGCTTCAAACCTCCGACTGACATATTCCCAACAGCTGAGCGTCCCGACAACAGGATGAAGAAGAGATTGATGACAAAGCCAAGGCGAGGAAGGGCAAAGGAACATGGAGCAATCCCAGCCAATGACCCAAACGTGCCAAACACAAATTCGTGGGGAAAACAAATGAAGGGCAAAACACAAAACCCCGAAACCAAAAGAGCACATAAAATCAACCATCTGATGGGAAAAAATGCTTACAAGGCTTTCTAAAAACACTAAATCTTGAAAAGTTCGTGCCTCATCAACAATCTTGGGTAATCAGTTAATTTGTAGTATTTTGGGTTCAACTTTTCTGCAATCTCTTGCACAACATAACAGCCTTTCAGCCAGTGGGAAGTTCTTTCTTTCTCTGTAATTGCTCTTTCACACTCACACTCTCACTCTCACTCTCACTCACACTCACACTCTCACTCTCACTCTCACACTCACTCTCACTCACTCTCACTCACTCTCACTCACTCTCACTCACTCTCACTCACTCTCACTCACTCACTCACCCTCACTCACTCACTCTCACTCACTCACTCACCCTCACTCACTCACTCTCACTCACACTCACTCACACACTCACCCTCACTCACATTCTTTTGTGTGGCAGGCGCGGCACTTGGTGCTCTGCAAGGGGTCGGATGTACGCCCTGGCGTCCCTTGGTCTCCGCTGCTTTTTGCGCGGCGGGCGCAGCACTTGCTGCTCTGCAAGGGGTCGGATGTACGCCCTAGCGTCCCTTGGTCTCCGCCGCTCTGCCGGTAGCTTTTGCGTGGCAGGCGCAGCACTTGCTGTTCCTGCAAGGGGTCGGATGTATGCCCTGGCGTCCCTTGGTCTCTGCTGCTTTTTGCATGGCAGGTGCAGCACTTGCTGCTCTGCAAGGGGTCGGATGTACGCCCTGGCGTCCCTTGGTCTCCGCCGCTCTGCCGGTAACTTTTGCTTTGCGTGGCAGGCGCTGCACTTGGTGCTCTGCAAGGGGTCGGATGTACGCCCGGGCGTCCCTTGGTCTCCGCTGCTTTTGCGTGGCAGGCGCAGCACTTGCTGCTCTGCAAGGGGTCGGATGTACGCCCTAGCGTCCCTTGGTCTCGGCCGCTCTGCCGGTAGCTTTTGCGTGGCAGGCGCAACACTTGCTGCTCTGCAAGGGGTCGGATGTACGCCCTGGCGTCCCTTGGTCTCCGCTGCTTTTTGCGTGGCAGGCGCAGCACTTGCTGCTCTGCAAGGGGTCGGATGTACGCCCTGGCGTCCCTTGGTCTCCGCCGCTTTGCCGGTAGGTTTTGCATGGCAGGCGCAGCACTTGGTGCTCTGCAAGGGGTCGGATGTACGCACTGGCGTCCTTTGGTCTCCGCCACTCTGCTCTGCTCAGGTCACGCTCTTCAGGAGCAGGGCACGGCGATGTATCAACTCAGCTCATTCAGATTGATTGCTTGTCAGCTTATCATGGCTTCTTTATTCATGACTTGTCTGCTCAGGTCATGATGCTGGTCTATGGCACTTGGACCACTGACTCTCACTCACTCACTCACTTACTCACCCTCACTCACTCACTCACTCACTCTCACTCACTCACTCACTGCTCACTCACTCACTCACCCTCACTCACTCACTCACTCACCCTCACTCACACACACTCACTCTCTCTCACTCACTCACTCACTCTCACTCTCACTCTCACTCTCACTCTCACTCTCACTCTCACTCACACTCACACTCACACTCACACTCACACTCACACTCACACTCACACTCACACTCTCACTCTCACTCTCACTCTCACTCTCACTCACACTCACATTCTCACTCTCACTCTCACTCTCACTCTCACTCTCACACTCACTCTCACTCACTCTCACTCACTCTCACTCACTCTCACTCACTCTCACTCACTCTCACTCACTCTCACTCACCCACTCACTCACCCTCACTCACTCACTCTCACTCACTCACTCACTCACCCTCACTCACTCACTCTCACTCACACTCACTCACACACTCACCCTCAATCACATTCTTTTGCGTGGCAGGCGCGGCACTTGGTGCTCTGCAAGGGGTCGGATGTACGCCCTGGCGTCCCTTGGTCTCCGGTGCTTTTTGCGTGGCAGGCGCAGCACTTGCTGCTCTGCAAGGGGTCGGATGTACGCCCTGGCGTCCCTTGGTCTCCGCCGCTCTGCCGGTAGCTTTTGCGTGGCAGGCGCAGCATTTGCTGCTCTGCAAGGGGTCGGATGTACGCCCTGGCGTCCCTTGGTCTCCGTTGCTTTTTGCGTGGCAGGCGCAGCACTTGCTGCTCTGCAAGGGGTCGGATGTACGACTTGGCGTCCCTTGGTCTCCGCCGCTCTGCCGGTAACTTTTGCGTGGCAGGCGCAACACTTGCTGCTCTGCAAGGGGTCGGATGTACGCCCTGGCGTCCCTTGGTCTCCGCCGCTTTGCCGGTAGGTTTTGCGTGGCAGGCGCCGCACTTGGTGCTCTGCAAGGGGTCGGATGTACGCCCTGGCGTCCCTTGGTCTCCGCTGCTTTTTGCATGGCAGGCGCAGCACTTGCTGCTCTGCAAGGGGTCGGATGTACGCCCTGGCGTCCCTTGGTCTCCGCCGCTCTGCCGGTAGGTTTTGCGTGGCAGGCGCAGCACTTGCTGCTCTGCAAGGGGTCGGATGTACGCCCTGGCGTCCCTTGGTCTCCGCCGCTCTGCGGGTAGCTTTTGCATGGCAAGCGCGGCACTTGGTGCTCTGCAAGGGGTCGGATGTACGCCCTGGCGTCCCTTGGTCTCCGTTGCTTTTTTGCGTGGCAGGCGCAGCACTTGCTACTCTGCAAGGGGTCGGATGTACGACTTGGCGTCCCTTGGTCTCCGCTGCTTTTTGCGTGGCAGGCGCAGCACTTGCTGCTCTGCAAGGGGTCGGATGTACGACTTGGCGTCCCTTGGTCTCCGCCGCTCTGCCGGTAACTTTTGCGTGGCGGGCACAGCGCTTGCTGCTCTGCAAGGGGTCGGATGTACGCCTAGCGTCCCTTGGTCTCCGCCGCTCTGCCGGTAGCTTTTGCGTGGCAGGCGCAGCACTTGCTGCTCTGCAAGGGGTCGGATGTACGCCCTGGCGTCCCTTGGTCTCCGGTGGCTTTTGCGTGGCAGGCGCAGCACTTGCTGCTCTGTAAGGGGTCGGATGTACGCCCTGGCGTCCCTTGGTCTCCGCTGCTTTTTGCGTGGCAGGCGCAGCACTTGCTGCTCTGCAAGGGGTCGGATGTACGTCTAGCGTCCCTTGGTCTCCGCCGCTCTGCCAGTATACCTTTTGCGTGGCAGGCGCAGCACTTGCTGCTCTGCAAGGGGTCGGATGTACGCCCTGGCGTCCCTTGGTCTCCGCCGCTTTGCCGGTAAGATGGAGTTGAACGAGGACCAGATTTGTGAGGTTTTCGCCGTCTTGGAGCGCAAGAGATCATGGAAGGAGAACAAGCTCTTCAAAGCGGACATTCGAAAAGACCGAGGCAGCTTCATCAAGGATGGCACCAATGGCTATCCCCGTGGTCAAGCTGGAGGGCCCCCTGCTGGAGGCGTAGCTGGCAGAAATCCTTCCCGCCAGGGGTTCAATCGTGATCAGTTGAAGATCTCCAGGTGTCGTCTTTGCCAGAAGAAAGGACACTGGGCGGCTGAATGTCCGTCCAAGAAGGGCGCTGGTGGAGCTACAGCTTTTGCCTACTGCAGTGCCAGCGCTGATGTGTCGAGATCAGCTTTTACTTTCTTGTCAGTGATGGAGGTCCGACAAGCTATCCATCAAGTCCTTTACGGAGATGATCAGCATGGCGACGGAGGTTGGGCCTTTCTGACCTTGGATGGGGGTGAGGCTGTCCTGGACATCGGTGCCACTCAGGATCTCATAGGGCTGTCTGCCCTTGAAGATCTGACCAAGGAGCTCAAGAAGGTGGGATTGCAGCCTGTGAGAATTGACAAGCCCGTCACCACACCGACAGGCATTGGTGGGTCGGCTCGGGCGCTCTATGCGGTGCTGCTCCCAATTTCACCGGGCGGCATTCCGGGAATTCTGGAGATGACAGTCTTGGAAGGAAATGTGCAGCACTTGCTGCTTTGCAAGGGGTCGGATGTACGCCCTGGCGTCCCTTGGTCTCCGCCGCTTTGCCGGTAGGTTTTGCATGGCAGGCGCAGCACTTGGTGCTCTGCAAGGGGTCGGATGTACGCACTGGCGTCCTTTGGTCTCCGCCACTCTGCTCTGCTCAGGTCATGCTCTTCAGGAGCAGGGCACAGCGATGTATCAACTCAGCTCATTCAGATTGATTGCTTGTCAGCTTATCATGGCTTCTTTATTCATGACTTGTCTGCTCAGGTCATGATGCTGGTCTATGGCACTTGGACCACTCACTCTCACTCACTCACACTCACTCACTCGCTCACTCTCACTCGCTCACTCTCCCTCACTCACTCACACACACCACACTCACATCACTCACTCACAGTCTCACTCACTCACCTGTGCATGCACATACACACACACACAAACTCACCCACCATCACCCCTCCATCACTGTCATACTTCCTCTTCCCTTGTTGCTTTTCTATGCTCAGTCTAAGTCTAGAGAAGTTGGTAACATGTGGGGTTATCCGGTCCTATAATTTTTCTTCTTGTATTCTATCACTTTGTGCTGTGTGTCTATACTGTGTGCCAGACTTTCAGGGTGATACTCATCAAACAACTATTGCTCTTTTTTGTTGTCTATTTTTAGTTCTTTCTCTATATATCGGATTACTTCTTTGTATGCTTCATCTATGTGTGCTGTCGGTGATACAATGTATATTCTCTCAAAGCATCCCCTGTAGATTTTTGGAATGAGGTTCTGAATTAATATCCCTTTGCCCCCTTGTGAGGCACTAACAATAATTGACCTGAATGGTAGTTTGTCTGCTTGTGTTTAAGGCTTTGTTTGAATTCATATTGTTTTACAATTATAGGTTCAATCTTGGGAACATCAAGTTTTTTCATATAAATTATTTAGAAATTAATTTAGAATATTTATTGTAAATGGCATAAAATGGCATATCTTATTTTACCTTTGAGTATTGGGGTCAGGTGAAATCTGGAACAGACTGCCATATACCCATCATAAGAATGTTAATTAAAAATAAAACATCCACCCCTTGGGCTCTGCTTCTTTTTCACTCCCGACACGGTCTCTTTTTGCTATGACAACAAGCAGTAGAAGATTTGAAGCCTTTTTGCTCTTGAATTTGTTTGATGCTATGTTTCAAACTGCCACAGGATAAATTACCCCCGATTTGGAGCGCCTCTAGGAGCTGTTCCCGCAGAGCAAAGGCTGCATCCAGATCTGGCGTTTGACGGCCCTTGATCTGCCGATTCACCTGGCGCTTGGTTCAGGTTGTCCCAGGACTGGCTCCCCATTTGGGATTTTTGAAGGTTGTATTTCATGTCAGGGGAAGGGATTGTCTAAGTGAATTCCTCGGCAAATATGGAAGGTAGTACCCTTCCCCGTGTCCACTTTTGCTAAGCTTAAAAAATCTTGATTTGACAAGCCATGGCCTCGTAGTAAGCCGGGATAATGGCCGTAAAGGTGAGATTCCGCAGCTCTTTGTCTGCATCCAACTCGGCCTCACGGCAAGCCTGGCACAGTGGCGGGTGCCTATCTTCATCCTTGGCCTGATATTGCCGTGACTTCCTGCCACCAATTCAATGTGTGTTGCTGAAAACTATAGCTCCCCCACAACTTGGATGGTTCCTCAAGAAATGCCCCCGTGCAGATTTTGCAGCTCCTATAAAATATTATAAAATCAACCGCTAAATCACCTCCAGATGGCTCCTCCAAGTCGGTCCCAAAAGTTCATGAGCTCCTGGCCTCTGCAAAGGCCCGCCGAAAGCGCACGCTGTTGAAGTCTTCCCCAGCATCAACCAGCTCACGTGTGCGAACCAGTGCTGAGTGAAGTTGTAAGACCTGTCCGTAGCAACTAAACCAGGGACTTCTGGGGGTAGCTTATATTGGGAGTGGTTTATCAATTGGTGGGTAAGTCGGGTTGTAGGATACGAAAAGTGTGCATTGGACCCACTCAACATTGTGACATGGGTGATGTTCACCCAAGAATGATACAGATGATCGGATAGAAACTGTGGTTCCAAGTTCCAATAGAGCTATAGCTGCTAGGATAGCCCAGTTTAGTGGCACTTGTTTAATTCATCACTTGCTAAGTAAAATGATGCTCAGTGGGGCCCAACTTAGCTGAGTGCTGGACACGCTCCAGAGAGGGGTTGGGCCTTGACATGACAAACCTCACAGGCGAGGGTGGCTACCACAAATTCTTTGTCCCCAAAAATCGTCTACCCCACACCCACTTGTTCATCACCATTTTCCCACTTCAAATTGCCAGTTACTCGGTAAGCACTTCGTCCCATACCTTGATGTTGTTGCTGAAAGCTGCAACTCTCGAGGCTGGGCCAGCGGCAAGGAAGGCAGGAAAATGGAGGCTTTATAGGTCGGCGGAGATGTTGCTTGTCGCAAGATTCCACGCCCAATGCCTCGTGTGCCTGATCGAGAAGCTTGCAAAGACATCTGCAGAATGTCCAGAAAGCGGCGATAGAAATTATGTATTCCAGTGTTAAAATCACATCCATCTGTATAAGTTGAATATGCATATAATATACATATATATATAATTTAATATAATATATCAATATACATATATAATTATAAATACACATATATACATAATCTGATCTTGGTTGGGGGATGCCGTTCATGATACGCTGCGGCGGGCTCAGTTCTGCGGGTCCACCATTGCCCTGCCTCCAGTTTGCTCCTCCCCATTTTCCAGCGCTTTGGCTGCATTCCGAGCAGTGGCGTTCGAAGCCTCAAGCTCGGGCTGGATTTCTGAATGGATAACAAGCTACACCAGTGGCCACCAAATTTTCTGTAACCCCAATATCAGTCAATATCACATCACAATGGATGAGAAATTATGATAAAATAATGGTCAGAATCACACCTCGCAACATGTAACACGTGATGTGATTACGGCTGCAGACCAAGTTGCAGGAGCGGATTCTTTGAATGAGGCAGCACCCTGCATTGCGCAGCCAGTGGCAGACCCCGTGACTCGCCCAAAAATGGCACTTAGCCTTTAACCTTTGGGGATGGGGTCACAACCTTGGTACGCTTGGTATCCTGGTGATCAAGCTTTTGGCTTTGGACCCATCGCCTCCATGTAGGACACGAGTGCGTCTCTCACCTGTTCACTTTGACGAAACGTCGCAATCATTGATAGATTCCCCCCGATGTTTGCTGATCATGTCTGCATGTTTGGTTAGGAAACTTCGAAAAAAAAAACGTGTCCAACTCTATATTCATTAGTTAAATGTAGTTATAAGTGATATTAAATCCTTGTGATTGATGGATACTGATGTTTAAATGATCTTTATATAATATTAAAAAAATATGTTTATATAAAACCACTCCCGAACCATCTTGCTTCAAGTCTTGCGTCAGGCAGCCCACCACTGCCGCTGTTCCCACCTCGCGAGGCAACTTTTGCAGCGCCTCCTGTCGTTGCTCCCGCCCCATCTTGGCCAGGAGTAGCCGCAACCGCTCCAAGGGAGCGCTGTTCGACTGGGTGGTTTTCGAATCGTGGCAGGAACAATGGGGGGAACACACTGAAGCCAGAAGATAATCGTCAAAAATGAGGACGTTACCATGACAAAGAGGGATTTAAAAATCAAAAACATTCAAAAAAAGGGGATTTAACCACCAAAATCAAAGGGTCACCAACAAAAATCGGGATAATGAACCATGAATAAGGAGATGTTAATTAAATCAAATAGTGTGTGTATATATATATAATATTATAATCGGGATATCATTCAAAAGTGGTCATGAAGAAAGAAACTGTTGGCATCCATTGATAGCCATCAAAAAACGGGGGATAGTGACACTACTGGGTCATCAACGAGCCATGGGGAGAAGTCATTGCAGCACCCATGTCTGGTGGATGTTGTGTGAAGTGGCGTAAATTATTGGAGGGTTTAATACGTTTAATCACAAAAAAAAAATCAAAAAAATGCATTCCTGTACTGATGAATTAGGAGTCGTGTGATATTAGATGGAGTACACCACCAATAGATCATGTAGATTCATGTAGCATATATTGCAATGCCATGACATCAGGATTTGACCAACAAATCAGGGAAAATCACTTGGAGCCAAGCTTTGCGTTTGGTCGCTGGATCCGGCGCGCGTCCTGATGAGCGAATCACCGTGAATCACCAAATGTACAGCCTGCGGTTTCAAGGCTACCCAAAATGTAAGTCAATCAGACTGAACATCAAATCTAAAGATATCAAAAGCAGCCATTAGACTTTGGGGTTATGTAAGTTATATATGTAAGTTATGCATCAAATGGCAGAATCTCAAGATGATATCTGGAAACAGAGTGAACGAACGCATAGATCCCCATGGTTTTTGGTTAGCCCGATTGATGGTTGAATCCCTGTTTTTGATGGTCGATATACAGTACCCAAAACCACCAGCTTATCCGATTATCTCCCCATTATACCCCTATTATATCCCCATTGTATATATCTATATATATATATATTCCCTTCATTGAATGTTATTACCATTCCCACTTTTAATGGTTATACAGTTATACAATTGAATTCACATAGCAAACACATGTGTTTTGACGCACCACCGCCCACCTGTTGCTATAGCCAATGCATCAGCTGCGGACAATCCACGGCTTCGCGCAGAATCGTAGGATTCCCTGGAAGCCCTGGGATTCGATGGTGATTGGTTTCAGTCCTGTGAAAACTGTCATGTTTTCAAAACCATAAGACTCATTTGAACATTGAAGAACAATGTTTGTGCAATTGCGGTCCGGGTGTGTGTGTGTGTCACTGTGTGTCACTGTGTGTTACTGTGTGTCACTGTGTGTCCCTTTCTTTTCTCTACATTGGATACTGCAGATATCTGCAAATTCTTGAGCTACATGATCTTCAATCAGTTTGGATGTCTTAAATATTTGTTTTTTTT
The DNA here is from genome assembly GCA_947184155.2 of Cladocopium goreaui. Taxonomy (NCBI): domain Eukaryota; class Dinophyceae; order Suessiales; family Symbiodiniaceae; genus Cladocopium; species Cladocopium goreaui. The sequence continues at coordinate 273,064 of CAMXCT020002868.1, read as the reverse complement.
TTCAATTGTCGAGTTCAATTTGCACGGACCTTGTCTAGTCTTGCATAAGGTGAACAAGAAAAAAACAGGCCCAATATCCCTTTGCACTTGCCCTGTAAACCTGTGGTTCACAATCGTTGATCACCCACTCGGTGTTCTAGTTTGACACCCATTTCCATGGTTCATTCAATCTCTCTGAACCTTTTTGAATGATGTCGTGCGCTTCAGCTGCATTTAGCCCTCTTCAGTACAGAGATGTAATTACTGATGACTGCTATCTATCATCCTTTGGCATCTGGCATCAATCTGCGATCACACCTGCATGAGAGAACCTCGAAGGCAGTCAGCACAGCGTGAAATTTCTCCTTCAGGGCTGATGGTGCGATTTCACGAAGAATCTAGTTGAAGATGCATCTGCAGCAACTTCAGCAAGTTATGTGAATTTATGCAGGAAACAAGTGGGCCATGGGGTTGATATTTCCAAATGTAAGGGAGGGTTTTCTTTACATTTCCCCTTGATATCCCTTGATCTCAACACGGGCTAATGTGGGATTCACCCAATACTATAAACCTCCAATAATGGTAAGTCATTGGGTAGAGCACATGGTGTTGGGTGAGTCCCACATGACTCAACACAATGTCCATCCAATGTCCTCACTTCCGCCCTTGTCTGGGTGTGCTTGCAACGCACTGCGGCGATAGGCACTGCGAATGTCAGCTGGACCCAACGACTCCGATGGGCTTAGCCCAAGGAGTCCATAGAGGTCCGTCATTCACTGCAAAAGTACAGGAATTGATCACAGTAATACCTGGCCCTCTGAAAATTGCCCCTAAAAATCCTGGTTTAGTATTTCATTTCCCTATTTTGGGATCCCTCATTTAATAGCGGATTCTTTTTGGTTCGACTCTTGAAGCAGCTGTTCAATCTGAGTGTCTCCGATGATGCAAAACATGGTCACATCCCAAAACGTGCCAATAAGATGGATGTTTCTCACTGGGGATATAGTATGCCATTGGGGATTTCATGGAGGTATGTATATTATATACACACAATTACACACACACACACATTTTGAGCTGCGTTCTTGGAATGCTCTGCTACAGCTGCTACAGCCAATGGCTCCAGCGCAAAGCGATGTCAAGGCTTCCAGTTTCAAATATGCAATCTAAATATAGAGAGAGGTATCAGCAAGACTACCAACTGCCGATAAATTTGGATGCTAATATGTATATAATAAATATATCATTATATACGGACCTATGGACCTTTAAGCAGTGTTCCATCTGTCAAAAATCTCTCTGAAGATGTGCGTTCCCTTCTCAATGGATACTAAGCTTCGGTTGGAGGTTGGGAAATCCCACGTGTCTTTTGTGGGTCCATTGATACATTGACAGTCCAATGTGGGTCTCCATGCCAATCTATACTGATAGTAGAACCAAATAGTAGAATGATTATAGATTATATGGAAGTTTCCTAAAAAACCTAAAATGGGGGTACCCCAAAACCATGGGTTTCAATACTAAAATAGTTTGATTTTGGATGATTGGGGGTACCCCTATTTTAGGAAACCCCCATATGCCATCAGATGCCCACTCTGCGGCCCGGCATTTTCTCCGACGGTGCTTTGGTTCTTCGGATCTTCGCGGCCTGGGCGATCGTTGACGAGGAACGTCGTATTGTTTAAGGGGAACCTGGGTGCCACAGATGCTGCAAGTGGATTCATACAAGTTCATATTCTACAGTTATACAGTATAAGGTATGCATGCAGTTATATAGGAACATGTATGTGACATTATGTGACTATGTATAACTTCCAGACTTCCAGCAGAGAAATGGGTTTGCCATGGTTCACTTGTGATGAATGGATGAACGCCGCGCCATTGATCTTTTTTTTACCCGGCATCCCGTCACAGTGGTTGATTCAGCCAAGCGGAAATTGCTGCGTGCCTTTCGCCGACGTCAGTCATCTTCACCAGCTTCCTTGCTCTTCTTGGACCCAAGGGGTCTGCGCTTCTTCCTGTTGTGCTTCCAAGTGACAGCAGTCCCTTTTATTTCAGGAAGCCCGGATTTGGAAGCCAGAAGCCCTTGGAATATATCATATTATATTATTACCATGGTCTAAACTGAACAAACATGGTATATCATGGTGTCATGGTCATTCCACCATCACGGATTCCTCAAGATGGCAATATGATTCATAAATATTCATAATATTTCATGATCCATTGGGAATTGAATCCGATGTCATTATTAATAATCGTACTATAACGGACTACTGTATTCATAATCCACACACGAAGTCCACAAAAGGACCATCCAATTCTGCGTCTCCCAAAACTCGCCAGTTCGGCCGCACAGCACCTGTCACAGCGACAGTGCCAGTGCGGCTTCAAATTGAGGCGACCATGGCTGTCCTTTGTATTCAAACATCCAATGTCTCTAGGTACTAAATATTATATATAAGTCTATGATTATCTATGATTATCTATGATATTCTATTTCATCTATGTATATGTTGCATATCATTTCAATGGTAGTCAATGGGTCAACTGAACCTTGCTCACTTCACATCTGCTGAACAGCTGGCACCTTTAATCACTGACCGTGGCTTCTTTTCGAGCTCGGCTGCGCGTTGCTTCAGGCCCTAGTTGAGGTTGCGGCTGGCAGGCGGCCCAATGGTTGAAGGAGAAATGCTGGATTTACCCCTACCAAAGCCAATCATAATGGGTATGTGATGGGGATAGAATAGGTATATAATACTGTGGATAGTCATGGGTTAGTGAAGCAAAATCTGTGGAATTAATATAAATTAGTTGATGTGTGATATATGAATTAATTTGACAAAAAAACTGGAACCCCGCCTTGAGCTTGGCTCCTATCACCTGCCCTGGCCCAGCAGACTTCAGGCCTCAGGATAGCCAGGTCTTTTTCCCCATGGCTGATAATGGTTACCCACCAAAAAATTAACCCTAAATGATGACCCTATCTTTGTAGATAATTATAAGATGATTGCCCCATATGTTCTAGCCCGGTTAAATTGTGATGATAAGGATCACAAAAATACAAATGATCGTCTCATAATGTCTCAACATGTCTCATCTTTTCCCACCAAAAGTTGATATTTTCCCTGGCCATGTCACATTGGTGGATGGTAAGTCAATCAAAATGGAAATCGGAAACTCCCGGTTAGGGGATTTACTGACAAAGATCGTGAACATTCATGAGTTGGTCGTGGACATGGATTAATTAAGGATTTCTTATGATGGATTAAGGACTGCACTGAATGCCTTGGAGGTTCAACTGATAGAAATCCTTTGAATAGATTATAAATTCATATAATTCCTGGTTGGGTTCCGAAAAATCTTCTGATTTATCTTGCTTGTGGACCCACAATAATAAACTATACCCACTATTACTTGGGATGATTTTCAACAATCACCCAGGGGTTGATAGTTGGAGATGGTTCATTTCACAGTGGATCCCACATTGGTAAAAGCTGCCACAAGATCTGTGCCTCTCAGGGCTGAGAATTTTGACCCGAATCCATTCATTGAGACACTGACTGATCTCGCGAGTCTCGTTCATGGGGACGCTTCCTGATCAGATTGCTGGATCGATAGACCCAGGTTGATTCATTGGGATTAGTCGATAGAATTTGCCCCAACTAAACAGCCGAGGGGCTTCTTGATCTGGGGTCGCCATTATTTCAATAGCTGCTTGGGTGGCCTTATGTGTCCTATCATCAGGTCAGTTCATAACTCGGAACTCCGGAAATGGGATAAACGAAACAGTTGATGGAAGCATCACAATCCTAATCCTAAGCCATGTTCTTACAATTCTCTGTGTCCATAGGCCTAGCTGAGGTCTTGAAGTTCGACATTGTGGAAGCTTTGGTGTCTAACGCATCTTGAAATTGCGCTGCACTGTCTCGACATGTCTTGCAGCACCTCTGTTTTGCAAACAAATATTTAGTGGTCCATGTGCAAGGCCACTTTGGGCCGCAAACGCTTTGGCATATTGTTCACGATTGCATTTCCCTTATACACCGCTCTCATAAAGCGGTCTTCTCTCCCCGAGATGTGTAGCAACAAGTCGTTTTGACTGTTGCGCTCATCCAGGCCAAGTAATTTCACTTTGGCTCTTGTTTTTTTCAAAGTGTGCAGAGTGTGCTCAATCATCACTTGTTTGATGTGCTCATGTGGAGGAAGGAATTGGAAATGACCCCTGAGCCTCTTGCGGTCATTTGCAACGCGCTTGGGGGAAGGCTTTGGTGCGGGCTGCCATTGGAGTTCCCACAGCGCCGCCACGGCCGCAGAACGCTTCGCCTCTTCCTCACTGGCTGCCGGATGCGCAGAATGGAAGTGGAGGTCTCCCACCTGGACATCTGCCATGAAGCCCTTATCCACTTGGTCCACCTCGTACGTCACAATGTTGGGCACTTCGCCCATCAGGAACTCTCTGAGTGTCTGCTTCCTTGTGATTTGCTTTTCTGCGGCCAAGGCATGGAGCTTGCCGTCAATCTTCTCCCACTGTGGGAGGGGCTGGGGAACGACTTTTGTTGTGGCCCTTGCCGTGACAAAGATGCCAACATTCTCACGTCCAAATTGGCAAAGGGATGTGAAAATGTTGGCATCTTTGTCATGGCAAGGGCCACGACAACCACCATAGCAACAATCGATTTTGCCATGGCTGAGTCTGGCTGCGAACTGGGAGAGCTGAACGGATCGAATGTGTTCAACACGGCTGCGTGGAAATAATGCATCGTTTGCACTATTGAATTTGGACGATCTCCCACCAACCACCTGCCACTCGCCCCCACAGGCCCATGCTCGGCTGCTGGCCCAACTTGTTCCGCAAGCCCTCCAAATGAGTACACAACTCCTGGCGTCTCCACTCACCCAGGGACCGGTCTTGCTTTTTTGGTGATATCAACAGACATCGAAATCAACAGAAGGCAAAAGCCAAGAATGCTTGAAGACGGCATTTCTTACCACAAAAAATTGGGGTACTGCAAAACCATTAGTTTGCCCATCAAAAATGAGTTCCCCAACAAAAAGTAGCTACACTGGAGTCACTGGATAGCCTCCTCAAAGGCTGATAGCTCAGTAGGCGAAGGCTTGTCGAAGGTGCCACTCTTCCCTAGCTGACCTCAAGAGGTCGACGATGGAGGAGGGTGCAGAGTGGCTTGGTCCAAAACATTGGAACCCCAAAGATCCCCAAAATCCCAAAGTAAAATGGCGTTGCAGAAGTCTTTCCCCATCAAGTTGGTCATTTTCGTGTCTACTCCATTTTCATACAAACCAGAAGGCCACCCTCTGGGAATCAAACCTAGCTTGTTGAAACATCCACCACAAGAGTATCAATGGTAAGGTGGAACGATCCTACAAAAAATATCAAATCATGAAGGAATTATCAATCTCGAATTGGTATAGTTCAATATAGTTCTATTTCAGAAGCAAACATCATTGGGGATTGGAAATCACATCAGCCATCAGCCCTCAGCCAAAAACCTCCGAGCTCACTGCGTGCCGAGGCCTTCTGGAAGAGTTTGCTGCTCCGCAGATAGGCCTCAAATCCAGCAGCACTTGGATGTCCCAGTCGATTGGTACCTGGAAATACCTGGAAAATAACCTACACATAGCTGAGGTCTATCCCATTTCACTGGATTATACTGTGGTTATTCACCAGATACCAACTGGGATGCGCATCCACATCTTTGCTGTCTGCTACACTCAGCGCAAAGCATCTGCAGAACGTCTCAACCGAACATCTCGGAACCAACCCTTACCTTGGCAAGAGGCAAAATTCAGGCTAAGGGATAAGGAGTCGGTGGAGCAACTGGGTTGCTCTTCTGATCCAACCTGTAGGCTGGATTTTGCTTCGTTTCAAGAAAAGATCATCAATAAATTTAAAACAATAGGAAACATCAGCTTTGATCCGCAATCCGAGGAGTTCCTGAACATTTCCGATCAGTCCAAGTTTGACCCATCTGGTGCCCATCTGGTGAAAATGGGATCTCGGTTTCAAACGTCGTAGAAGCTGAGTTGTTGAGGCCTGGCGCAGGATTCCGTAACTACTTTTTGACTTTCCTCAAAAATGGAGTCTCCCAAAATCGGAAGGCTGCACACTGCACTGCACATCATTTTTCAATTGCAGTTCTAGGGCGAATCCCGCATTCTTGGAGAAACCCATGATTGATAGTTCATATCTCCCCATGATTCCTGGTGAATACATGTTAATACTCCATTGGATCTGATATGTTTTGATGGCAAAAATCATGTTAAAACAACATTGGTTGATGGTAAATAATAGTAAATAGATGTAGATAGTTATATGATGTTATATGTATATAAATACGTGTAAATATCTCAATTTTTGATGGTCACATCATTATTTCTCCCCATTTTGAGAGAAGCCGATGGCACCCCACAACCGCCTCCAAAAGCTCGAGAGCAAGCTTGGCACCGTCAACGCTCTGAACGCTGCGGAAAAAAAGGGAGGCGTTCAAGGACCAAGATCTGGGGTCTAAGGGTCTAGGGCCAGATGCTCTGGATTGATGTGGGTGATTCAACCAGCAAAATTCAACCAGCAAAATCACTAGATTACTCTTGAATCCGCCGACCCCGGCCTTCGCCAAGGCAGGGGCGGCGCCTGGGACCACCGCAGGTGTGGAACTTGTCTTTCTTAGCTTCAAGTGCTTCAATGCTTCGCGGCAGCTTCGATCAGATCAGCCTGCCGTTTGCCTCCACAGTCCTCTCTAGGTCACATCCATCGCTTCTTCTGGGCGGTCCAGCTGCCGTTCGCCAAGCGTTGCGCAAGGCCACATCCATCGCTTCTTCTGGGCGGTCCAGCCTGCCGTTCGCCAGGCGTTACACGCTTCAAACCCTTCAAACGCTTAAACATTCTCTTGGCATGCCTCATCCCGCAGCCAACAGGCACCCCAAGGCCACATCAATGGCTTCTTATGGGCGTCCAAGCCTGCCGGTTGCCAGCCCTTAAACCTTTAAAAGGCTTAAAACCCTTAAAACCGTGCAAAAGCTTCTCGGAACGCCCAACCGCACAGGCAAAAGCTGCCCCAAGGCCACATCCATCCCTTCTTCTGGGCGGTCCAGCCTGCCATTCGCCAGGCGTTACACGCTTCAAACCCTTCGAACGCTTAAACATTCTCTTGGCATGCCTCATCCCGCAGCCAACAGGCACCCCAGGGTCACATCAATGGCTTCTTATGGGCGTCCAAGCCTGATCGTTGCCAGCCCTTAAACCCTTAAAAGGCTTAAAACCCTTAAAACCGCGCAAAAGCTTCTCGGAACGCCCAACTGTGCAGGCAAAAGCTACCCCGAGGCCACATCCATCGCTTCTTCTGGGCGGTCCAGCCTGCCATTCGCCAGGCGTTACACGCTTCAAACCCTTCGAACGCTTAAACATTCTCTTGGCATGCCTCATCCCGCAGCCAACAGGCACCCCAGGGTCACATCAATGGCTTCTTATGGGCGTCCAAGCCTGATCGTTGCCAGCCCTTAAACCCTTAAAAGGCTTAAAACCCTTAAAACCGCGCAAAAGCTTCTCGGAACGCCCAACTGTGCAGGCAAAAGCTACCCCGAGGCCACATCCATCGCTTCTTCTGGGCGGTCCAGCCTGCCGTTCGCCAGGCGTTACACCCTTCAAACCCTTCAAACGCTTAAACATTCTCTTGGCATGCCTCATCCCGCAGCCAACAGGCACCCCAAGGCCACATCAATAGCTTCTTATGGGCGTCCAAGCCTGCCGTTTGCCAACCCTTAAAACCCTTAAAACCCTTAAAAGGCTTAAAACCCTTAAAACCGCGCAAAAGCTTCTCGGAACGCCCAACCGTGCAGGCAAAAGCTACCCCAAGGCCACATCCATCGCTTCTTCTGGGCGGTCCAGCCTGCCGTTCGCCAGGCGTTACACGCTTCAAACCCTGCAAACGCTTAAACATTCTCTTGGCATGCCTCATCCCGCAGCCAACAGGCACCTTAAGGCCACACCAATGGCTTCTTATGAGCGTCCAAGCCTGCCGTTTGCCAACCCTTAAACCCTTAAAACCCTTAAAAGGCTTAACACCCTTAAAACCGCGCAAAAGCTTCTCGGAACGCCCAACTGTGCAGGCAAAAGCTACCCCAAGGCCACATCCATCGCTTCTTCTGGGCGGTCCAGCCTGCCGTTCGCCAGGCGTTACACCCTTCAAACCCTTCAAACGCTTAAACATTCTCTTTGCCTCATCCCGCAGCCAACAGGCACCCCAAGGCCATACCAATAGCTTCTTATGGGCGTCCAAGCCTGCCGTTTGCCAACCCTTAAAACCCTTAAAAGGCTTAAAACCCTTAAAACCGCGCAAAAGCTTCTCGGAACGCCCAACTGTGCAGGCAAAAGCTGCCCCAAGGCCACATCCATCGCTTCTTCTGGGCGGTCCAGCCTGCCGTTAGCAACATACTATTTGTCTTTCCTGAGCATAAGTGGGCAGATAGTTTAAGCCACTATCCATCCATCCGTCCATCCATCCATCCATCTGTCTCTCTATCTCTCTACAGGACCCCCCAAATAGGGGGGGTCGGCGGCACCAGGGCGCTAGCCCATTCTATTTGAGAAATGTTGGAGGATTCAACTGATTCAACCCAGAAAATCTCTGGATTCAATGATGGTTTAACGGTTTAGCCATCAAACTCTGGTTTTGAACCTCACCGGGATGGAGAACGAATCCAATCACTTCCATGCGAGCTGGAGGCCAATTAATCTTAAGTGACCCACACATGTTTCAGGGGCGTATAATGTGTATGCTCCCTTCTCCCTTGAAAAACTCCCCAAGAAATTTGACCCCAAAATAAGCAGATCCAGTGCTATTGACCTTCCGATCTCTCAGTTTCTTCGGATGCCTTCTTGGCTGACGAAGTGGGCGCAGACTTTGAAGCCGATTTTTTGGTCTTCTTGATCCTCAGAGCATGTCTGCCCTACATGTGCTGTGCAGGAAATCCACTAACTAATTCTTAACAACGGAGTCATTAAAAAAAGAACACAGTTGACTAAAAATTGAACACAGTTGACTACATCATATGATCTATACCAAATACTTGGAGTATATATGTTGCATATGTTCAATATTGATACTTATTCTATACCTGAATTTACAACCTGTGGGGGCCATCTATGACTAGGGGACGCCCCAAAAATGGTCCACCGCCATGGCTCCGGGGCGCCCCACACACTGGCGCCAGCGCCAGCCGTTGGCTTCGCCTTTCCGGATTTCGCCAGCAAAACCTCGTTGATCTCCTCAAGCGAGGCCTGGGGCCTTGGTCGAGAAAACAATGTGGGCCTTGTTGATCTTGTTGACGCACTGGCATTTATGCCCTCCATAATTAATGTGTTTAGTTAATACCAACAGGATCCAACAGAGGCCTCCAGTTGAACAAGTCCTGAGGCTCGGGCGGTCCTTCGATTCGCGGTGGCTTCTTCTTTTTCGCCATGGCCAAAATGGCCAAAAGCCAGACTGGAGGGAATATGTCACTTATATGACTATCAAATCTAGGTCGCAAGTAAATGGAACCAAAAATTTTAAATGGTTGGATTTTGACTATCTTGACTAGCTTCACTATTGTGATTAATATTTTGAGTATTTTGATCGACCCATATCCACCCCCGTATGATTTCAGCATTGTCCAGGCTGCAAAAGAATTGCAAAGAGTCACATCGACAAACATAGTTCAACCACATGGACGTCCCAAAAGTACCGGCCTTTTGCGAGGGAATGTCAACAGTGTGTAAAAAAAATAGTGGCGTTCATCAGAAAAAATAGTGGCGGTCAGCCTCGGCGTCGAGGCTCTACTAGTCCATCTACAAGTTGCTGCAGCAGTTGCAATGTCTTGTTGGGGGCTGAAGGCTGAAGAGCTATTGCAGCTATCGGAAGAACATCTTCAACAACTTGAAGGTGACGGAAACTATTTAAACTCCTCAACAGCGGACATTTATCAACCACTGAAATAACTCGAGTGTGTCATGCGAAAGATTTACTGCATTATTGCAAGGTATCCTACGGCGTATGGCATGATTTGCGTGTAACGTCTGGTTCGATTCGAATGCGCCGCATGCAGTGGTGAATGCATTGCATGGTTCTGTCTTAAGTCGTTAGAATGCAAACCACCGAAGGGTCGGCGTGTCTGAAAGATGGGCATCCCCCCATCACCATTGGTTTGCTAAACTTACCCATGGCAAGTCATGCGAAAGGTCTATACACATCTATACTCTTCACACTGCATTTCTGCACAACAAACTGATTGCAAGTTGTCTGTAGGGCATGATTTGTGTGCCCTCTGACTCGATTCAGCTGCGCCGCATGCAAAGTGGCGAATGCATCGCTTGGTTTGAGCGGTTGAGACTTCACCCAGGAATAGGAATAGTCACCTGAAAAAGGAAGGCTGTCATTTTCCTCCGCACTCGAAAGTTTCCTCGGAGTTGTTTGTCCACTCGTTTTGAGCAGTGCCTCTCGAGTCTATGTACATCCTTTTGCCTCCGGCTTTGCCGTGGGCTATCAAGTTGCCAACTTTGGGCTCCAGAGCGACAAAACGATTGTTGATGTTCAACAACCAAAATGCTGAAAGATCTGAAAGCACCTGCCTCTGCCCCCAATACTTTCTGGCTTCACTTTGCAACTGAGTTTGCTACTTTTCAGGAGCGATATTCACTGACCATGAAGGACAAAGGGTCAAGTAACTCCAGCTCACAGGCCTCTCAGCCTTGCCAAAAAACGGGAGCAGAACAAAACGGCTCACCCAAAATGCCGCGAGGATCCACGCCTATCTGGGTGTCATCCAGAAATTGCCCAAGCGCGGCACCTGAAGCCAAATGAACTGCAACGGTTGCCCTGGGATTTCAGGTCCACTGCAGCGCTAGAGAACCCATTTATCTTTAAGGCTCAGGAGTTGTTTTCCATCTTCAACTGGTCTCTGGAGTTGCACCTTCATGAAAGTTTATGTTATAATATAGACATGGTTTGTAGATCATGTGCCCTTTCAGGGTTTCCCCAGGGACTTTCAGGAGCGGGAAGCGAGCTGCTCAGCTTCTGACCGGCTTCAGCTGGGCTTCAAAATTGTCCAGATGGGCGCAAATGGCTCCTGAAGCCCAATGCGGCATCAATTTGGGTTTGGTAACTGAACAAGGGGATACCCCAAAATCCCTTTTTTTTCCGCAAAAAAAAATAAGAAGTTCTGATTATGATTGAACTTGTGGGATCTCCCCCCAGTGTTATAAAATTATGGATGCCCCAAATTGTAATTTGTGTGGGGAACATGATGTTCAACTATTGGAGTCGGTAGCCTATTCTTCAATCTGATTTGTGGCCAAGTTGTTGAAGCAAACTTTCAACGGGCACAGGGAAACCAGAAGATGTTGTGCCATGTCCAATTTGTTGTGTGGAGCACTAAGCCAATGAAGTGTGTGAAAATAGCGCGATGTCTTGTACAATGGGGCCCCCAAGTTATAAATTGTATTGTAAAAACCGTCCAACTGTATATCTTTCCAACATTTTCCACCATATGTCCTGGTTAAGCTAGTTACAAGCAACTCACCAATGTCGGGGAGGCCCTGTGGTCGATCCCTCCAGCACTGGACCCCTCAGCGTTGGGGCACGGACCAGTCGTGGGTTGGGCATCCGGCATACTGACCTGAGCCACCCATGAATAATGAGAATTTGGCACCGGGGAGTTTTCAGCATCGTAGATCAATCGCCATCTGCATAGATAGTGTGCTGGTAATATGTCATAACCAAAAAACACCCTCATGTATGACTAAATTGACTGGTGACTCAACATTTCATGGTTCTTCAATACAGTGTCTAAAAAACTTCCATCCCTTTCCACATCAGTTGGTCAGTTGGTCAACAGTTGATATCAATTGTACAGTACCCTCTGATGTCATCAGCCATGGTGGGTCGCTGGGGCATCCACCGCCTGCTCTGCCTCCAGATAGCTAAGAGCCGGCCTTGGCAATGGGAAAATGGATGACCATCCCCCAAGAACTGATAGAAATAATCTATACAACCCAACCGGAATCCAACTTTTTGACCATGGCGCACATGTCGAAGTGCTTCTTACTGCAACATTACCCTCTTGTAACTTGATAACTATGGAAAATCATGGAAAATCCCTAGGTCATTCGTCTAAATTTTGCCATTTGCGAGTTCGCAAACTCTGAAAAAAAACGGTAAATCTCTATTCATCCATCAATTATCCATGAATCACCCAATCACCCACTATTGTTGGTTACACGTCCTATTTTTCAAGTACGACGCCGGCGGATGTTGTTCATCCATCCCACTGTGGATTCCCCACCCGCTACCAGTGTAGACGTCGTCCCGAAGGGAGATCTTCACGTCAATGGTCGGCCTAGGGCTATCTGGCCATACCTTCCCACGGATCTAAGCCAGACTAAGGTGGTTTGATATGGGTATGTTTTTGCGGGGAACGAACCTTAAGGATATGTCGCTTTGTATGAACATCAAAGAGCGTTATCCCATGGTTGATACTCAGTTTTCTGTTTCGAGGTGCCATTTTGGGGATAAGCCATGTTCAGATACACCCATTTAGGAGGAAGTTGACAAGAACCATTATTTTGACCATCCAACTGGCAGGAGGTTCCAGTATTCTTGAACGCGTTTCTACGATATGACCCAACCAGCTGAGGTTCAGAGGAATCTGCAGGAACAACTCTCCCAAAAAATGGAACAACTTTTGGCACCCAAGAAAAGCCAAGAAAAACACATTGATTTCAATGGCTGAAGGCATAGTGACGGAAGGCAACTGGGTTGGTTACAATCCCCTATTCTTTCAAGATTTGAAAACACAAAATAAGACACAAACATCACCTATATAGCCTATATACCATGTTTCAATCCAAGCCATTTCGCCATATTTCGCCGCGCCTGCAGGAGAGGTTGTACTCCTTGTACTCTTCGCTCATGCCCTTGTCCAGCACCCAGGTGTTTCGCATCTCAAGCCTGAACCAAGTCCGACCAAGTCGGACCAAGTCCGACCAGTCGGATAGCTGATAGCGAGCCCCCGGAAGATGTCACCGGCCTTCCCTCGAAGCCATGGGGGAACATGGCTGCACTGGGAACCTGACAAAGACGACAAAGAGATAGATCCACGTGTTGAATCGTGTTGCTATATAGTAGAAATCGCGACACCAATGTCGCTGTGAGCATTTACATGTTGGTGGGACCGTGGGATAAAAACGATGATTAAAGAAGCGGAGTTAACTCGACCTCCCACCTGCACACTTGCAAGTTGATCATCCGCCCCCATGACATCGGCATCTATCACCTTGGGCGCACAACATTCAAATCCCTGGTTTCTGACTGTGGAGGAGGGTTTTACTATGTTTTACTGTTTGGCCTATGAAAATGAACCCTCAATCCATGAAACACGCTTTTTAACGACAACTGGGTGCCATCCGTTGGAATGTTTGGATTAGTTCGTTGAGCACCAAATTCCGGGGATCTTTGGGGCCACAAGCTGTGCCCTCACTGAAGCAGCGAAAAAAAAGAAAAAAACCTTCTGTCATCCCCTGCTGCGCCTTGAGTGGTAGGGATTCTCATGTTGAATTCTAATATTCCCATTTGCACCAGCTAGTGTATGGTAATGTGGTAAATATTGGTAAATCAAATAGCAAACCTACAATTTTGGCATGATTTTCACCACCCATTTGAGGTAATTGTGGATGATATTGGGATGGTTTATCCCCTATCATACAACTATAGAAGCATCAACCAACCGCTGCCCAATGGGCATCACTAGAGATTTCTGCGGTACAGCCAGGGTGCGGAGATAATCAAAGGTTCTCCGCGCCGCCATCCGCGCCTCTCACAGGTTGAAATTTCATCGAAATCGACCGAAGGTACCCTGATAAACATGTCAAAGAAAAGAGGGTTTGGTACTACTTGGAGCATCATCCCACGGATTGTAAGTGGTTAATAACCATACTTATCCATTTATAGATGGGATAACACCAAGGTATGAATGCTTTGCCCCATGTTGGGGAGTTCTAAAAATTGGGCATCTTGGACACAAAATAGAACCACTGCATTCCACAAGTCTGTTTTGTGAATTTCTCTAAGGTCATGGCAAATGGCCAATGGCTGTCTCTTCAGGGTCTCATCATGTCTAAGGTCTGCGCACAACCACGGTCTGGTTAAACTCAGGATTCTCAGTAGCAGCCACCACCTCGGCATTGGATTGTCGCTGCCAAGCCCCGAAGCCCTGAGATCCTTCGAACAGTCACAGGCCACTGAGCTCTGGACGGTGGTCTTAGCTTTTGACCTCGATTTGCCTGGCACCTGCCGGAATCTAAGAGTTGGTTAAGGTCGGAACCTCATTTTTCGTGGTCACGGTATGTCCAAAAATTTTGGAGCCTTACGTATTCGATGCTTTTCCTTTGTGCCTGCTTCTTTTGGGGGAGTCTCCTCGAGATACATCTCAGCTATTCTCAGCGAAAATGTTTGTGGTGCAGGAGACTCTCCACCTCCCGGAAACACTCCACTCTCGGCATGGTTTGTTGCCCATATTGTCAACTGCATTCATTAGATCCCCAACCCCATTGGTGATATAAATGTCTGATGTTTGTGTATATATATACACACACACCCCATCACACACCATATTCAATTCCTTGATTTCATGGGTTACCCCTTTGGTCATAAAACATGGCAATGGAAAATCCCCCATAGATGGAAGTTTGAATAGTAAGATCATCAATAAATGTGGGATTTTCAATTGCTTGCCATGTTTGATCCCGTCATCCCCAAAGGTCAGCATCATCCCCAGGGTCGGTCGGTTCGGGAGGTTCGCGCCTGCACAACGACGTACGGGTCGGAATGCCCAGTTCTATCTGCTTTGGGCAATCCTGTGGCACCAACATCTGAGAAATGTGGTTTACTCAACCCCTGGTCACTCGACCACATGCAATAGACTGCTCAATCGTAAGGGGAAGACTGCTCTTCACATCACAAGAATAGAATACTGACTGAATAGACAGTCCCAGAATTGGTCACAGTCAAAATGTACAGGAAACTCCTATATCTAGGGTGTAAAAGCAATGCTTTCCTGTAGATGTTTCCCTTGAATCCTCCCATTGAGACAGTCCAAAAAAAGTAGACTGTCAGGACCCATACCATGGCCAATCTTAGATACTCCTGCTCAAAAAGACGAGATTTTTCCGCTGGTTATTTTTAATATTTATACCCCCAGCTGTGGCCCCCCCAATGTGTGAAACTCCAAGTCCTGAAGCTGATAGGATTGTAACGTCCACCGTCTGACTTCCAACCTTTGCCGGTTTTTTAAGGCTCCATTTCCAGTGGCAAGTACTTGGGGAGGTCAAAAACCTGGTACCCTCTCGCAATCTGATCAATCTGACAGTTTTGCAGTGGAAAACTGCCATTTCCCATAAATAATCTGCTTGCTCGGGCAATTTTCCAAAACGATGTTAGAATATGTTAGAATACCTTGCCCTGATGACTCCGCTTTATGCTATATATTAGGATCTAGTAGGGGTATTGACCCATCCCTATTTTGGCGCAAGACCTAAACGAATTAATGGAGGTCATATTTGCATTTTCAATGAATTGAGCCGGCAGTTCTTGCTCCAGAAAACTCATAGATTTGAAGGATGGAATCAAACCACAAAGAACATTGGTAGGAATCCCGGTAGGACCTTTTAGATATCCATTTTGTGACTGCAGGCTTTTGCACAAATCAACTTATTCTCAAAAGAACGATGCTTTACCATGGTTTATGATAATGTCTGCCATTGCAAAATTGCCATTTGCCTTAAATATCTATATAAATATCCTATTTTTGCGAAAGACACTTAAATGTCATATTGTTAGTTCATGCTAGTTGATGTTAGTTAATGTTAGTCATACATCCCATGAAACATCCCTTCCGTTTTCTGGAGATATCCTGGTGGTATCCTCCCGGATTCGGGAGCCCAGCCGGGGGCCAACGTTCCATCCGAGCACTTTGCAAAGCCTGCTCTTTTGGAGTTGCCTCACACAACACGGCAGTGAAGTGGCGATGCTACTGGGGAATTGATGAGAAAATTTTTGGAAAGGTAGATCATGGATAAAGGTGCAACATACCCGATTTCTATGCAATGAAATATTAAACTACCACAGCTATCCATTCGATCCCATTTTTTTTTTTTGGTTCACCAGGTCAATCAAAGGATCGGTTCATACACACCCTGTAATATTGTAGATTATTGGTTTAGAGAACTTGTGAATTTATGGACTGGTCGAATTTGCTACAGGAAACCCCCTACTTACTTCAAACTCCGGATATGGAATTTATGGGTTTCCTGCAAAGTTTCCCACCATCCCACATCCCATTTTCGACCAGGATGCGTTGGCATCCTCTGTGATCCTCGTTGATAGGGGTTTCTCATATTAGATTTTGCTATACCCTCCATTGCACCAAGTTGTATAGCCACCACAGATTGAGGCATTGCCCACAAAAATGTCATTACCCCGAAACTCCAGCCCTTCAAGATCTAGGTTTCCCATCAAGAAAATGATCTAAATTGGGGTTCCATCCCCTCTTTTTCGTCAAACCCAAATCTACCCATGATTGCTGGTTGGTACTCCTCCGTTGCTAATGGTTAATACCCCCATCGTTTCATGTTGCCCCGACCACCCGTTTAAACTCCCCGACTAGTATCCCCCATAACATGTCCATGATACTTGGTCCAAAAAAAAGATCATATCACATGTGATGCGTAAAGCCACATGTTTCATATGGCTATGGATCAATACCTATTATATAATACCATTTTTAGGGCGATGAACATCCATTTACCAGCTATTTTGATGTTCACCAGGGTGCCATGGTTTTGATCCATGGCCATATTGATCTCCCCAGTAACGTTTTAAGCCTCATCCCTTGGGTGCCCCTGCCGTCGCAAGGGCGCCGTGGCTACGCTTCGGCCTCCAATCTGGAACCTCCATGCTGTCCTCCACCTTGTTGCAACGTGGATTCCCGTGGATTCCCGGTTGCGCCCATCTGTCATAGGGGATATCAATGGGGATATCTACTGGGAATGTAATGGGGATACAACCAACAATGGGGATATTGATGGGAATCTATCACCACGGGAATATGTTAACTTCATATTCATATTAATGAAGATGTCATGGGAATATGTAGCCAACAATGCATGATACAATGGGAATATTAAACACTCCAGGATGAAATCAAATAGTCACATACTGTATTTGGGACAAAATACAATGGGGATCAATGGGGCTGTGGAAAAACTCTGAACGGGGATTAGGATTCAACAAGTCACAACAAAGTTGGCATAAAATTCTGGTGGTACCCAAAAATTTCCCAGAAATCCATAGATTCATTTTGGCTCTCAACAAAATATCAAATCCTCTAAGCTGACCATTTTCCAGCCCGGTGATGCTAAGGCAGTGGCATTTGGGACGCTGACAGGATAAGTCATTGGTCGAGCAGGCGGTGCAACGTCCAGCTTCTGACCAGAGTCCTCTAAGGCGAGCCGTGATGGCTGTGTGAACAATGTGGAAAGTTCGCAACATAAAAACTCTAAAATTGGAATCTGTTTTAAAAAATCCATATCTACCTCAGGATGATTATATTATATTATATATATATAATTATATATATATATATATGTGGATACAAACCAGCTAAGAATAGGGATTTTAACAGGTTTAACCATAAAAATGGAGATGTTATCTCCACACAAGCATCCATCATTGGAATCAAGAGGATATACTGCGACAAGCTGGCGATTTGGGAAATATGCACCTGATCAAATTATCAAATTGTGGGGATATTGACCATTAAAAACAAGTCTCAACCAGCCATCATGGGGAGATTTGGGTTTGTCCACCAAACCACCAACAATGGTGCAGCTGTAATCCACCACCATAGTGATATTTCTGTAAACCCATGCAATATTAATCCAATAGAATTGGGCTATTAGGTCTTTCCAAAATTTGGAGGCTGCTCACCAAAGAAATAGTAGCCACTCTTGAAACAGAGCAGTTTGGGTAGGGTCCGCTATTCTCGGATATGCATGCGGATGGCATTCCGACTGATCGTGGCCATAGGATCACGTTGGATGAAGCAAACTGGTCTGTTTCTGTAGGGAACCTGTTTCTTTCTGGGGAGGGGGGTTCCCATGGTTCCCTTTTCAAGACTTGAGGCACGAAGTCCTTGGAGTGCAGGCTGCCACTTCCACTGGTGTGGTCTGAGCGTGGAGGGAGCTCCAGGCTCATTTGAGCTGTATCCACTGCCTGACAGGCAGTTCTCATTTCAGCAGAAAAGTGTGATTGTTTAAACCAAATCAAGGGTGCTTGGTTCCTGTAGATTTCCCTTGAACCAAATCCATCCCCATTGCAAACTTTCAGGATGCAAACGTCAACGGATCAGTCGAATGTCTGAGTGCACTGCATTGGTTTCCTTCAGAAGCATTTTGCCCTGATCCGGCCTTTGTCATCGGAAACCGAGGGACCATTGTCTGCTATGTCGCCACTTTCATGTGATGGGGAATTGGTCAAGAGTGGGGTATCTGCTGGAAATTGGGTGGGTAAATCCTTGAATGTCAAAGATGAATATGGGTGTGTCTGAAAATGGTGCGTAGCCAGCAAACTGCAATTCTAATAGAGAAAATGATGCTTTGAACCATGGGATTTTGGGGAGTTTACCCCATTTTCAGGTATCAAACTCAGAAAGGTATCTTATTGAACAACTCTTTAAGACCATGAGAGCAGCAATAGAAATGTGCATCGGAGCCGGACGCACCTTTTGTAAACGTTGGCCATGAGTGTGACTCACTCAGCTAGCTAGGATCACTTTTGAAGTGTCCCACTCTGGCTGAGTCAAACATGTGCTTCCCTCCCCTTTTGAGTTAGGAGAGGGCGGGCGGGGATTTCAAAATCACACCCTTGAGCCAAAATGGCCCCAGGCCAAGCTGGTTCAAGGGTTTCCCTCCCACAAACACCCCTCTCATGTCATTTAGTTGTTACAACAACAGTTTCACTGTTTCACCCAACAACTCTTTAAGACCATGAGAGCAGCAATAGAAATGTGCATCGGAGCCGGACGCACCTTTTGTAAACGTTGGCCATGAGTGTGACTCACTCAGCTAGCTAGGATCACTTTTGAAGTGTCCCACTCTGGCTGAGTCAAACATGTGCTTGATTGAGTCCATGATGCCAACCTGGTCCATTCTGCGTTCGAGCGCATTATGACTCCGATGAGGATGATGAGGTAGAGGGCTCATCATCCAATTTCTGTTGCTTGGGCTTGAAACATTTGTTGCATTCTGGCTTGTCTGGGTCCGCTTGACTTGCAAGTGCATAGTCTGCGTGACCACGTGCAAAATACCAGTTGCATTGGGTGCGCCATAGGTAGTGAGGACGCGTTGGTCCACTACAGGCTACCTTGTGGATCTTGCCGTAGGCAGATCTGTTAATTACAAACTCCACTGAAGCTGGCTGCTCCGATTGCGGAGCAATATCCACTGCAGCCTCGCAGTCCGCAAGGCAGTCCACGGACTGGTTCCGTAAGGAAACTGCTGCGGCTGGCGGGGAACAATTTTGCGCCTGGTTGAGGATCGCAGAAAGTTCCGCCCGGGCTGCTGCTAAAGAAGTTGTGAGAGAAGCTTCTTTTGCCAAGGAATGCAGCTGCTGAAGTGGAGCGTCGCGGATATATATCCTGAAGCACTCTGAACCCCAGCGCCCAAATAGCTGGATCCTCCAGAGTTCAATCTGGGTCTGTGCCAGGTACACTGCGCCAGTTGCCCGGGCGCTGTGTCCGGTGAATCTCCTTGCCCCAGTGTCTGTGTGAGTAAGAAGATTCAGCTGCTGTGCCATGCATTGCATGGTGTCGGCCCATCCGCATTTGGATGACTGCTCACCTGTGGCTGATGGGAAAACCCAGCGATCGCTGATAGCTCCCACTGCCTCTAGGTGCTCCACCATGGCATGGTATGGACACTCTGGCTGCCGGGCATTCTGTTCGCAATTACAAGAATGCGTTCGAGTTGCGCCCAGGGCTTGCCAATCCGCCTTACTGGATGGAAGCTTCCAGTGGATAAGTCTTTGGACCTTGTCGATTTCGATGTGCGACCTCTCTGCCGAGCTTGCCTCGATTTCACGAAGGAGCCACCATGATGCCAACATGACGGACCTCATCGGGAAAATTGGTCCTCCAGGAGCTGCTGGGTCCTTGTGAACTTTCAGCTTCGCTAGCTCGATCATCGGCAAAGGTTGCGCCTGTTTGGCTGGCCCTCGGCCTCTTTGGCACGCCCTTCTGGCTTGCCTAGAGGCCTGGGCAAGCTGTGCTGTCCAATCCAGTCCTCTCTCAATGTGTATCTGCTTGGCTGTGTCCATGTATAGCTCTGCTGATCTATAGCCGGCCATGTCCATCGCTCCCATCACCGTGTTGATGAGGTCCGGGGAAAGACGGAACGGGTCTGAGAAACCCGCCGCCCTGGCCAAGGCAGACCACGTTGATTTCCTTGACTCATAGGGGCCTCTGGATGTATCTGCCTTTGCTCTCTTTGTGATGTGTTCTGCACACCTTTCCGGACCTGTGGATGCGTGCCTTATGGCGTCGTTTAGCGAGCCCCTAGCGTAAGCCTTGACACCTGGCTGTGCAAATGGTGCGGCTGCTTCGGGATGCCCGGGGTCGACGGCCCCATAGACGGGCCCCTCCTGCAATGGGCGTAGCCCTGCAGAATGGGTGGCTGGTTTTGCCTGGGGTATTCCCTGGCCCAGCCAAAACCGTGGACCTAGACTACGCTTCATTTCGAGCCCAAAACTCATGTGTTACCTACCCAAGAAAACATGCAGTGCACAGCCTCAGCCCTTATGTGAAAACCTATGCCCCCAAACCACTTTTCCCCCCTTTGAAAGATCTGGCATTACCCTTTGGTAAATGCCAAAACGAAGAATCCACTTGGATGGGTATGCGTGATGCAGCCCCCAGGTCTTCGTGCGGAAAACATGGTGGGGTAGGTTCAAACTGCCGGCTCAATGCATCTGCTACTTTATTGAGTTTGGTGTTCAGGTGTTGAAGGATTGTGAACTCGTATATTCCCTTCGCCTGATCTAAAGCTATTTCTCTGGCGATCATAGCCATCCCTGGCGACTTGGCCTTGCCTTTTGCTAACATGTGGAGGGCCGATATGTTGTCAGACTTGACACGAATGATGGACCCAAGTGGAAACCTTATCAGCCATGTCCTTGCGGCTAGTAATAGGCACAGGGATTCCCAAAGCGCCATGTGGCTGGGGTCCCCTGGTTGGGCACCAGTACGAACGATGAACTCTTGGGGTATGATTGTGCTGAAGAACTCGACTGGTCTGTCCCCAACTATCATAATAGCCCCCAAGCCTCTGGTTGATGCGTCCGTAATAATAATGCATTTTGTCTCTTGTCTGAATGCCCTCACTACCCTGGTGAACGGAGCTGCCTTTTCTCCCAGCAAGGCGTCTATCCACTGTAAGGCTATCCCAATGCGGCGCACATGGACAACATTTCTGGTCTGCTTCGGACCGTCATTCGTTGCCAGTGCAGCCCACAGGGAGTTCAAGAAAGGTCTCATGAGAGGGACCAATCCCGCCACGAAGGACAACGCGCCTGCTAGACTTTGTAGCTGTCTTCGTCCAATGACCGGCCTCCTCAGGTAGGTCTGGACTTTTGATTTCAGCTCAGCAACTTTGTCTTCAGGTATAGTTACAGATATGGTGTGGTTATCATGATCTGCTTTTATAACGGCTCCTATCCACTTCACCTCTGTTCCTGAATCAGACTTTTCCAGTTTGAGTGGGTACCCGGCTATTTGTGACCAGAGCAGGGAGATTCCCACCCTTTCCTTGTGATAGGGGTCCGTGCAGTCAAACGTGAATAACGGGTCGTCCACATACGTTTGCAGTCTGATGTCAGGGTTGATAGAGGCAAGGGACCTTCCGAACCATGCTGCATATCTGCCCCATAAAGTTGGAGATGAAACTGAACCGAAAACCAGGACATCATAAACCACAATTTTCAGTGTGCCAGTTTTGTCCCTGAATGCAGCTGAAGTGAATGCTCTGTCTTTACCCGATGGAATGTTGTGGAAGGCATCGCGGATGTCCACTGCTAGAAACGCTGGCTTCCCCCCCTTTCGGAAAATTTCCAAAGCGTCCTCAATGGCGTCGGTGACCCTCGGCAGTAACACCCTTTCGCCTTGGGAGCATAGCTTGTTTGTGCCGCTCTCCCTCATGTCCCAAATAATCCGTGCCTTCCTAATCACTCCCTCAGGTGTTTGTTTCTCCTTGACCAACAGACCCAGTTTGTTTAATACGGGTTTTATTCCGATTTCCCTTTCCGCAGCAGCCATGTTGGGGTAGAAAGAACAGAAACCTTTAGATGCAGCCTCATCAATAAGTTTGTGTAGATCTTCTTCCCACTCGACGGCAGATGGATGGTTATCCCAGTTTTCGAATGACCTTTGTAATTGTTCTGCTGCCTCAGCTTCCCATTCAACCTCCTTAACCACGGGGAATATGCCCGTACAAGGAATGGGTTCGGTGAAGCCTAGGGGAGCGCCCGACCTCAACCACTGCGCCAGCACCGGGGAATCCGGGTCCCCACTTATTCTTCCCCAAGCATCAAAAATCTGAGGTTGGAGTGGCGTGCATGCTTTTGCAGTACTAGGTTGAAAGGTTCCTGGGGACAACGAACATACCAGTTGCCTAAGCTTGTCAATAAGCTGAGCTGAAATCGGAGCTGCCTGTCCCACCCGTTAAAATTTGGTCGACTAGCGATTTGACAGAGGGGTGAGATGTTGCTTGCTTGAGAAGCTTGAAAACGGCCCTGCCTGCCATGTCGGATTTTGGGATCCTCCTGATGGACTTTAGCGGGTTGCGCATCCCCCCAATGGCATCGGCATTCTCAATCTCCCTCTGTCTCATCGCTTGGTCCTCTAAGACTGGTCCTGTTGGTCCGGCACTCACGCCTCACTTCGCTGCCTTCCTGAGACTCCCCTCGCGATGCTTCATCACGCGGGGAAGGTCCGCCTTCTCCATCGCCTCTGCCAAGGCCTTGTTCAAGGCTGGCGGGTACTCACCCAGAGCTTTGGATGCTCGCTCCTTTTCTCCTCTGACTGTCCTCCACCTCTGGACCAAGGACTCGTGTGGTGAAACGTAGGTCTCTCCGTTTGGTCTGGTCCATTCCTTCGGAGGATGGTTGCACCTCCTCCCCTTGATTTGTCCAAGGGGAAGGGAGTCCGTCTGAATCCTTGTGGGCTTCGTTGTTTCTGCTCCAAATTGGCATTGGTCGAACAACGCCTTTTCGTGACCAGTCATCTCCTTGAACCAGCTCGTTTTCCACATGTCGAGTTTCTCCTTGTGGTCTGGATTTTCTATCCAGTAGGCCGCTCTGATGCGCCTCACTTCTCTCGTCACGTGTGTGGAGAATTCGATGAGATGATTTGCCTCCTTGAGCTGTTTTCTCTCCTCTGAGGAAAGGCTTTTAAGAGGCAGCCCATCCGGATGTTGTAGGGACCTGAGTGGTCTCGGGCCCGGCGGATTCTCCCTCAGTGGGGACACCGTTTCGCAAGGTGTAGCCATGCCCACTACGTCGAAAACACCAGCCCTGATATCCGCGAAGATCTTGCGACACACCTCCGTGTCCAGAAGGTCTGCCGCAGTCGGCCCCTGCTTGTCGACCACCACCACTATCCATCCCATGTGATGAAGATAGGAGGTAAGGTCTCCATCCCTCGGGCGCCCTGAGAAGAGCAGGAGGGCCCTGGGCCTGTCGTCCCACAGCTGCGGGTCCAGGTTGGTGGCCCCATACTTGTAGTCCACGTACAGCGGCATTGATGGGATCTTCTCTCTCCCTGCTTGTACCGTAGTGGATGATGATGTGGACGATGAGCTGGAGTCACTTGAACTTCCGGGTTCTTCCTCCTCTCTTGGGTTTGGTGCCTTCCGGTCTCTGTCTTGCCTCGGCCTCTTGTGGTGTGAAGCGGCTTCATTCTCTGGGCTCGCCCTTTTCGGGGCAGCTTCTAACCTGGGTCTCTTCACCGCCGGCCGATGAGTGCCTCCAGGGGACCTGGAAGGGGAAACTGGGCGATCCCTCCTGTCCCTGACTGGAAAGGCCTCATGTGGCCTCTTCCTTCGTGGAAGCGGTGGCCGCGTGTCTTTCGGCTGGGCCTCTCTGTTTGGAGTCAGCTTGATCCCTAACTTTCAGTTGGGCCCCTTGCAGTCTTTGGCCATGTGGGGGCCTAGACACTTGTCACATTGATGTGAACGATTGTTCTCACATCGTGACTGCGGCTTCCCGTTTCCGCAGGCGCCTCGGTTGTACTTCTGGCAGATCTGGATCCCTTTTCGGTTCAAGGAATACCTTGACTGTTCTGCGTCCCAACGTGATCTGTCCTCACCTGTGTACTTGCGCTTGGCCTTCTTCTTCTGCGTGCCTTCTGGCTGCCGAGACTTGCGCTTCTGTGGGCGACCCTCTTGAGAGCTGCTCTCTTCAGGTGCCAGCTGTTTGTTGCGGGCCAGAAGGAGCGTGGCTGGCGTCGCCACTTCTTTGGACCAAAAGTCCGACTCCCTGACCGTTGCCGCAAAGACTGAGCTCCATGGAGAGGCCCTAGTGTACCCATACTTTGGGTCCTCATCCAGGGCTCTGCGGATCCGCTCTTGGAACTCACTTCTCATCCTGACGTCTGCACGGTATATGATGCCCCATGCTTCCTGTCCGAACTGCGCATGGAGGTCCTTTATGTGTTCTAGGTAGCCCTCCAGTCTCTCGGCATCTGCAGCCTCCAACAAGAGCATAGCCACATTGTAGGTCTTGAAGCTCTTCTCCCATTGTTGAAGAGTAGCCGGACCTGGGCTCTCTTTCTTCGACCACTCCCCAGTCGCCGCATTCAGGGTGTAGGAGGAGAACACACTCCTGCGCAGCGACCGGATGGCGTGTGGCCCGAAGATTGACATGTCTATGTACGGCAGAGCTCCACTGGTAAGAAGCTGTTTGATTGCTGATATTTGATCAGCGCTGGGTTCCACGTCTGCTGACGGGACATCGCCGAACTTGGACTTGTACTTGGAGAACATCTCTGCAATTTCTTCTTGGCCCAATTGCAGGATCTCTGCATCGAGTGTGGGATCTACGATGCTACTCAGTTTAAGCTTTCTTGTTGGGGATGATGGACCTTGTCCCCCTCCAGTGCCGGGGAATGGGGCCGCTCCCACAGTCGGCTGTGGAGGGCCTGCACCACCAGGTCCATCTGGATTGACCTTGAGCCTCAGGAATACCACCCGGCGAAAGATCTCGACCCGTGAAAATTCCACAGGGGTCAAGTCTCGCTCGGCCTCTGTACCATCAGCTTGAGGCTCTTTGATCGTGAGGCTGGCCACCACCGTATCCCACGTAGGACGGGCAATGAACACCAGGTCCCGCAGCTTGGACGGTTTGCCCAACTTCTCCATGAGATGGTCGTGGACCGCACCTGTCGTGCCTGCCCAGTCGGCTGCATTCTCCAAGGTGTTGAGGTTATTGAGTTCCTCTTCGGTTGGATCCATGGTATACCGGACCTTCACTCCACGACACCTGTCTCGAGACTGGGCCTTGCGGGCTTGCCTTGGGCCCAGGAGTGGCTACCCTGCGCCTCCTTTGGTTTGGCCTAGGAGGGCTTTGCACAGAAGGTAGCTGATGATGTGAGTAGTTGCGGAAAGCCAGTGCCACGGTTCTCCTTCGGTGGATAAACCGTAAGGCTCGACTGACCAGCTGGTGCCAGCCAACCGTGCTCGGGTGACCGGCTGACCCTCGGGTGCGCAAATTCCAATGGCTGACCCACGAGTGGAGCTTCCAACCCAAGACGGCACCGACCAGGACAGCACCGCTAAGTGCTACCCCGATCACAGTCCAAACGCCCCCAAACCAAGGTTCGGATGGGCTTGAACTTGCCGTCAGGTCGGATCCCCCACTTAAGATCAAGGCCATGGGATTTCAAAATCACACCCTTGAGCCAAAATGGCCCCAGGCCAAGCTGGTTCAAGGGTTTCCCTCCCACAAACACCCCTCTCATGTCATTTAGTTGTTACAACAACAGTTTCACTGTTTCACCCTTCAATCAAATCTATAGTCTATAGATACCTCCATGTTATTGTTTGCCAGAATCTATACATATATATACATATATTCATAGATGCCTCCAAATTGTTATCAACATCTATAGTCTCCAATAGTTCATCAAATCCTATAGATACCTCCAAAAGTTCATCAATTTCTATACAGTAGATCTCTCCAAAAGTTTATCAACATCTATCGATATCTCCAAAAATATACAAAAATCTATGGACATCTCCAATATGTTATCAACAGAATCAACATCTATGGATATCTGCTTTTTGTTTCTCAAAATCCGTAGATATCTCCCAAAAAATTGGCCAAAAACCTGTGGAAACCTGTGGTTCCCAAGTTTTCAAATCTTTTCCCATCCCATCCATCTCCCTTCCACCCCTGAGTTTCCCAACGCTGGCGGTGCCGCCGTGGCCAGGAATTGACGCTGAGAATGCTCCGCTAAGGTGTCAGCGTCCTTTAATAAAGTCACTGTTGGATGAAGATTTGATGAAGATTTTAACCATCCTTTATATTGGGGAGAAGAAAGGGATCATGGGGCTATAGTGAATAACTGATGGTTGATGCTTGGTTTTAAGTGAAAATCATGGTGTTTAGATGTTTTAAGCATACAATTGTTTGTTGAATTTAACATCACAACCATCACAAAATGTCATCAAGATAAACTGGTTGGTGGATTTGGCGACCCACTATGGTGTACCAAGGGAATGACCAATGCTCCAGCCAGATGGTGGGCTTTGAGAGCAGGTATTCTGTGGGACATTGCGTGGTTGCCAAACCTGTGCCTCGCCGCGCATAGACCCAGATAGTCAACCACAAAATGTCACAGACTTATATGCCCTGCAATGAAAGATCTCAGAGGTTAGTCGTATATAGCACCGTATATACAAATAAATACAAATAATACATAAGCATACATAAGCGAAGAGACTAGTTGACTAGTTGGTCTACCCATCCGAGGTTTCGCATGCCATCAGCCCGTGTCCTCCCGATGCTTCACAGTCTGAAGTCGTTGCTGGTTCACGGGCGCGCTACCTTTTCTCACCAAACACCGGCTATCAGCGGAGAATTGGCTCTCCTGCAGGGCTTCAATCACAGGCCCCAACACCATGCCCAAAAACAGCTATATCGCCCTCTTGCACTGGTTCTTGCACTTAGCAGATGAAAGAACATATTCTAAAATATTCCAGGTTCCAAATGCCCAATTTTGAAGCCCAGCATCCGTATACAAAGTGTAGAATGTCTGGTCCCAAAGATCCGGCCGAATGATTTTCAATGAATTCATGGTTCACCAGCCCTGAAGCCCTGTCCTCTGGAAACGCTGGCGTTGCCGGTGGCTCCGGGGGCGGAAAGGCCGGCTTGCTGCGCTCCGTCGCATCTGCTGTAAAGGTGGCGGTGAAGGCATGGCCAGCCCCGGGGAAGCGGGCCTCCATGGCATGGCGGTGATCCACATGCACCAGGCCCGCGTAGTCGGAGCGCTTCGTGATGTCATCAGGCGTCTTAGGCTTCGCGGGCCGCGCCAAATCGCTGACCCGGTTGGAACACTTCCGCGGCTTCCGGGGATTATTGGCCCGTGGGGCCTGCCCCGCCAACTCCATCAGCATGGCGTTGTAGGTCATGCGGTGTTCCAAATCTGCCTGGGTCTCGGCACGTCGGGCCAGTTCCATCTCTTTCCAGGCCACCTTCCAAGTCTCCTCGGTCTGGACGCGCTTGGTGATGGCGCGAATGGCCTCGCGATCCCCGTGAAGGACCGTAGGAGTCAAGACCTTCTTCAACTCCTGATGCAGGGGTGCTAAAATGAGGGAGTTCAAGTTCAAATGGTTCTTTGATTTCCAGAGTGTAGTAAGTATAGATGTATATACAGTAGTCATATTATATATATGTATATATATATATTGATATATATATATATATATATATGTATATGTATATGTATGTATATATGTGTATATATATATGTATATAAATATATATATATATTGATATATATATATATTGATATATCTATGTATGTATGTATGTATATGTATATATATATGTATATATAAATGTATACATATGTATATATATGTATATATATATGTATATGTATATATATATATGTATGTATATATATATAATTATATATGTATATATATATATATGGGTTCGGGGGAATAACCGTGCCCCCTGTAAATGGTTCAGAAGCAGTTGCCTTTGTGTCCATGCCTTTGAAGTCCATTGGTGTAGTAGCAGACCTGGCTTTTTTGCAGAATGAGCAGAGAATGCACTGCCAAATGTTTTGACGTCAGCCTTGACATTGATGTGCTGTGTGATACTGCATGATGCTCTGATTGCACTAGAAGACAAGAAGACAAATCAACAGACGATATCGCACCATTTGTGTTTTCCCCAGACGCGTCGTTTTCAGACATCCAGCTAACAAGGTGACTTAATTTGCAAGGCCTTCAAGACATCGAAGAAGCTATTCCCTACATTCGTTTTGAATGTATACTCATAGAGATCTCCGGCATCCACGGCATCCGTTTCCTCTGCGTCGTCAGCCCCTTGGCATTGGAAGGATAGGCGGCCATAACGCTCTCTCACATACCTTTTCAATCGGGAGAATTCACTTCAATGTCATTGGAGTG
Source organism: Cladocopium goreaui (assembly GCA_947184155.2). Taxonomy (NCBI): domain Eukaryota; class Dinophyceae; order Suessiales; family Symbiodiniaceae; genus Cladocopium; species Cladocopium goreaui. Next base: position 244,287 of record CAMXCT020002868.1, on the reverse strand, counting down.
AAAGCCCGTTGCACGGTCTCGCCATCCCTGGCTATGGTTCACAGGCGGCGCGGATTTGAACCCAATGTCAGCCAGAGCCGGTGAAGAGGCCTTCCACTTGTCATGCACCACAAATGCTTTTGGGCTAATGCACTTCAAGATGGCCTTTTTCATGCTCTTGATGCCCCTGAGCTTGCCGTCTGGTGCTGTCTTTGGAAGGTCCATAATATGGAAGCTGAACCTTTTGCAACCATTGTCATGAGTGTATCGGGTTGCCTTGTTTCCAACAAGAACAGCAGCAAAGAGCCAACGCCCAGTCCGTTGGTCTTTGGACGTCCCAGCAATGCCTTTGTTGTAGATTGACTTCATCACAGCAGCAGGCCGCTTGCGAGCAGAAGTTGATGAAGAGGCAGCAGGGCGACGAAGACAACTTGCTGGCCGATGGAAAGTTCGAGCAGGCAAACGCTTCACAATACGATCCCTCTGGATCTTGTTGGATTTGTGATGGGTCTTCTTGGTGGTAGCGGCCTTTGATATCCCACGAGGCTGTCCCATGTTCGTCTCATCAAAGACAACGACATCACCAGCTTTAGAGCCTAGCACAAGCTGGCCATACTTCTTGAGGTAAAGTTCGAGAGCATCTTGGTACTTCCCTCAGAATCTTGAATCTTGAATCCAGAAAACTTTGCAAAGTTTGCAAAGTTTTCTGTATCCAAGCTTTGAGAATTGTGGTATTTTTATTTATATATATATATATTAAAATGTGTACAGGTCTGCATGGGCACTGGGGAATTAAATGAATCAAAGCATATAAACAAACCAGTTCCAGGGGGCACGGTTATTCCCCAGTACCCATATATATATATGTGTATATATATATATGTATATATATATGTATATATATATATATGTAATTATATGTATGCTTTGTATTCTCTTTTGAATGTGAAGCCACCCCAAAACCCTCTCCTTCATGGGCATACTGTCCAAGTTGGATGCCATGGTCTCATGATACTTGTGATGCTCTCCCCTTGCTCTTCGGTGCGGGGCCCAAGTCGATGCCATCTCTTTCTGTTCGTTTTCAATCTTCCGGTTGTAGAAACGATCCAAGGTTTGCATCCGCACGGTATTCACAAAGGCCTTCTTGGCTTCCCAAACAGCATGGTAAGCCTCCACTCGATCCATTCGTTCCATCAAATCCGCATCCGTTCGAAGCTTGGGACCATGATAGCTTCTCCAGGTTCTGGGACCTGCATGAGTTGGGTTGTTCCACTGATTTTCCCCTGGACGACTGGCAAAAAAGGTCTGATTCTTCAGCAAATGTCCGGCGCGACTGCGCCAGCCCAAGCCGCCCACATCAGGCATCCCATTCTCCAACTTGAAGCGGATCCTGGGATTTGCTCAAGATGCCCAAAACAAAAAAACTATGGATTCCCGAGTTGTGGCGAAACATACCAACGCAAAAAACAACAATCACCCACTCAGCAAATCCATGTTTCAGAGTTCAGTCCCATATTGTCAATGGTTAGATTCAGATCTTGTTAGATCCCTATGACTCTATGACATTCCCTAAAGTTCTTCACAAAAAATCCCCAAAAGTGGATGCAAGTCGAAGGCTCAGCCCACAGCGGTTCCTCTCCTCCCGGCGATCCGGGAAGCTCAGGGCCATCTTCGTTGCCTCCGTCACTGTGGGCTGCTCCCCGTCAGGCCCTGCATCTTCCCAGGGACTGGGATCCAGCTCGGCCATGGCACGGAAAGCTTCAAACCACGGGGCCGAGGCACCGAAAAACGATAAAGACCAAAATAGAATATGTCGCATTAAAGTGAGACTGTGTTATATAGAATAAATAGTATAGTTATACAATCAGAATATGTCCAAATCCTTTGAAAAATGAAACTTGGCACTGTACCCGTACCCCTTCAGTCTGCTCAAATTTCTCATGGCTCTGGCACAACGTAAGGAGTTTGCCTTCAATGCAAGTCTTGGGGGACTAGAACCAATGGATGCTGAGAGCCACGCCATGGCTGCCCAGATGTCTATAGTCTATGTATCTTCATAAATCATTGCAATGACATGTACTGACTCTGTCGCTGAATCAAAATAACGAATTCCCATGCTGCCTTGGCTTCACTGCATCAGGCCTGCTGTGTTTACCTGCAGATGAGGGATGTGTGTTTGAAGGTGGAAGGGATACCACTAGCTAAGCGGCTAGGTTCTACCAGTATGGCGCTGCGTGTCCAAGACCCTTTTTCTACCGTCAATGCAAGAGTCAGAGAGGAAGGCATGCTCAGCAAATCAGAAAAAAAAGCGCTGAAAGGTCCATCTGGTTTAAACAGCCAGTTCTGCGCCGTCCTCTCACGAGGAATACGAGTCCGAAACCTCTGAGATACAAATTGGCTGCAAAATGAGGCTATGGCCTATGGCCAACCCTTTTCAAAGGAGAAACCCTTGACCCTTCACCGAACTTCGCCAAATCCCCGGCTCAAGTGTCAGCGTGGCTCCAGACCTTGCGAAGACTGAGTTTGAGAAAGGCCAACAAGTGGGCTGGAAACAACAGAGACGACATTTGACGACATACGTCATTTCCAACCCCATCATCCAAAACAATGAAATGCTCACAACCTTGCTGAAAAAAGAGAGGGAGACGAGGAAAACCCCGTGGAGAGTCCAGAAGTTTTTTCCCTGTTCCCAACTGGCTATGGATCAATAACAGTGCTGTATGGATGCAATGTCCATTCCCCGAGTTTGGCACAGTCTTGACCCACTCCGTAGCGCGTGCGGACACTGTTTCTGATCCACTCGGAGGCAGCCATGTGGCCGCAATTGATGACGCGCGCTGGAAACGTGGCACGCAACGGATGGCAAGTCACTCAGTGACAGCCGGTGAGGCAAATATGTGGAAGTGAACGGACTTTGGTCTTTAGTGACTTTAGTGCGTCAATAATCTAGAATCTAGAGTATTGGGCAGACACGCACGTCGCCTTGCAATCAATATATCGTGTAAATCACATTACACAACAAATCTATGTGTATCATATTTCCAAACAAACCCATATCAATTATATTCAATTATCAATGCAACTCATTTTCTTCCACATCAAAGGCCCCCATCCTTTCATCAAAGGGCACCTCTCGCCAATGGCAGCGCTGAGATTCCGCGTATCGCGGCTCGTCGGTCGCATGGATTTGATCCACGGCCATGACTCAAATACTGGAGCTCTGAGATGTGTCGTTCTCAGATGACTAAATCCTTAAGGTTGATAAATTATACAACTGGATACTGGTGGATCCAATGTAGTACCCAATTTCCTGACTGTTAGATACTTTTAGATACTTCTTGCGGATCACCCCCTAATTCATCAAGCAGGATTGATGAATGCAGGGTTAACAGTGTCAATGTCTCAGGTCCGAGATATTTTGCATGTCAACACACATTTCAAATATCTCACGAATGAGGTAAACCCAGTCACAATACATCCCCCACTTGGCGCTTATTGGGTATACCCCTAGACATGGGATAATGTAAAATGACCCCCAAATGGTCTGTTGATAGGATGGTTTATGGCATTGGGTTTACATATACTGATTGGGCACTTCAAAAGCCGTATCTTTTGAGACATGGATACTTGGCGCTGACCCCTCTGCCGCCCGCGCCGAGCAATTTCTCTAACTTGGGATCCATGGTTCAAAATTAAAAGCATCCCAATCATGGGAAGATCTAGTGTGGGAATTTCGGAACTCACAAGAAAAGCTGAAAAAGAGAAATGTGGGTCTGAGCTGCAAGGTTTTGAACTGAGTTTTTGACCCGAACTCACATCCACAATGGATCCGTCAAAAGTTCAGCCCTGCCTTCAGGGGTTGGAAACTGCCAGGTTCAGCACTTATATTGAACGGGAGTCCTGACGATGTCAAGCGGCAAAGTATAGACCATTGCATTGCTAGGGCTATTTTTGTTCTTGGCTTATGGTTAGTAAAGTGACCCCCAAATGGTTGTTTGTCATTGTACTAAATATTACTAAATTATTAAAAATATATATGATATAAGAAATATATAGATAGAAAATGATAGAAATAGTGATAATTATAGTAACGAGAATAATAAACCATCCCCATTAACCAACCAGTTGGGGCCATGCCACATCCTCCCATTACTGGGGGTATTCTGATTCAAAAGAATTGAAGAAACTCTCTTTAAGGTTTCAAACTAGATCCCCAAAATGGTGACATCAGGCAGTGGCTTTACCACACCAAATTCATTGTTCAACTCCCGATGCCTAACGTCTCTGGGCGATCCAGGGCAAGGCATTGCTTGTAGTGGAGGATATTGTCCTGGCATCAGTTCCACTGGTGGAGATTCCTGTGGGTTGTCACAATCCATGATAATCCCTCTTAAGCCCGGGTTAGATTGGAAGTAGTGGGCCTGCACACCAACCAACAAGTGTTTCGGCCACTCTTTGAGAGTGCAGTCCGATCGAGTCTTGAAATGCATGGACTTTCATGTGCGTTGCATTTCAGGAAAGGTCTCTGTAAATGGATGTAGGTTTCTTAGAAAATAAAGCACCCCTAAGTCTACTGGTTCATCCTCATGTTCCCTATGAAACGGCAACTACTTTACCAAGTAAAACTGGGTTCTCCATTCGATACAAAACTCACTCGAAATTCGATATTTCAAAGCCAGAAAACAGGGATCTAAGAATCTAAGCACCCGACATAGGAATTTGCCTAACAACACTGATTTCTGACTTCACCAAGAAAATCGATGATTGTGATGAAGCCAACAGACCGGGTGATCTTTCCAAAACAGCAACACATAGAAATGCAGACAATCAGAATGACCTTCCCAAGATATGGGCTCCAAAATGGATGGTTTATAATGGGAATCCAATTAATCAAAATGGATGATTTAGGCGTACCCCCCATTTTCGGAAACCTCCATCTAACCTAAACATGGGCCTTTGCAATGTGATTGTCTTACTGATTCTGGGTGCTTCGCTTCCATGTTAGGTGCTGACGGGATTCCACTTCTTGCCACTGTGGCCGGAAATCCTCACACAGGTGGTAGGGGTTTGTAATTTTTGAGTGCACCGAACAAATGCAGTGAGGGTATGAAAACAAGTGCCAAACCATCAATCACACCCAATGTGCTAATGTGTTTATGAAATCCTCAAATGGAGAAAGTTGGATTTTCCACATTGCCAGAAAAGCGGGAATCATAAAGTTGGCACTCCAAAAGTGTGAAAAATACCAAGTTTGCCTGAAAAACTACACACCTTGCTGTCACACTTCCCAAGTAATTCCGCAAGTCCAGTCAGATCGAAGAAAATGGCAATGAGAAAGTAAACCCTTCCGTCTCCCTCTTTCCTTCCAAACATCCAACGTCTTTGTCTCATGTCTCATGTTTTCTCAATCTGTCACAAATCACCAACTTCCGCCCATCTCATCCCATGTCATCGCCTTGTGGGCTAGAAATCACCACGGGCGGCGCCGCCATGGTAACGCTCGTGTGACTGGTCGAAGGGCTTCGGCACAACTTCCCAAATGAGCTCCAAAGCACAGGGGGAGCCGTTTGAACCGCTGGAAGCACATCCCTGGGGAGAGAATTGGACCCCAGCTTCATGGTTTTTTCAGGTGATTGGAAACCCTATTTTGAGAAGTCATACTTCTAGAAGTTCTGATAGGTATTTGAAGCTGAAAAGGGAATGGGGGGTCCCATCTTTGGCCATCTTTGGGGGTTTCGGAAATCCCGACTGCTGTTCAAATTTTCATGAGTGGGGTTGGGTCTCTAAGAACCCAATCAACCCAAAATACGTGGTGGCCGTGGTGGTAGTGAAGATTTCCTACGCAACATATTTGTTCTCCATTTCTGACATATGGGTTTGTCTCAAATACAGTGTGCCCCAATGTATGGTTTTTGATGGTGTGATGATAAATCATGGGATGGAATGAGGTTCCCAAGTCTGTAGCAACCCGATACATTAGCAATGTTTGAATGATCCTCATGATCACGATTACTCTCGTATTGGTTTCATCGTCGTTTGTTGTTGTTGTTGTTGTTGTTGATGTTGTTGATGTTGTTGATGTTGTTGATGTTGTTGATGTTGTTGATGTTGTTGATGTTGTTGATGTTGTTGATGTTGTGGTTGTGTTCATGAAGACTTCATATGCCTCCGATCATGGCCATTGCTATTATCAATAGCGTTCTCCTTACTATCATTATGATCGTTTATTATTATGATTAATATTATTTTTTATTTTATATTGCTATTATTTTTTATTTTATATTATTATTAGTATTATGATTATGATTATTATAATACATTATAGTACTATCATATCCCAGATGTTTTTCTAAGTGAGGTGGGGAACAACACACTGCCGCCAAGGTACGGCACCGACGGCGTGCCACTCGGAGGGAGAACGAGACAGCGCGCAGGCATCGCAGGCATTGCACCTTCCAACCGTCCCAGGTGCGGAAGGTGCTCAGAAAAGATCGGAGAAATCCCGATTAATTTGGATGCATTATACAGTTATGGCCCTTTACCAGCTATAAGTACTTTATAATCCATTAATAGAATATCTAATCCCATTTATAACCAGTTATAACTGATAAATGGCCATAACTGTACCAAAAAATCGGTGTATAGAATCATGCGTGATTAGTGTTTCTAGTGGTTTTAGGCCTTGTTTGTTTCAAATGTCCTGCCATCCGACCCGACTGCAGGTATGGACGCCCAGCCAAATGAGAACAGATGGGATTTAGCAGTTGGTGTCCTTAGGGGTTAAGACATTAATATAAATATGCTACCTATTTATCGTGTATTTCTGTGATTGCCGTTCTAACTTCAACAAAATCGGAAAAGTTCGTGCAGGTCAACACGGGGACCGCCATGTCACACGAATACGCATCTTGATCATGTTGGTCATCAACCGCGTCGTCAACACCGAATGTCAATCATATCATTGCAAAACATGTCAGCGACAACGTCTACCAGCAACTTACAACCGAAAATAATCACACCACCGTCAGAAACCCAACCGAAAAGCAAAGCCAGACCGTCAACAACGTTTCTGGGCTGACGTGTTGGCAAATCATGCTCAAGCTATGTTCGCAAATCGGCAGTGTGTTGGCCGCCAAAAACGATTTTTTGGGCCTCCACACAATTTGTGCTGCTCTCATGGCCCTACGCTTTTACAGCCCTGGTCCCTCAGCAGCTCCAATGCTTCTGGGCCGTCGGCCATAGCTACTCTGTAGATTACGGATCCAGCACCCCCAATCTTATTTGCCACACTTTTCTGGCATGGGCCACCACGGAAAGTCAAGCTGGTTGCACCATCTTTTTTCCCCAGTCGAAGAAAGTCAAAGAACAAAGCAACGAACGCAGCGGCAAAGAAATCGACGTCTAGCGCTATTATTGCTGCGCTCTTGGAAGATAGAAGGGTGGCACATTGAGCCCCTCCATGTCAGTAAGCTGGAGGTAGTGCCTGCAAATTTCCTGCGCCATTGCTTGGGGCCATGGACAGCATGCCTGGAAACTCATGAGCGTGTTGCGTCGCGGCCTTTTGGCTACGAAGCCATCAGGCCTCAGCCACATGTCGCCAAACATGCTTTGGGCAAAGGAACTCTGGTCTGCCAACCCTGCAAGCTGTAAACTGTGGAAGGTACACTCAAGTTGCCCAAGATGCCCAAGATCTTTCAAACCAGGCGGTGGTTCCCCAGGAGGCGGCGGCATTGGTAGGGGGCGCTCTGCCGGAGGTTCTGCCAGAAGTGGCGGCGTAGGTGCTCTTGCTGCTTCTGATGCCTGCTAAAACCAAACAATCTGCTGCGTGACGGCCAATATGCCCATGCCATACCTGCACCGAGAACCGTTCATGCCTTCTTTAGAACATATCTTCTTTGGTCTGCACATCTTAAATGTTCGGTCGGATGCCTTGTACCTTTTTACTTCCTTTGTCTCTTTGTTCTTCCTTGTGGCATTCAATGCTCAGACAAACCAATGATGAACAAGGCAACGCCGTCATGACCGGCATCGCATGTTTTAGCCTACGGGTGGAAAACCGAGCCAGTATTTTATCATTTTTTCAAGGGGAGGTTTTTGGGGGGAGGTTTTTGGGGGGGTTGGGGGGGTGTAATAACGTCCTGTGGCCTGTGGTGTCAATCACGATGTCTTGATACGTTGTAACATTTTGGTCCGAACATCTTCGTCCAGTAACTTGTCAGGCGTTCTTGATACGTTGCAAGATCTTCGTCCAGAAACTTGTCCGGCGTTCCTGATACGTTGTAAGATCTTCGTCCAGTAACTTGTCAGGCGTTCCTGATACGTTGTAAGATCTTCGTCCAGTAACTTGTCAGGCGTCAGGGAAAAGAGGCTTTGTGAAAGCTTGGCGCCAAAGACCTGAATCCAAGAACCTGCGAAAAAAGAGAAAAGAACAGTCAAAGAAAGCAAACAGAGACAAGGACAAGAACAGAAGTCCAAGAGAAAAAAAAACAGAATCTGCAGACCGTTCTGACACAGAAGGATGCCAAGAGAGCTCACAAAGCCTTGCAGAAAGCAGGATGGACTTGGCGCCCTCCTTCCTGTGCCTGCGGCGGGACATACAACTTGGCCTCGTGGAAAGAGTCTCAGTTTCGTGGCAGAGGACGTTTATTCTATAGATGCTACGAATGCCGCAAATTTGTGGACACTCTCGCACACTCGCATTTACTCAAGTTGCGCATGCCTTTGGCGCACATTCACAAAGCCATGGAACATTACTTCCAAGGCGCAGTGTGCCGCCCACCGTGGAAGAGCTTGGTCACCGCTTGGGGCATGACGCTGCCAGTTCCACTTGCCTTGCCAAACTCCGGAACTCCTTGATGCACGCAGAAGCCAGATGCGCGGAATGGACGCAGAAAGACCGCGATCTCTCAGGACAGCCATCGCTGCCCCCCACCCCAAAAAAAAATTGTCGAAAACATGTTCAATCTCATGCCTCTGTAATCATGTTTTTGCGGTGGCATATCATGTAGCCTGTAAAGGCATTTTGGAAGCGGACGGCACATCGCTGAGACACTGGAAAGTTCCGGGATCCTCAGCCCTGCGGTACCTCCAGCTCTACTGAGTTGTCAAGCGTGGCGAGCGATCCATCAACCTCTACGTTCTTGGCACCCTGGTGATACAACTCAACTTCTACAGTTTGTTTTTCTAAATAGATATTTGTACATGGGGACCAAAGTTATGAAAGAAAAACAACTTATATTATCATCTCTCCTGGTTAAGTTCATGCTCCGACGCACCACATCGGAGTTCTGAGGAACTGCCGATTCGAACAATGCAGGCAAGAGAGTTACAAACGCATTCGCAAATGCACAAATTTGCAAGGAAATCCTAAATTGGATGAAAACAATGCCAAAACGGTGCTGTGTACAGATGGTGCCCAATGCTACGTCAAGCAAGCGCGTGAGTTGAAAGTTCAACACTTTCAGTGTAACCACTCGCAGAATCAGTTTGTGCTTCGAAAAAGAAGGCGCAGTGGTGCACTAAGTGTGCACACGGGCACCATCGATAACGCATGGCGTTTGTTGAAGCAAGCTGTTCCCAAGTCTCTAGCTTCGAAGAAAGGCCACGGCCACACTTATAACTCGGCCTTGATCAAGCATTGCAGGTCCTGGCAATGGAGATGGGAGAACACTGGAACCAGCTTGTTTGAAAAGACTGGCAAAGTCTTGAATGAGACTGTCCAGTCTGGATGACTGTCCTTGGCGATAGAAAAAAACGCGCGCAGAAATGTGCTAAAACCTGCATATTTCAAGAAAACTGCAAAAAAATGACGCTGATTTTGGAAGCTCATGAATGCAGAAAACATTGCAAAACGCAAGAAAAAGCCAAAACGCAGTGGCACAGCGAATATCATGAACTGAAATGTTTGCCAAAAACATGCGTTTCGCATCCAATGTCTAGCATATGAACGCCAAGAACAGACAAAACGTGGGTTCAGTTTCCCACCCGGCGGGATGTTTTAGCCCTGCTGCGTGTTCCATGCTTGGTCGCCGTTTGAGCGGCGCATGACCTGAGGCACCATTTGCCAAATGTTGTGCCGGTTGTTGCAAAGCCATTGCAATTGGCAAATCCAACTCCACAAATCCCCATTCAACAGTGACAATCCCAGCATTTATCTGAGGCCTGAGCGGCCTGAGTCACAATTTTGAAGATCTGACCATTGCATCTTCGTGCATGTCTTGAAAATTCAAGCAAAGCATGTCTGAATTCGTCGGATTTTCCAAAAGCAAGTTAAGAGCATAGTACCAGGAGAGTGTTGGAAGTTCGAAGATCAAGTCAAGAGCGTAGCGGCGTAGCATCAGGAGCGTGTTGGAAGTTCCAGGAAGGTTAAGCGCGCAGTATCAAGGGCGTGTTGGAAGTTCCAAGAGCAAGACAAGAGTAATTAGCATAAGAGCGTGTTGGAAGAGTCACATGACGTTTTTAGCCAACCCCACCCCACCCCCATGATATGCATACAGAAGAAAAAAACACCGTTTTCCCCCAAGCCAGTAACGCAGGCGATAGCATGAACAACCATGGATTTGGGCTATTTTCCTAAGTTGTCAGGGTACCAAACTCATCACTTGGAATTGTCTGAAAATAGGGTATCCGTACATTCATTGGTTCATTATTCCCTATGTTTTGATGGCCATAAATCAGGGTATACCCCATTTTGAGACACGCTCAAATGCGAGATAGTTGGTGATATTTGGTTATAAATATCCCATTAATCAACTATATGCATATCTAATCATGGGATTATATATATATATATTAACAACAACAAGTAGATGTCAATGTTACTCATATAAAAGGTATATAATGGTGATAGCGCCATGTTTAGTTGACATATCTACCGATACTGTTTAGCCAACTATTAACATTATCTATCAACATATACCTATATCATATATATATATGTCAAGATAAACGGTACTACTAGTTACATCAACGTCTGAACGTGTTAGATATATCCCTAATATGTTCACATATCATATTTGATTTTATATTCATATCTAAGCTTAACTACAAGTAGATGTCAATATTTATATAATCAAATCATAGGGGATATTCCCACAATTAGTTGGTCAACAAAAAAAAACATCATCTATTAACATACATCTAAATGATCTCCATTTACTGTAATGCCATTAAACCCCGTATTGTTTATATATATATATCACCATCACCTCGTGGTGAAGACTGCACGGACTGCGGCGGCGACGGACTCGCCGGCGTGGCCGGCGTGGCCGGGCTCGCGGTGGGTTCCATGGCAAGACCTCGCGTCTTGGAGCGGAAAAATCATGATTTAGCGGGATTGTATGAGGATTTTCCGGATTTCTCAATGGGAATTCCAGGATCCTAAAATGGAGGTACTGTACCATATAAGGCCATATTTTGTGGTGATATTCACTTACATAGGCCTTACATAGGCCTTACATAGGCCTTACATAGGCCTTATATATGGTAGGTACCTCCATTTTAGGTTCCTGGAATGGCCATTGGATTTTATGAGGAATTGATGGTGATGAATGAGAATTGAACCAACAAAAAAAGTGGCAGTAATGGCAATTACCCTCTGGTGATTTAATTCAACATAAATCATCTATAAATGGGCCATGTTCCATAGCTATGCTAAATAACCAGAGGGTATATAATATATGTAAACTATCGGCCGTAGTCGCCATAGTCCGTTGTAATATGTTTTTGAATGCCAAAACTTATGCATCGTTGGATTGTCAAGCTATTTGGTTCAAACAACTGTGGTTTTCAGAGTTTATGGTTTGATTAAACAAAAGCATGAACATGACTGGTTGATGATTTCATTGGTTGATTGGTTGATTGGATGTTGCAAACAACCCATCGGTTGATTGGATGATTCTCACACACACACATGTCATTGGTTCAATACGTACAATACGATGATGCATTTATGTAATATGTATATATATATATCACGATAATGTGTCATTGTTTGGATAATATATCATGACAATATTATTCTGGCTTTGTTGATGCTTATACTAAAATGGGTAAGCAATGTTATATATATATATAGTTTACATCTACTGTATATTACCCTCTGGTAAACTAACATAGCTATGGAAAATCACCACTTTTAATAGGTAAATCAATTATAACTGGGCCATTTTCCATTGCTATGTTTAACTACCAGAGGGTATACATATATCATGATGTCCGGTGGTGGGATGATCGATGTTGAAGAAAGTCGCGCAGAAAAGCGCCCCGGGCCCAACTGGGTCCAGCCGCTTAAGGGGCTCGCGCTGAGATTTCTGTCCTTGGAACAGCAAGGCCGTGGCCCCGACAAGACTGTGGGCTTCATGATTTCCATTGTCAGTGTGTTTTTCAAATGTGGACTTAACTGAAGTGACAACAAAGTTGGTCTCAAAACTCAACACACCAACAAAATCCAACAAATATGAAAGTGGATGATAGTGGATGTCATTGGAAGGATCTGACTTTCCCGACGTGAACCATACGGCTGCAAGGACGCAACCCCCCATGTTCGTCAAGTCGCATTGTTGGAGATCTTGTCAAAAAGCCTCAGGCCGGAGGTGATTTTCCAGGATACCCCCGGTAACCCCACAACGGGGTTGAATAAGCCCCCATTCAAATCAAAGATATCAAAGATATCAAAGGTTAAAGGTATCTGTTTCACCCCATCTGCACTGCCATGTTCTGCCATGTATTCCTGCGCCGGTACGTCAGCGGACAGTACCACGAAAGTTATTTGCACGGCTTCACAAGGTCCAAACTGAGTCATTGGCTGGGCACAGCAGCCTTTGAAACAGAATACGACAAACCATTCGTTGCTGCTTTGTTTCTTGGCGGAATCCTCCGTGAAATTGGAATTGAACTGAAATATATGGGGCTAATGTGGACCCAAATTCATCAACCATCCACAAGTTTACCAGATATTTGTGCTTTTGTTATCCATCCTAGCTATACAGTATCGGAGGTTTATGATTCTTTCTGGGTTTACCAGATGGTTTTGTCTGAAAATAAAGTTCCCCAAAAATCACAATTTATCATCAATATTTCCCATGAAATTGCCATTTTGCGGGTATGCCCATTTTCAGAGACACCCCAATATCAATTCCTATTAAATATTTTATATATATATGATATTGTAGGGGTCAATCCCCCGTTTCCTTTTCCCCTGTAACTCCCTGGTGCCAGGCTTCATCCTCTCCCGCAGCCGGCTCTCACGTTCGAATCGTTCGGAACAGCGGGATTCCAGGTCGGAGATCCTGGGAAGCTGGGGCCTGGAAAGCCCATAGCTGTGGATGGGAAAAGATAGGAAAATATGGTACAAACAGTAAACATATGCGAAAATATGTTCAAAAATATGGCAACACACAGGAAAATGCTTACTACGCGCTATGGAATGGAAATCCAAACTTAATGGGTATATGGTATATGAATCCCTACTAATGGATTGATGACCATCTCCCATCATCTCCCAATATGGGCGACTTATCCAAGTTTTGGCCATGGCACATATTTCCTGCAGATGTTCCGTGATTTGTTTGTCCAACTTACAATCTCCTATTCTTGAGGTCCAATTGCTTGATATGGATGGGGGACGATGCGGGTGTGACTACTCATCTGGCAGTTTGGCAGTTTGCCTATCGTCGTGATTTGAAAGAGGGGTTTCAATTCCATGTTCAACATGTAAGGGCCCGTCATTTCAATGGAGCCGCGGATGGAATATATGGTCTTTTTTTTCGGTAAGGGCAAAACAAATTTGAGACACAGCCGCATCGGCTTCCGAACCCATATCTTTTTAGTGCTCCCATGGGGTGCTGGCCAATAGTTTTCCACAAGGCAACTTGACACTGGCAAGGCTCTGCTTGGTGTGATCTGCACTAAGATTGTTTTGGCTGGCTACCAACTCATCTCTCAGTGCTTGCACTTCCTGCAATGACCGTCTGGTCCAGCGGCATCTGTCTCCAATGGGGGAATGGATTACCCTGATTGGATTTCCAAAACACATGTTCAATGCAACTGGTCCACCAGCCATAACTTTTTCGCATGCGTGGTTCCCAAAGGCCCAACGATCAAAAGTCCCTGAAGGACCCCCAGGCTAAATTGCAGAAGCCCAAATTTGCTGCTTCATCATATTTCCCCATTCAGCTAGGCTATGACCATAAATGGGTGGTATATCCCCGAGTTTCAAACAAACCCAAATTTCCACAAATCATATATACAGTCTTGGTGTTATCGTTATATCATGTTATATCATGTTATATCATGTTATATCATGTTATATCATGTTATATCATGTTATATCCCCCCATTTTCAGACACCCACTGTTCAAACCAATTGGCCATGGCCGTCCTTGGCGATCAACTTGGCTGAACCTTCCTCAAACTTCGAAATCGAGTGCGATAAGTCCTGCAGGAGAGCCCTAGGGACATATGGGACATCTCCAATCATCGAGTTCATGGGATTGGTTTGCAGGTAAATTGACAGGAAACTCTGGTTTTTGCCATTGAAAATTGGGGTGTCTTCTCTTCATGGGATATCCTGGGAGTGAGGTGACAGTCTTCACCCTCACATCTTCCAAGCTGCAAAGAAAAACACCCAGCTACTCACCAAGAATCTCAGCATGACAAAGGTCTCCTGAACCTGTTGGGAAATGCCATCGGATTTCACCTCGAGGCTTTGCTTATCGGCTCGAACCTTGGTAAAGGCCAGAGACCCACACGACCCACAGATCTCACGTCAGAACGTCTGTTTTGAGATCTCCTTCCACCCATTTGGGTATGGCTCAAAAAATCTTGGCCTCGCAAAAACATGCAAAAACGACATGGGTACACTCTTGTATACCCCAAAAAAGCCATCTGAGCGAAAATCATGATCAATCCGTGAATTTAGATAATTTAGGGGTGCCCAAGCTTCAAACAAATCCAGCCTGGATGGTCTGGATGGTCTAATCCAAAACAAAAAAAATATTTTGCAGCTCAGTGGCGCCTTCGAACAACTGCGACAGAAGTGGCAGGAGGAGACCCTAATAACCCCAGTGGGAAAAGGGGAATGCAACAGTAAAAAAAATTGCGTTAGCACACGGGAAACCCACAGAAAGCCTGACTTAGTGATCTGTTGATTTAGGATACTTTAGGATTCTACTGTATAATATTGTATAATCTGTATACAAAGAGGAAAAGATCTTACTGGGGCCATCAAATTGCACGGGTGGAAGCCAGGTATCAACAGTGGCTAAGGGGGGCTACGATCCCAGCATAAATCCGGGAGCAGGGTGTGATTCCTACAATCGGATCGCAATCCTATGATTCATCGCCTACTTATAAAATCTTATAAAATCTTATAAATGTGTATGCAAATGCGTCATGAATCGGAGTCGATATTATTTATGGCTGGATAGCTATTAAACCTGCTGTCATATTTAGGCAAACATGGCGATCCACCCTGGAAGGCGCCTCCCACACCTGGTCTTGGCGTTCAGTGATCGACTGCTGGCGCTCAGAGAATTTCGTGGAAGTCTGGGCGAAGCAGCGAATTGGGACTTGTGAAACAAGATGTATCGGTGGTTTAACATGATTCAACCAAGAAAATTCATGGGAACTTCCCGTTGCAATGTTTGACTCACAGTGGTTGCTGGAATGACAACGGCGCCTGGCTCAAGCGCACATCCAGTTGCTGGCATTTGACCTTGGGCAGCAGTCGCTCAAGTGGTGATTCGGAAGGTCGATGTCTTGCAAACAATCTCAAGGTTTGAAGAATGCACCAGGGAGCTTGTAAAAACCCAAGGTTTTTTGAAGAATTGCGGCTGAAGGACCTCGATGTCATTGATTTTCCTCGCAAAATCATAAGCTTCTTGACTTCTCTCCATTGCTTGCTTGCTCGTTTCACCTCGATGAACGCGCAGGGAACAAACGAAACGAGTCTGGGATGATCTGGGGATGGATTCTGCATTGTCTCTCAACTATCTACATGAATCCACAAGAATCAACTGCAACTTACTATACTTACTTGTAACATCTTGTAACTAGGAATGGTATTAAGAAAGGAACAAATGGCAACCAGAAGCCACTTCTTTTCGGTTCCAAGGCAATGCTTTGCATGCTGAGGTTCTTTGAAGACGAAGCTGCGTGCTTACTTCCTGCACATGACAGCAGCAAAGTCCGCTCAGCTCCAAAACTTGGGGGCCCACAAGAATTACTGAGCACGCTTCTGCTCAGTAAATTTCCCGATGTTTACTTTTGGTTGGAATCCCTAAATCTCCAAATGCCCACCGCAAATTCTCCCTGGCCTCCAGGGATGCTTTGAAGGAATCTAGCTTCCTAGCACGTGCGGCACGTGCCATTTGAAGCCGAAATCTTGGTGGCGTATGGATCCGCTACAAAAAGTTCACGACTTTTAGTGGAGGCAGTGCCTACATAATCCAAAAAACTGGAAACAAAATGTATGGTTTGGATCCATGCAGTCTTTCGATGAAGTGATTTAACTCGGTGTTGAAATTCTCTGGTCGACCCAATGTTTAAGCCACGGTCCGACACTCCACCAAATGCTTGAAAATGAACGCAAGCTGAGTGGCTGCGATGCCGTATTCGACCAGTCCCTGCATCGCTGACATGGCCGATTTGCTTGCTGATTCATTTCACAACAGAAGGGTTTCTTTGGAATCTACCCTCTGGTAAACTAACATAGCTATTGAAAATGGCCATTTATAGTGGATTTTCCCATTAAACATGGTGATTTTCCATAGTTATGTTAGTTTACCAGAGGGTACCAGAAAGCCCTGGGATTTCACCACTTGATGGGTCTGTCATGGAACAGTTCCAGTTCCCATGAGAGCCTCGTCTCGCGACCGAGTTCCACCTTCAGAGATTGAAGATCTGAAAGACGCTGCTGCTCAGTCGACCTGCCAATTTTTCGTTGCTATCACTGCGGTAGCATGGTGATTGTGGGCCTAATGAAACCTATGAAGCTGAGAAACCAAGTCAGAAACCCGGGTCATGGAGGATTTTTTGGGTGACTTCATTGGCATGTCCACAATCCATAATGATGAATTGATAGCATGAACCACAACAAAAGTAAAAGTTGTTTGTGGTTTGGCCCCTGCTCACATGTCATCCAGACAACACAATTCCGGGCCATTTTCAGGTAGTTTGAGCCTGAGCAGGGAATCAGAAAACTCTTTAGTCAAAGCATCAGATATGTCAATACAAATCATTTACAAATGCCAGGATTCCGGATGTTTTGCCGTGTCCATGTCAGCTTACCTGAGTTTACTCAAACCTGCGAAATCGAAACAAGGCAGCTTGTTCAAGCAATGTCATGTCAGCCAAGTCACTCAAGTGCATGCTTCTGTGCTTCACACATTACCCTGCATTGCTTCAAGGTGTCGTCCTGCAGTTTAGCCTCCTTCGCAAACATCCAGCAGTGCGCACACGTGGCAAGTTCTTCCACCATGTTTGCGTGCGAAAATGACAAATTCCTCCGGTGCCATCAAACATGAATGCCTGGGAAATTCCCATCCACAAGTGGGCATGTAAATGGGAACATCATCGAAGTAAATGGGGGTTCCCAAGTTTCAAACATCACAGTTTCATCACATCCTCTCCTGGATCCGCTCGTGGCGCTCTTGGTCCAACACTCGGCGCAGGTCCTATCGCGCGGCCGATGGTGGAGCGGCGGCCGATGGTCGATTGTTCGTGACGCCCTAACAGCTGCGTTTGTTTTGTTTTTGTGGGATCCCCAGCTTGCTGTCCATATCAATATCCATATAAATATATCTATCTATCTATCTATCTATCCTATTCAATTCTATTCTATTCTATTCTATCTTATCTGATCTGATCTGATCTTGTTTTATCTATCCTATCTATCTATCGATCTATCTATCGATCTATCGATCGGTCTGTCTATCTATCTATCGATCGATCTATCTACCTACCTACCTACCTAGCTATCTATCTATCTATCGATCTATCTATCTATATTTCTATATGTATTTCTATCTTATCTTATCTTCTCTCATCCATCTTAATTATATATCTACCTACCTACCTACCTACCTACCTATCTATCTATCTATCTTATCTCATCTCATCTTATCTTACCTTATCTCATCTTATCTTATCTATCCTATCTATCCTATCTATCCTATCTATCCTATCTATCCTATCTATCCTATCTATCTATCTATCTATCTATCTATCTTATCTCATCTCATCTTATCTTACCTTATCTCATCTTATCCTATCTATCCTATCTATCCTATCTATCCTATCTATCCTATCTATCCTATCTATCTATCTATCTATCTATCTATCTATCTATCCTATCTATCCTATCTATCCTATCTATCCTATCTATCCTACCTATCTATCTATCTATCTATCTATCTATCTATCTATCTATCTATCTATCTATCTTATCTATCTATCTATCTATCATTCTATTCTATTCTATTCTATCTTATCTGATCTGATCTGATATTATTTTATCTATCCTATCTATCTATCTATCTATCTATCGATCTATCGATCGGTCTATCTATCTATCTATCTATCTTTATTTCTATATTTCTTTCTTTCTATCTATCTTATCTTATCTTATCTAATTCTAGTTCGAAATCTAATTCTAATCTAATCTAATCTATCTATCTATCCATCCATCTTATCTATCTACCTATCCATCCTTCATTCCTTAGATTTTCTTTACCCAATGAGTTGGCGCTTGAAGGGGCAAAGCCGGCTTTGGCCGGCAAAGTCGTCTGGCGGCTGAGTCGTCCTGAAGTTGATTCTCGAGAGCTTTGCTAGCGTGCTCGCGCTTGTTCTGCTCCTTGGAGAGCATGCTCTTCTTTACTACAACAAACAACAACAACAACAACAACAACATGTTATGTCGTTTAACATCATCATCATCATCATCATCATCATCATCGCCGGCAAAGTCGTCCCAAATCATCCCAAATCATCCCAAGTCATCCCAAATCATCCCAAGTCATCCCAAGTCATCTTTTTGTTGGCAAGTCGCACCATTCACCAGAGTAGTGAAGGACTGCACCCGCTCCGACAAGGAGATCACAGTGGCCTCGCTGGCGCAAACTTTAGCCATCATCCTATATGCGGTATAGGTCAAAATTGGGTACCCCAATCATTAAATGGTTACTGATGGTTACTGATGGTTACTGATGGTTACTGATGGTTACTGATGGTTACTGATGGTTACTGATGGTTACTGCTAAACGTATACCAAATTCATCTAAAATCTGTAGTGTTTGACCCACCCCCATTTTCAATGATGGAGACAAGCCAATAAGCAATCCAACAACATCGGAAAAATTGACCCGCAAAAAATGGTCACAATGCTCCTACAAGGGTAGCATTGATCTCACACTTGGTTGGTCCAAGAGCGGGAGACGGGCCGGGCCCTGGCGTTTCAAGGCGATTAAACAAAAAAAATTGGTTGGTGGGTTCAAACCAGCCAAAACATGCGCTTGTCAATCGGGATCGTCATCCCGAAGATGTTGCGCTGGAAGGACCACAAGTAACAACGAAACCACCCGCGCAAGAAATGATTCTTGATCTGCCCCCATGTTTAGTTGACATTGGTTGATCATATCTGCATTTTCGGTAATCCCCCCCCATGGCTGGAACACGGTCACCCGTCACAGGCGGCCTCCATGTTCGAACGGTCTTCAAGCAACTGGTTGCCAATTGCTCCACGTAAAGCCTAGACGGTAGGTGATTTTCCCATGGGGAAATCAACAAAAAGGGTGGGTTCACCAACAAAAACGGTGGTTCCACCATGTCTAACCAAGAAAAAAATATGACTTCATTGGCTTTTTGAGCGACAAAAACTGATTGATGGTTGAGCCACCCCTGAAAATGGCTCGGTTTTGGGGATCAGCAATTGCTAGGTACAAGAGTACTGGAGCTAAAAGGCTGGTAGTTATGAATCTAACAAAGAGTCCCATAGGTACCCATTCACCAATTCGCCAGCCGCTGTGCGTGGGTGCCACTCTTCAACCGGACACAGCACAGGGACATACTGGGATCTATTCACACCAACGAGAACCAAAATTGCACTTGTGATTTGAAGTCATGTTTGTTCCGCATAGAACAGGATCAAAGATTTTCACCCATACCCAAATGCCCATCTGCGTATCGAACTGATCACTGATCCCGTGAGAAATGCTCTTAACTCAGCTCTCTGGAAGCTGCAGATTTCACCTCCAACTTCCGGTCATGCTCTTTTCCTTGGACCTCTAACCTCAGTTCATGGAGGCAGAGAGACTGCATTGAAAATTGAGGCAGCTGCAGCTGAGCCCGGCTGAGCCCCAGAAATGTCCTCGGAACATCTCTAAACCATTTTTTGCAAGTTTGGATCCGAAGTATCCAAAACTCTTGACCAACCCACCTCCGTTCTCTTCCCAAAACATCAGCTAAAAGCATGAAAAACCATCAAATCCACCAACCTTTGGGGTACTTGTGGCTGGCTTGATCCCAACAGCCCCAGGCACTGTTGCTGCAGATCCGAGATTTGCTTCGTAAGCTGTGCCACATCTAAGCTGAAGGATTGCATCTTGTCCCTCATGACCTGCACAGCTTTTGCAGCTTTTTGGATGGGAAAATCATGGGAAATTCCGAGATGTTTGCAAAATTTATGGGAATGTACGGAATGTACGTCAAAATTCTAGGGACAGAAGATGGGGATATGAACCAACAAAATGGGAGATAATGATCTGACCATCAGGGTGGGGGATATTGACCATTAAAACTAAAACTATAAATGGTGGTATGACCAACAATGTTGTGGATGCGTGTCCCACAATTGCGGAGACCCTAAAATGATCCAAGCTGGCCACTTTATGGGAAAGGAAATTTTCAAATCATAGGATGTTGAGGTACTCTATTTTCGACGAACCTGAATCATCAAAAAATATAAAACCACCGTGAACTCCCATTTCAATCATCTCAAACATCCAGACGGTCAGTCAACAGGTTTATTGAAAACACAGCCAGGTTTCCCAGTATCGGATCCAAAGCAAAGTTCAGAAGTGTATAGTTATAGTGGACAAGGTCTAAACCATGATCTAAACAGAAATCCAGCGTTCAAAGACGTAAGGGAGCAAAATATAGAATCGGTTGCCTCATGATCCAAGGTTTCTTTTTCAAATATTCCCAAAGTTCGTTGGGATCACTGCACGATGGTTTCCTACTATTGGCGGTGCGTCTCTCTAAGTTGATTGAATGAAGAAATTGTATGGATAAACAAGGCCCAAAGCATCACCATTTACAAACGCATGTTTTTTCTCGCTGAACTAAGTTGATTGACACTTTTCCTTCTTCTGTCCATCTTCATACTAGATTCATGAAATGATTGGTTTATGCATCCAGTGCCTTACAGGCAAAAGAACAGGGTTCCTACATCACCCAAGAAATGCACTCTTGCGAGCCTTCCATTGCATTTGTGCCAGCTCTTCACGTCGATTTTCGATGAGATGGACTGAAGCATCAGAGAGGCTAGCTTGTAAAGGCAGACGCTGGCCTGAACAGCGCAAGCACTTGACAGTCTGGGTTGGGTTGGGTTGGTACGTATCCCTGTTATGGGGAATGAAAATCCCTAATAAACCATGATAGGTCAATAACCCCCCTATAGAAACAACTCAACCAGGGGTATTTGTTGATGGCTTTGAAAGAGTCTGGGCTGCCATGATTTCAGCAACCTAAAGATGCCACGTTGAATTTGTCGCAGCAAAACCATTACAGTAAGTATTGGTATGGCACAAAATCGAGGTGCCAAACGGTTTTCAAAGTTTGTCGTTTTTAGATGTTTTTGTACATGTTTGTCAAAGGAAGTTGGGAAGCAATCATCCGAGTTACGCTTGAAGTGTAGTGCAGTAACAATACATCACATAAAAAAAAAAAAAAACAATACATCACATAACAATACATCACATCACAATACTCTGCATCACAGTGCATCACATCAAAATACTCTGCAACGCGGGGATGCGAATCGCATTGTACAGGCTGCATGCATGTTGCATCGGTTTCGTACTGTTTTGGTCCAAGAGTAAACGCCGCATTGAAGTACCAAGTAGTACTGGCACGAATTTGGGGCTAGCTTTGTAATGCAAAGTAATACTGGGAAGTACTTTGTGCAAGCTTTGTAGCGCAGAGTAGTACAGGAAAGTACTTTGTGCAAGCTTTGTAGTACAAAGTAGTAGTGCGAAGTACTTTGCGCAAGCTTTGTAGTACAAAGTAGTACTGGGAAGTACTTTGCGCAAGCTTTGTAGTACAAAGTAGTACTGGGAAGTACTTTGTGCAAGCTTTGTAGTACAAAGTTGTACTGGGAAGTACTTTGTGCAAGCTTTGTAGTACAAAGTAGTACTGGGAAGTACTTTGCGCAAGCTTTGTAGTACAAAGTAGTACTGGGAAGTGCTTTGTGCAAGCTTTGTAGTACAAAGTAGTACTGGGAAGTGCTTCGTGCCAGCTTTGTAGTACAAAGTAATTCTGGGAAGTACTTTGTGCCAGCTTTGCAGTACAAAGTAGTACTGGGAAGTGCTTCGTGCCAGCTTTGTAGTACAAAGTAGTACTGGGAAGTACTTCGCGCAAGCTTTGTAGTACAAAGTACAGACTGGGACATGATTTTTGCAATTTTTGTAGTACAAAGTAGTACTGGGAAGTACTTTGTGCAAGCTTTGTAGTACAAAGTAGTACTGGGAAGTACTCTGTGCAAGCTTTGTAGAACAAAGTGCAAGCTTTGTAGTGCAAAGTAGTACTGGGAAGTACTTTGTGCAAGCTTTGTAGTGCAAAGTAGTACAGGGAAGTACTTTGTGCAAGCTTTGTAGTACAAAGTAGTACTGGGAAGTACTTTGCGCAAGCTTTGTAGTACAAAGTAGTACTGGGAAGTACTTTGTGCAAGCTTTGTAGTACAAAGTAGTACTGGGAAGTACATCGCGCAAGCTTTGTAGTACAAAGTACAGACTGGGACATGAGTTTTAGTACAAAGTAGTACTGGGAAGTACTTTGTGCAAGCTTTGTAGTACAAAGTAGTACCAGGAAGTACTTTGTGCAAGCTTTGTAGTACAAAGTAAGTAGTACTGGGAAGTGCTTTGTGCAAGCTTTGTAGTACACAGTAGTACTGGGACGTACTTTGCGCAAGCTTTGTAGTACAAAGTAGTACTGGGAAGTACTTTGCGCAAGCTTTGTAGAACAAAGTGCAAGATTTGTAGTACAAAGTAGCATTGGGGAGTACTTTGTCGAAGCTTTGTAGGACAAAGTAGTACAGGGAAGTACTTTGTGCAAGCTTTGCAGTACAAAGTAGGACTCGGAAGTGCTTTGAGCAAATTTTGTAGTGCAAAGTAGTACTGGGTCGTGCTTTGCTCAAGCTTTGTAGTACAAAGTAGTACTGGGAAGTATTTTGTGCAAGCTGGTAGTACAAAGTTGTACTGGGAAGTACTTTGTGCAAGCTTTGTAGCACAAACTAGCGCTGGGAAGTGCTTCGCACCAGCTTTGTAGTACAAAGTAGCCTTGGGGAGTACTTTGTGCAAGCTTTGTAGTACAAAGTAGTACAGGGAAGTACCTTGTGCAAACTTTGCAGTACAAAGTAGGACTGGGAAGTACTTTGTGCAAGCTTTGTAGTACAAAGTAGTACAGGGAAGTACTTTGTACAAGCTTTGTAGTACAAAGTAGTACTGGCACGTATTTTGTGCAAGCTTTGTAGTACAAAGTAAGTAGTACTGGGAAGTGCTTTGTGCAAGCTTTGTAGTACACAGTAGTCCTGGGACGTACTTTGCGCAATTTTTGTAGTACTAGGAAGTGCTTTGTGCAAGCTTTGTAGTACAAAGTAGTACTGGGACGTGCTTTGTGCAAGATTTGTAGGACAAAGTAGTACTGGGAAGTGCTTTGTGCAAAATTTGTAGTACGAAGTAGTACTGAGATGTGCTTTGCGCAAGCTTTGTAGTACAAAGTAGTACTGGAAAGTACTCTGCGCATGCTTTGTGAAACAAGCAGCAAGCTTTGTAGTACAAAGTTGTACTGGGAAGTGCTTTGTGCAAACTTTGTAGTGCAAAGTAGTACTGGGTCGTGCTTTGTGCAAGCTTTGTAGTACAAAGTAGTACTGGGAAGTATTTTGTGCAAGCTGGTAGTACAAAGTAGTACTGGGAAGTACTTCGCGCAAGCTTTGTAGTACAAAGTAGTACTGGGAAGTGCTTTGCGCAAGCTTGTAGTACAAAGTATTTTGTAAAGGCTTTTTTATGTAAATGCATCTGTGTCTCAAGCTTCTGTGTGCAAATGCATTTGAGGAGATGAGAAAGGTTGACCCGTGCTCGAAAGGGTTGACCCGTGCTCGGATGAGATGAAAACAGTTGAGACGAACTTGTCTAGATGACATGTGAGAAGAGATGGGATTAGATGAGATGAGGTGAGATGAGGCTAGAAGAGCTCACATGATTTGAGATGAGATGAAGTGTGGAGTGTGAAGTGCAAGTGTGAAGTGTGAAGTGCGGGGTGTGAAGTGTGAAGAAAGTGTTTGCTTGGCGTTGCATTGCACCAGGGTCGCACAAGTCATGTTCTTGGACAACAACCATGCAACAGGTTCGCACAAAGCGCGCACGGGCCTGGCTGGTGCACGGCGCATGCAAGTTCTATTATAGATGAAAAAGGTCTTATATTATAACCCTAAGGCAACTTCCGCCCCGCCTCGTGCGGGTACTACTGGTACCATCCAGAATGGGGATCAACAATCATGACAATCCATGCGGCAACTGAAGATTTGCAACAGTCCAATTCCCCATTTCGAGCCAATCTTGACACGCCAGTGATGTCGAGCGGCCTGAAATTGCATCTTCGAGTTGCTGGTCCGTGCAAATCCTTGGAAGCACTCGTTGCGCCCCCCGATTCGCACCACACGGGCAGATGGCACAGGCTGTGCCGTGCTGCCAAGATCCTTCTGCCATTGTTGTCGCAAACATCAAAGTCCTACAAGAAAAAACAAGTCCAGTAACACACGGCTCTGACATGTCGACACTCCGTGGATAAACCGAATCATAGTCTGGTTTGTCCAAAAATTGGGTACCCCCAATAATCCCATGCATTGATCAACCAGGTTTTCCCTATAAAATATACTAAAATGTCATATCCCATTCTTGGTCAAAGCCATTTGACACACCACTGGCATGTCCTGCTCTATGCCAAGACATTGTTGCAGTTCCCGCTGCAGGCTTCCCAGGGAGTCCAGCTTGTTCATGTGGCACAAACGACCACAGACCTGCACAAAGTGCACGACCACAGTCTACACCTTTTACACCTTTTAAATCAAAATGGGTGCATCCAAGAATTTAATCCTAAGTTTCTCATTGGATATGAGAATTGTTGGGTTCCTAATATGAAGATTTAGGGGGTGTAGCTTTGCGACTCCATCACAGGTCTTCGTCAACGTGCTTGATCCGATTGGAAATCAAAGCCTTCAAGGTGTTCGAAAGAGCACCGCTCCAAGGTGTTCAGATTCCGTGGCTAATTTTCTATGGTGATAGTAATAGTTCCCTTCGTAAGGTATTCCTGAAATTCCACACCATCGACGGAAACCGGCATTGATCAGACTAGACTGACCAAACGATTTTTTTGTTTCACAAACCATCACAAACCCACATATTTACCGCTGGAAGTCTAATCCCCGACTGATGAGTTTGGCAACATCAAGCAACCATGTTGGATCATGTTGGTATATACACGTGTAATGGTGAAATCTCTGTCTATACCATGTACACAACGATCGTTAGGAGATCATATCCCCTACGGCTATAAGTCCAAAACTGCGGCACCAAAGGATCCACCAATTTTTGCGTCAATATACAGTAAGACATTGAACCACAGCAGTTCATATCTCTATTTACCGTATATCCACTTATCAAACTTATCAATGATAATTTCATATAATTTCCGTGTTTTCGTGTGTTTAAGTCCTCATTGGTGCGTTAAATGATGCTGATGGTTTTGTCTCAAGAGCTGGAACCCCAAAGAACCATTTCTATGGCCATAAAACGGGGAGTAAATCCTCCATGCTTACAATTGATGATTGTTGCTGGGCAATATCCACATTGTCACTGGACGTCACTGGACGTCACTGGACATCACTGGACGTCACTGGTTCATATCCCAATTTTTAAGCGGTGTTGGCACCACTACAGCGACACGATGCTCTCAGGTGATGAAAACTTTCAGGAAGGCGCTTCACCGTTGAGGCTCCAGTTTTTATCTCGCGGTGATCCCGTTCTACATTTCAAACGGTGAGTGTGTGTGTTCATTTCTTCTGAGCCAGCAATATTTCATGGTTTCATATTACCACGCCACTCTTCGGCGTCCCACCCTTCTTTGTTCAACTTGTTGTGGCGGGAGCATTCTTGTCGCAAACGTTGTTTGGTGTTGTAGGTGGTCTCTTGGTCTTCTGATAATGTGTCCTGACAGTTTTCTTCGTTTGTTTTCAAGAATTGTCACTTAATGAGCAAATGATTCCGTCGGCGCCTTCACCCATTACAAAATTCACACGTCACTATATAATTCTTGGTTGGCATTTGATCGATCAATATACTTTCAACTGAAATGTGTCCGATTTTGCTGCCGTAGCCTCTGTGGGCTGAAGTGCTTCCAGGCTGCACATGAATTTGGAAACACGTATACACTGCATTGGCTGAATTGACTGCATTGAACACTTGAATGTTCCATTTGTTTGGCACCTGGGCCTGTTTCCAGAACAGGCCAAGCCTCTTTAGTATAGCCAGTGCTTGTAAATATGCCGCAGTCTTGGGATCCACCCGTTTGTTGATCTGAGTTCCTAGGTAGAGTGTTTTGTCTACACGTTTTTACAGTTGCGCATCAGCGGAGATGTTTTGGTTGTTTCTGTCTATCGAACGTGGTGCACACGCATTCATCTCTGTTATATAAGTCTTATGTTACAGTACTCAGACTCTTCCTCGATCTATCTCAAGCATTCTTTGGCAGATTGGGTGTTTTACTCAAAGTGTGTCATAGTTAGGCGGTGGTGTGTCAACCGCATGCGTCCTGTCTACCTTGTCGGGTGGTAAATTGGGGGTGCATGTGGAATGTTTTGATTCTAGGTATTCTGCTGTCAAGCGGGGTTGAAGGCTGAATGGCTGATAGGGGTTGATTTCTGCATCCTTTCTTTCGGCTCGTTTTGCCTCTGCCAAATGCGGCGCTGGGAAGCCTGATTCTGGGAGTCTTGTCTGTCTGTTTTGTGCCTGTGCCTGTAGGGTTTCTGATGGCTCGTGCTGTTTGACTCTTCCTCTGTGTCTTGCATGCTTTCTTTCTTCTCCTCACTGCCTGAGTAATCATTTTAAAGGTTTCTTTGCCACTGGTCTACTTCTCTTCTGATCTTTGTCTTTCTGTTTTGTCGTAGTCTGTCTGTCCGATCTCATGGCTTACAGCAGGAACATTGTCCCTACCCCCTTGAGACAAAGCCATATGTGCCATGTTCAAAACGTGGTATAGGAGGTATGGTCATCCCACCTGTATCTTTATTATTGGGCATGATAATAACGTTATAACCATCCCCCAGTATGGGCAATTTACCCAAGTTCTGATTATTCTGGTTCTAGTTCACTATTATGATATGTGTATGTATATATATATATGTATTATAATATCATATAATATCCCTTATCATCCCGAAATCCCTATGTCCTATGTTTCATGATTAAAATATGCCCGGTAAAAAAAGAATCCCCCTGGTTAAATCCAACTGCCGAGCCACAGAGACCGGAACCTCCTTGGAGACCGTGGATGTGGAGACCAGCGCCATTGGCCACTCCTTGGCGTGCGGGAAGACCTTGGTTGGGTTTTTTGTAGGTTTATGATTTATGATGGTTGATAAGATTTGATAACCCCATCATACCCATCAAACTATAGTTGTAAGTTGGATTAAGTTGGTTTATAACCCCATCATACCCATCGAACTATAGTTGTAAGTTGGATTAAGTTGGTTTATAACCCCATCATACCCATCGAACTATAGTTGTAAGTTGGATTAAGTTGGTTTATAACCCCATCATACCCATCGAACTATAGTTGTAAGTTGGATTATGTTGGTTTATAACCCCAACATACCCATCGAACTATAGTTGTAAGTTGGATTAAGTTGGTTTATAACCCCATCATACCCATCGAACTATAGTTGTAAGTTGGATTAAGTTAGTTTATAACCCCATCATACCCATCGAACTATAGTTGTAAGTTGGATTATGTTGGTTTATAACCCCAACATACCCATCGAACTATAGTTGTAAGTTGGATTAAGTTGGTTTATAACCCCATCATACCCATCGAACTATACTTGTAAGTTGGATTAAGTTGGTTTATAACCCCATCATACCCATCGAACTATAGTTGTAAGTTGGATTAAGTTGGTTTATAACCCCATCATACCCATCGAACTGTAGTTGTAAGTTGAATTAAGTTGGTTTATAACCCCATCATACCCATCGAACTATAGTTGTAAGTTGGATTAAGTTGGTGTATAACCCCATCATACCCATCGAACTATAGTTGTAAGTTGGATTAAGTTGGTTTATAACTCCATCATACCCATCGAACTATAGTTGTAAGTTGGATTAAGTTGGTTTATAACCCCATCATACTCATCGAACTATAGTTGTAAGTTGGATTAAGTTGGTTTATAACTCCATCATACCCATCAAACTATAGTTGTAAGTTGGATTAAGTTGGTTTATAACCCCATCATACCCATCAAACTATAGTTGTAAGTTGGGTTAAGTTGGTTTATAACTCCATCATACCCATCGAACTATAGTTGTAAGTTGGATTAAGTTGGTTTATAACTCCATCATACCCATCGAACTATAGTTGTAAGTTGGATTAAGTTGGTTTATAACCCCATCATACCCATCGAACTATAGTTGTAAGTTGGATTAAGTTGGTTTAGAACCCCATCATACCCATCGAAGTATAGTTGTAAGTTGGATTAAGTTGGTTTATAACTCCATCATACCCATCGAACTATACTTGTAAGTTGGATTAAGTTGGTTTATAACCCCATCATACCCATCGAACTATAGTTGTAAGTTGGATTAAGTTGGTTTATAACCCCATCATACCCATCGAACTATAGTTGTAAGTTGGATTAAGTTGGTTTATAACCCCATCATACCCATCGAACTATAGTTGTAAGTTGGATTAAGTTGGTTTATAACTCCATCATACCCATCGAACTATAGTTGTAAGTTGGATTAAGTTGGTTTATAACCCCATCATACCCATCGAACTATAGTTGTAAGTTGGGTTAAGTTGGTTTATAACTCCATCATACCCATCGAACTATAGTTGTAAGTTGGATTAAGTTGGTTTATAACCCCATCATACCCATCGAACTTTACATCTACCACAACAACCCCTAGTTAACCTACGGACCAAAACCAACTTGGCTAAGTAGGGGGGGCACTTCCTATGGGAGACGATTGGCCATGGGATCAGAGTGTCGCCACACAGCCAATGGGAAAATCTCACGCAACCGGTGCCGATTGGGATAATTGAAATTTGAAAATACCAATTATCAAAAATCAGATTATCCCAATATAATCAGATTATCCCATAAAATCAGATAATTGAAAATAAGCAGTTGAGCAGTTGATCTGAAACCAACCAGATCCAACTAGGCTTTCGCTGATCCAAATGTCGATTCCGGTACCTTTGATCCGAGTAGCAGATCCTTGAGGAATGCTCGACAGCCTCGCAGCGCAGGCAGCGAGAAGTTGGTGGGTCACCAGAAAAAGGCCTCAAATCAAAGGCTCCCAAGATTTTTCAGGCACTTCTGTGGTAAACATTGGCAAACCATCCAGAAATCAGAGAAATCTATGGATCAAAACCTATTCACCGTCGTTGCTGGTTCGCCGAGGCACGTTCAGGTCGGCCCCACTGGGTGCGGCTGAGCCAAAAAAAGCAGATACATAGCTGGTTGGTTTCAATCCCAAGATTAACAGTCGAGAGTATCACTATGGGAAGATCAATCATGTGTAAATCCAAGTAAACTCCAAGTAAACAGCAGGGTTATTATGGCGTCTCTCGAAAAAAAAGTGGGAAACCCCAAATCTCATGGTTGATCATGGTGATCATCCTTTTAATTGTGCCTATTCAAAACTGACAGTTGCGATATCCCCGCCACTTTTGGATACTTTTAACGTAAGTGAAGACTGAACGAAGTGGTAGAAATGATGCAGTGCCAGCATCCTCCAACTAGGGGAATCCAAGTATCCACCAGTTGAATCGGCAGAAATCATCCAGTTGTATCTGATAGGGGCCTATTGTTGTGGGTACGCACTCAACAACACCTCACAAGCAACTGGCAATGGGGCAGTCCAAGTGATGATCAGCTCACGTCGGACTTGCAAATCTATCGTGCATCTGGTGCAATGCAATGGAAGCCGCCACCAAGCTAAATGAAACTGAGTAATGTGAACCCCGGATTAATGCACCCCTGGGCTGGTTAAATGGGGGTACCATCTTGCAAAGAATCAATTTTGGGGGTTCATCCGAGTTAATGCGAGTTAATCCCCGAATTAATCAGGGTTTATTCATCAACAATGCGGTGGTTTGAAAAAAAAGCACTGAGCTGAGCACCACCGTAGGCATGGCATCATGGCGATCCCAGCTGTCTTGAAATCTCCAAGCTGAGCAAACAAATGGCTTAACAAACGAAAGTTCCTGCGAAGGCGCAGAACTGGTAATCCCAACAATCAAACTCCAGTTGGGCGAATATCCCACCCATGTGACCCATGTTTGGTGAGTCAATGCTTTATGATTTTTGGGATTGCCACCACACATGGCTATAGCTCAGAATAAGGGACCCAGTCGACCCACCAATATTTGAGGATTTGACCATCGGGGTTTGATTGAAAACTGGCTACCCCAAAATCGAATGGTTTAACACCTGATGTTCTTAATTAAAATTCTTATTTGGTGGTATATATTACTACATTTTCAGACACACCCATATCATATTGAAATTTGTTGGTTGGATATCTGCATGATAGCCTCACAAAATTGCAATAATCATCTCATATCAGGTGGGTGAGTTATAACAGTTATTATATAATAGTTATTATATAGTTATATGATATATATTCCATAAAATATCTCTATGATATCCGATCTATATATATATATCAATTTTACAGTACAGTATGTTCCTATACAAGAATCATAGCTTCTGTATGGTTTTCTATGGTTTTCGTATGGGTTTTCTATGGTTTCTATGGTTTTTTAATGGCCTTATCTCCAACAAAATCGGACAGCAGCCACGTCTTTTCGTTGGACCAGGTGGAGCTCCGAAGCCGCGCCGGGAGCATGGGTCTCAGCGCGTCAAACCGATCCGGGCGACGAAGACCTGAGGGGAGACCGCCCTTTTTTCCGTCGATGAGTTGACCCAGAAATTTCTGGGGTTCAACATGAGTCAACCAAAAATGCTGAAAATCATTTCAATGGATTGGTTTAAGGGAAAATCCACAGGAAACCATAGATTTTCCCATTAAATATGGGGCTTTCCTGTAAATTTTCCCCTAATCCAATCCATTGATCATTGGATTTCACCAGACAAATATATGGCAAATTAAGGTGAAAAATCTCAGATATGATAACTTAACCTTGAAGTCACAGGGATTTCACCAAATATCGAAGAATGGCACTTGAGTGTGTCTGAAAATCTGGTACTCACACTCAAGTTGGGATAGTGGTGATGATTAAACAGTGGATAGAATGGGGTACAGTACTCAATTTTCAGACCACACCAAATGTGAAAGTTACTAAGTCTACCCAACTGACCATGAGGAGTGAAGCAAGAAAAAAACGGGGATGCATCCAACAAAACATTGGGATTTCACCAAGCCAGAATGGAGGGGCGAATGGTTGGTAAATGAATACGAGCCCACCTGTGATTCCCACCAACGCAGTATCTATATTGGAGGTACCTAGCTTAGGTCCATGTTGTGTACATTTTGTACAGGACCTGCATGATGTCAGGTACTTGCATAAACCTCGAGGTTGATCTTTAGACTACGTAATTATATCAAGGCCTTTAGAGACTCCAACCTAGCCCCCCTTCCAAAGATCACGTTTTGTAGGAGTCGTCTCCAGCTATCCGCTCAAACCTCTGAGGTACGCGCTTAACATCCACTCGCAGTTTCTTGTTGTCAGAGCCTTTGGAACAAACAGTCGAAGTGGTCAAAGGAGGCCCCTTCTGGTCAGAACACAAATGGATCGGTTCGTTCAAAAATGGGGAACCCCAATGGCATTGTCGCTTGATCATCATTTTCACCCTTAAACCTGCCATTGGAATGACATGCCCCATTTTCAGACAAACCGAAATATCATCCTACCATCTGCGGTCATATGCGTGTACATCGTAGCACATGCTCATGCTGTCCAGGCAACAAGTTGCAGGGGGTCGCTCCCGCATCAAAAATTTGCACTGCAATATGCAATACTTTATGTTGAATTTTCACCCTGCATCACCCTGCCTTTCTCGGCATCTGGTTCACTTGAAGTGCAGTCCTGTGTGGCAAAGTCCCAACGTCCACAAGTCACAATTTGACCAATGGGATGTCCCGGATGTCCCGGATGTCCCAACCTTCAGGTCTTTGATTCTTGTTCATGGGGATTCAACCAACCCAAAAAGGTGACAACCGAACAATATTTGGGATTTGGGATGGTGAATGGGGCAAATCTTAACCACCAACAACCACAACAATAAGGTCAAAGCTTAATCATCTATTTTTAGGGTGGGTCACCGACATGGCCTTCTCCCGCTATGTCCCAGATTGTCCCAGTATATCCCCATAATGGTTGCTTTTATACCCCATGTTCTGTTGGTATCTGTTGGTTAGATCCCCCATTTACAGGAAATCCTGTGGCCTGTCCTCCGATTCCTCTCTCTTGCGGCGGCGTTGGCCGCGGTCCTCTTGGTCCTCCGGTGCTGTACAGGGCCACGACTATTGGATTGCTTCATAACTGTATGGCTTCGTCTGAAAAAGGAATTGGAAAAAAAAAACATGGTCCGTCATAATGTGTCTTTCAGACACCCCCATTTATTTGTCCTATTCCATTTGCCATTTGGGGTATACACAATGGACGCAGACACCCAGAAGATGTTCTAAGGCCGCGGCCCAGAGCTCTTTGCAATAGCTATCGTCGCCTTCGTGGCACATGAAATCAATCATGAAGCTTAGCCAGTCAAGCTGGCACCAATATTCGTACAAATAAAAAGTATAGTCATATATTGCAGCATAAGCAACACAAACTCCTCTTGGAATGCTAATTATAATCTTCAAGATCGGAATCCTTCATTATGCAAATTCTGCAGAAAGATGAAGCTGACCCCAAAACAGCATCAACAACAGCTACTATTCCAACGTCATGGTAATTCCCAAATACGACTGTAGAACACGATCCAAAGATGACCAGTTTGTGATCCACGAACTTGATAATCCAATACAAAGCATGCAACAATATGCTTAGCACAACAAAGAAAGTCCGAGGACACTAGACATAACAACATACAGTACAGGTCCACTGGACCAATGATGCCAACCAATAGGTTTCGCATCTTTGGCATGACCTAATAAGAAACAACACTTCCCCGTGATCGCGACACCATGATCGCACAGAACATGACACCAGCACTAGAAACACCATCACCATGTGACCACCATGTGACCGGGGACTATCATGTGACCACCAAATGTGACCACCAAATGTGACCACCAAATGTGACCACCAAATGTGACCGTGACCGGTGTGTGGGTGTACATATATGTACATATATATATAAATATATGGATGTATATATATATATATACATCCATATATATATATTATGATTGTGTATGTGTCACCATGTGCACAACAGCATCATCAGCAGAGAACCTCACTAATATAACCAATCCACTATGATTGTGAGCACAAATGCTGCTTCCGTGACCCAACCATCCCAAGCAGCCCACACCACAAGACACTTTTAAGATCACAACAACGAAAAACCAGAACATCTGAAGAAGAACGCTGGGAGGAACATCTGAGTTGCCATGTTCCATGTGCTTTCAAACACGATTCCTGAAGGATTTCCTGTAGTCAAACTGCCCGGCAATGTTCAAGTCACCATGATATTTCCATTGTGATCCCAGACCGGTTTTCAAGACTAGGCTTGCCACACTCACGCATCACTTTCCGACAGCCTTCCAAACCTCGTTTTGGCAGTCGTCTTGACAGTGTGCCAGGTACTCAGGACGCCCATCAATCAGTGAACCTCCATGCGTTTTTTCCAATTTTTTAGGGTGCAAACATGCAATCCTGTGGCTGAAGCCCGGAATTTCTTTGTTTAACATCGAAAAATCATGGTTTAACTCGCCATGTTTCTGTTGAGGCAACAAGAAAATTGCGGAGGGCCCATGCTTGGCTCATCTCCAGGCACCAGCAGTGAGGCAGCTGCGACTTCGCAGTCGGGGGTTGAGTTTGGAATCTCTCAAAGCGCGTTGCAACCTGGAGCCGCCGAGCATTGCGATTTCACAAAAGGTAAAGGGATGAAAACCTGCACAGCAAGAATTTCATAGAAGGGGAATATGTATGGATATAATTTGATATAATATATGAGCATATACACATATATAATCATATATATATATACAGAGTACATATTCTGTCAATTTCCACAAGAAAGATCGACCAACAAGCAAGATTGATCACACATTTCCCTTTGAGCTTCCCTGCGAATCCACAACATCCTCGTAGAGCTCATCCAAATCATCATCATCCATCCAGCAGTTTCGCCAGTGGGATGCCTTTGTGTTGGAGTGCACCAGCAACTGCATGGCCTGCCATCCAGTCACTCAATTCTTGGCAACTGAAAGTGCCACCGTGCCACCTGCTGCTTTTTGAAAATGGCAAAGGGCCTCCTCATGTGCAGGTACAAATGACCTCACATTTCCGGTGCGATTGAAGCCATTGAAGCCTTTGATTGCAAATTCAATGCATTTCTGCAGTGATTCATGGTTTCAACCCGTTCCGAACAAAAAGAGGTCAGTTGATGTCAGTTGACGCCCCAATCATCCCAGCCTGGTTTGGAAAAAGACATTTCAAAAAGACTCAAAACGCCAATCATTCGGGGCACATCGAAAAACCTCTTGACCTAGCACTCAACATCGATGCAAATGCAGCTGCAGCACGACTCTTCGCACCAGCTACAGATTCATCGCCCAGCGGGCCCAGCGGGCCCGACATCTTCAGACTAAGCTCATCTGCTCACCAGATCTGCTCCAGATTCATCGCCAGCCGGATCGCAGCTTCGCTGTTCCGGCCAAGGCTCCAGTGGCTGACCATCCAAGGTCATCACACTTCGATGACTTTGTCCGGATTCTAAGCCGCACAGCGCCTTCAAAATCAGTGAAAAATACTGTAGTGAAAGTCAAAGATCAGAAAAGATCAGAAAAGTATCTATACTAAAAAAATACTGCAACTAGGCAGCCCCATAGTTTTGGGATGGGGCAAACCAGGCCCAGTGGATCAGAAGAGCTTGCACTCAGGCTGCCCAGTTGCAGTCCACCATTCCCTCACTTTGATCGCTCACGGGGAAGTCCTGTGAATGACTGACATGACAAGAGATTGGAATGGTGATCACTCCCAGGGGCGGGCAGCTGGGGTTAATCACCAGTGCACGGCTGAGACATGCTAACAGAGAGATCCACTTCAATGAGACAGGAAACAATATCAAGTCATTCCTCAATTTGCGGCCTTTCATGGACAAAGTCAGTTGCTGTCCTTACAATGAAGTCCTCATGTCTCTGGGTGAACCGGAGGCCAAGACAGATTGCAGTGGACCATAGAGTCCTCAGAACGGGCAAAAAGAAAACTTAAATTAAATGAAAGTCGGTATTATATGTAATTATGGCCATAAGTGGAATGATCCATCTCCATTTCCCCAGGATGAATCAAATGAGCAATCAACCGCCAAAACATGGATGGTTTCAGATCGTAGAAAGGACCAGCTCTTTGTGGGTCCAAAAAGGTATTACCCGAATGGGGTTGTATCTTACAAGTTGGAACCCTATATATATACATATATATATATAATTATATATATTGCATTCCATGCTTTGTCATCAATGTCCCGTTTAAAATGTCCATACAATGCAGAAAACAATCCCAAGTTGGGGGGCATCCACAAGAATTCATCGCAAATTGTGGATGCCGATCCATCAATGACCTGGTGGACAAAAATCCATGGCAAGGTTCCACTTGCTTTCATCATCTGAGGAGATCCTGGCAGAAATATCGGTTTGGGGCATCCGATGGAAAAATATGGCAGGCCGATTTAAAAACCTTGGATTTCGCGTCCTGGAGGAAAAAATATTGAAAAAAAAAACTACTTGCGGGTTCCTGCCTACAGCACTAGTGAATTTCCTGAATGGAGGTCATAATCTGTCATATGTGAACATGGGCAGTGCACGGATGTGCATGGTGGCTGAGTTGATGAAGTCAATTATTGAATGCATGAATGAATGAATATTAGAAAATAGTGATTTCACCATTGGATGATTATTCACTGCCTGGGATTATAAATTACAGAATAGTTATTCAAGGTTATTCAACATGGGATTACGTGAATCCATTTTGAATCCCATGTTCTTCTCCCCCCACTGGGCCCCACTGCCCCATCACCACCTGGAGCACCCAGCAGCACGGCTCCAGGAAGGTTTTGTGGCGGCACGGTCTGGCCACGGCCGCGCACCACTTGTGGGCTGCCAGGCCTCGGCGCTACGAAGTCTTCCCATCTCAGTGTAGCTACGGTTGATGTTGGTTGATGTTGGTTGATGTCAAAAACTCCCCAAGAACCAGGTAGTCACGTAGTCAACAAGGCTATGAAATTCCATGGCGCAAGTGCGATGCAGAATGATGTATTTATACCCTCCGGGAATCCAACATGGCTTGCTGGAAAACCCTCCACCCAGTTGGATCATTTTCCAAACGATAGAAACCTTTATTTGGTGCGGGATAATGTTATGCATTCAAACATGTGAAGTTGACCGGCAACGGGAAGGAACCATACAAAACTGGAAGTGAAACAAAAAGACAAGAATGGCTATGATGACTAAAAATGGGCTACATAGATGGACCCGCAAATGAACTGTCTTTTTTGGGATCTGAAACTGTCTCAATCATTTTGAGCCACAGCCAGATGGGAAAAATATGTCGGCATCGGGCTCGGTTTGGAACGAAACTTGCCCAGATTATTAAAAATTGTGGGGCTCTTTTTCATCAAGCAACCAGTTGGAAAAAGGACGTCTTGGAAAATCAGAAGTTTTGACCCATCTCCACATTTCGGATCATTTCGGTATGTACTCTCAAAGCTTTCGCAAGGCATTTTGCCAAGAGACGGCACTGACCAGGAACCGTTGGGAGTGTGCAACACACGTCGCACGGTCACACCTGGCGAGACGCTGCTGTTGGAGCTTTCCAAGCTTACCTGCTTGTTACCCGTTCGGATGAAAGTTTGACCAATGCCAAGTAGTCGTGAAGCTGAGGTATCATCATCTTCTCATGACAAATGACAGAAGAGAGATGGAACATGATGGAACATGATGGAACATGATGGAACACTCCCCAGAACACTGGAATAGCATTGAACAAAACGTCTAAGCGACTTCTTGCACATGTCACAAGAGATGGTGCTCGTGGGAATGGCATGCTTCCCTAGAGTCCAATCTTTGGAGACACATAGCCCAGTAGCCCATTGAATTGAATCATTGGCATCCCTTTTGCTGCCGGAGACTTAGGTGACTTGTCTGCTTGAGGCCCAAGTCTCTCAGTATACACGCACGGGCACACTCAAGTTGACATCACTACCAGCCTACCAGCACCAGGACCACCAGCATCACTGATCCTCCCCTTCCATTTCCAACCTCTGGGCGATATTTGCATCTTGGCGATCTCCACTCGGGGGCCTTGATCTGCTGACATCTTAAGTGGGCACTGGGGTCCCATCGGGGAATCCCTGGAAAATGAACATGTCACAGATCACTGGCCATGTCAGCACCAAACATACCAAACTGTGCTCCGCACTTGCCGGGCTTTCCATCTCATTTGTGCTGGCCTCACTTGTCGAAGGCAAAGCAGTGAGAGACCGTGGTGAGAGCCTAACTTGCTTTGAATGAAGATGTCACAGACTGAAATCCTCGGATTTTGGCAGCTTGTTGCGAGCATCTGTAGGTTTTCTGCGTTTTTCTATGCCTTGGCCCATACCAGTACCCATCTATTCCTCTCAAGTGGCTGTGTGGGAGGTCTTGTCGAGGTGCCTTGGTCAGGGCATCCCCAATGGACTGCCGCATGTTTTGGGTCCGGGATTGGTTCAATCTTTGTTGGTGGTTACAAGAACTTAGAAGAAAAAATCCCATGAAATCCCATCATATCCATAAATGAGATAGGTCTGTCCCCATAACTGATCTTTCTAGTGCAGTGAAACATATCTTTCCCCATCAGTTAATTTCATGCCCCCCATACCTTTGTAAAGCCTCGCCCTGCGACTCGTTTCACCCAGCCGCATCTTCTCACGCAAGCGACTCTCGCGTTCGAAGCGTTCAGACCAGCGGGTGTCCAGGTCGGAGATCCTCGGCTGTCTGTCACCCCGTGGGGATCCCATTTAAAAATCAACAAACATCGGGAGGTTTAAACCAAAAAAAAACGGAGACTTAACCAACGAAAATATGGATTTAACCAGCAAACCTATGCAAAAAATGGTGTTTTCTCCACATCTTTAAGCAACAAAACTGATTTTGGTTGGTGCACCCCCTGAAAAAGATGAGTTGGTCAATGACGACCATCAGCCCATGTGATGGGAACCACGAGAGATCTAAGCATCATGTAGCTGGGGATATGGACCATTAAAAAAATAATGTATCAAAATTGACAATGAATAGTCATGGCAGTCATGGGATAATGGGAGATGAAAAACTGGCCGATTCGAAAAATTCTGAGCCATCCAAAATTGGGAGATTGACAATAGATGACAATAGAGTAATACTGGCAAGTGGGGGCATGGGTTTAGCCTCCAGTGATCCAGTGTCCAATGTCCTGGAAAATGAATCCTTCACGGTCTCTGATGATTGCATCTACCAGTAGTTGTGGCTTTTCCCGCCAAGGTTACTAGCTTGTTTGACCAAAGCTTCGACCCCATGAATGTGTGTATATATATATGGATATACGCACATATGTGTTGATTGTCCAGTTGGAGGTATACTTATCAGCTTGGGATGATAAAACCATGGAATCAAGGAGGTGATGTGGCAGCAGGAACAGCTAGGAGTTCACGGAGTTCACCAACAACCAAGGGCAGTTCACCAACGACCTACCCTCTGGTAATTTGTTACATAGCTATGGAAAATCACCATTTTCAATGGGAAAATCCACTATAACTGGCCATTTTCAATAGCTATGTTAAATTACCAGAGGGTAAAATGAGTGGTGTACGAATGCAGCCACCAATGATTGGTCGCGAGTGTTGCATCAAGAATTGGTCTAGGTCTAGTTTGTGGTGACCAGGGCATGGGCCTCAGCAAAAGATATCATCGGTGATATGTCTGAGTGACCAGGGGAACCAGCATTTGGAAGGAAGCTTTCTGATCTTTCTGGTGCTAACTAACATCAACTGTACTAACTTGTTCTTAAACAAATGTGAATATAATTTGCTAATTCACAGTTTGAGAATGGAAAAATGTGTTTTTCTGTGTGAAACCTGCGTAGCCGCTCACTGAGGAAGTACCCCACATCATCCTGTGTTCCAGAAGCATGATCTTCTGCAAAGCAATCAAGAAATACTGAGGATGATCTGGAAAAAAAAACGTTCAAGAAGGAGCCAACTTGGAGTATCCCGCACAGACTCAACAACATTCCACGTCCAAAAGGAGCAACCTCAGTGCCCAGGCTCTGCTTGTTGTGATCTGCTGTGACATTTGCCAGGAGGGATGCAAGTTCATCCCGAAGTGTTGAGGTTTCCTTCGCAAGTATTCAGGATTTTTGGCAAGTGATGGTTGGCACTCAAAATCAAAGCAGGCCAAGAATTTCCCACATGGAAAGGTATATAAATAAGAGTCAAAGCTGCGGTCCCCCGAAATGACCAGTTCATTTCTTTTTCCGATGATTGAAGGAAAATCGCAAAAAATCACCGGCAAAATGGTTCCACCATGTTCCACCAGAATTCAGCATTTCCAAGCTGATCAAGCTGTCCTTTTCAACCAGTTTTTCTCCAGCTTGCTCACTCTTGGCAATCAAACTCCTCAAGTCCTGGTGGCTTTCGCAGTGTTGCCCCAAAGGTGACGAGGCTGAGAAGCCAAAAAGGTCATACCTGAAGTATACACTGTCAATTGGCTGGTCATCATTTTTACAACATCTTACTTTCAACTCTCATGCCCTTCTAGTTTCTTCTAATTTGCTTGTTGCACGTTTCTTCACATCCTCAAGTTTGCTGGGTAAATCACTTAAAGCCCAATTTTTCGTTGCTCAAACATGGCGGCCACGGATC
Source organism: Cladocopium goreaui (assembly GCA_947184155.2). NCBI lineage: Eukaryota > Dinophyceae > Suessiales > Symbiodiniaceae > Cladocopium > Cladocopium goreaui. The sequence goes on along the minus strand of CAMXCT020002868.1, from coordinate 203,696 downwards.
TCCTGCACTTGCTGCGACAGTCCCTCGGTCTTAATCTCCAGGCTTTGTTTGTCAGCGCGCACCTTGGGGTGTGTTCGTCAACCCCCTTTGGTAAAAATGAAACCCAAATGGATGATCCCTCTCTAAAATTTGCTGTTGAATAGAACCTGACAAATATTCTAAGAGACATCTGGCGTATGCATGCTGAGATGTGTGCCGCTGCAAGCTGAGAAAATATAGAAAATGTTCTGACATGCATTCTGATTTAACTTGTATAATATAAATATACGATAATATACGGTATATACGTATATGTGACAATATATATATATATAGTCCAAAACATGTTCTGACAAGCTGGCCTTGTTACTCATCATCCCCTGAAATTCAATGAAAACACACGCACCAGGACACCAGGATCTGGCAAATGGACTGACTCTACCAGTATCTTTCTTTAAGACTTTGTGGTTTGCTGAGCAATTTTGTGGCTTGAGTTGTGGAGTCGCAGAGGACTTTCGCAGCCAAGAACGCTTCAAAAGCTGAGCCAATGGCAAGAAGTCTTTTTGCTAGGTGACGTATGGTGACATCGTATCTAGATCCAAGTAAAGTTTGCAAATCCACGGTGAAAGAACCTGCCGACTCCAAACTACCTGGTTGCAACCAAGCGGCGCCCTCAAACAACTGCCAGGGATCAGGGTAATCATTGGCCATCGAAAGTTTTAAAAAAAAAAAGTTCAAGACCAGCAGTCTTTTTCCGCAAGTCTCTACATCTACAAGCAAAAAAAAACACGGCTCCAGTTTTAGTCCAAACCTCCAAGATGTTTCTGGAACACAAATCACATTGGCAACTTGGTCATGGTCTCGCTGCCTCTTCAATTGTGAAAAAGCCGTGCCATTGAGTGGGTATGGATCAAAACATTGGTGAATATCAAAAATGACATGGTTCTAGACTCTAAACATCTCCAAATAGAAGAAAAATAATGCTGTGTCTTTGTTGTTCCAGGAATTGTTCCAGAAATTGTTCCAGATACCATCTGGTAAACTAACACAGCTATGGAACAGATTCCATTTATAGACGATTTACCTATTCAAAGCTGAGATTTTTTCCTGGCGCCTCCCAGATCTGTTCCTGGCGCTCAGTGATGGACTGCTGCCGCTCCGAGAAATTCTTCGCTGTCTGCAGTCAGCTGAGTTCCGTCAACTTGGAACCCCAAGTTATCCAGTGGCTTCAGTGGGTTCTCATCATTTTCCCATGATAATTGCTATAAACTGCTGATGAAATCATGCTTTTTTTTGGGGTACAAGGCCCAAAAATCACCCAACATCCAGTGGTGTAGTGTCACTTTCCAAGAAATACCATTTTGAGATATCCCCCAGTTTGAGACGAAACCATGTCAAGGGGAGATTCACCAACAATGGAGCAATATATTGAAAAAAATGTGGTCCAACATGATGCGCCCCTTCAAAACCAAAAGGCCTGTCCCTTTTAATCTGAAGGAAACCCCAAAAAAACTGGGAAGGGTGGTAAAAACGGTAAAACCTTGTGTTTCAACCCCTAGACCATAGATTTTCCCTTGAGCCAAAGCAAAAGCGGCCAAGTATTCTCTGGAAAATCCGCCTGGCTCAAACGGACATCCAGTTGGTGGCCTTTGACCTCGGACAATCGTCCTAATGATCATCATGTTTTCCAAAGGCCTTCACGAAAAAATCCGCTGGGGTTGCTTTCTGCCACTGAGCTTCTTCCATATCATGGATCTTCCGGGCCAAGTCATATGCTTCCTGGCTCCGATTCAAGGCCTGCTTGCTCATCTCGCCTTACTTTTTTGAGGGATGGGAGCAAGTAGCTAAAAAAGGAGATAAACCAAATATAAGCCATCAATGATTGGAAAGGTTCACCAAAAAAAAATCACCAGCAAGCGTGAGTTTAAGTCTGGATATCATTACCTACCTGTTTTTTCTCAAGAACCCGGTGGAGCTGTCAGCCCAGGTTCCGTGACCACGAAGTTCTCTCCTTGTGTCCTGACCACTGACAGCTCCAGGTTAGCACGCTTCATGACTACTACCAGCTGCCCAACCTCCAAAGAAGCGCTGAAGGCATCAAGTCGCTCAGATGCCGTGTGCATCCAGTCCCTGCGCTAGCGTCCCCAGCGCCCAACAACTGAGTTACTCTATAACATATAGAATACACAGAGTAAATACACACATGTATATACAGAATTATACAGATATATACAGATATACAATACATTGACACAGAATTCAGAGTACAATACACATGTACAACGTGTACAACTAGTGTACAACGTGTACAACGTGTACAATTTGTGATTCTCAAACATGGCCGAGTTTAGGGTCCTTGCAGCCCTGGCCAACTCGACTTTCAGCGACTGCATATCTGCAGATCGCTGCTGCTCTGCCGCCCTGGGCGCGAACCAAACTGCACGGCATCCCACGGCTTTGCTTAGCTTCACCCACTGTTCGCTTCTTGGTCATCTTCGTCATGTTTCGCTTCTTGGATCTTCTTGGTAAATCTTATCAGAATCATATCAGAATCATTGATGGTTTTCCATGATTTTGCTGTTGAACATGATTTCCATTGATTTCCCATTGCCACCAGAAGCCACCGGTACCATTCCCCTGGATCGTTGGCCGCTCGCCAAGGTGCTCCAAGGCTCGCTGCTGCGCTTCGCACTTGACCTTGCACTCCTTCAACATCTCAACATGGCGGCTCGCTTCCTGCCATTCAATTGACATCATGCACTTCCACGTAGGTATCATGATTTCTATGCATGCTGTATACCCATGTGTGTGTGTGAGTTAGGACTCAGATGTCTTGCTTCATATCTCAATTGTGTGTTGCTTCAATATTACATGTCCCAAGTTTCTGTTGGCTGATATGACGATTGTATGTCATCTGATCATGTGGGTGGATTATATCGACCTGAGCTGTGTTCAAAATTGTTTCATTTTCCTTAGCCAGGAATCAAAGCTTACGTAAGAGCTTGCATTCACTTTCATTTTCCAAGGTTTTGTTTACGGCAAAACCATTTCAATTAATTAGTTTACGCATCTCTTACGGCGAACCAATGTTGGGGACACATATATAATGATCCTGCAAAGGAACCTTCGCTTACAGCTAGCTTACGGATTATGCCCGGCTTACGGCGAATTCTAATCTCATAAAACAATACCGTGAAGAAAGTGGCATTCTTTCTGGCCTGCTTTCCCTCTATTTGCAATGGCATCATCTTCAACATTCATAGCATGCACGAGTCACACAACCTTATTTGAACCCCAGCTCTCATGGCCCGACATGGTCTTGTGAACAGCTTGCGGCAATATGTTTCTGACCAATGCTCACGTCAAACCTTTCGCACTGCTTACGTTACGGAACCCAGGCAAAGTCGTACGACATGATGGAATTTTGCCAGCCCAGAACGCTGCTCACCTGGGTTTGCCCAAGAATCGTGATAGATCAGGGGATTTGGCGTTGCGAAAAAAGTGCAAACAAACCCATGTATCGAATACTTACGTGGGTCTGTCTGAAAATAGGATACCTGCAAATCCAAAAAATGATGGCCATGTTTCCAATGTCAAAGTAACCCCCGCTTTCTGGACAAGCAGTGATTGCTGGTTCGCCCAACTACTGGTTAATATCCACAGGTTTGAAGTTTATGAAGCTTGAGTTCCCAGGATTGATGACTACAATCGGCTACAATTTCATACCCAATTTTGATTGCCAAATCTCCGTGGTTGATAATAATATATACCGCCAAGGTCCCAAGTTTGGTGGTTAACTCCCATTTTGATGGTTAAATCCCCATGATACCATCATTTCACAGTCTGCTCCTGCAGCCTTTCGTGGCGCTCTTGGTCAAGCACTTTGCGCAGTTCCTGGATCCAAGTTGGGAAAAGTTGGGAAAAACTGGGCAACTTGAAAAATCCATCTAACAACTGTAGCTTTCATGGGCGGTTTTAAATCATGCAAAATCCCCAAGTCACCATAGGTCATAGGTATCCATAGCTTGTTTCTATACCACAATGGACGAATGACTGGGATGGGGTGCCGCTATAGGAAGCCACCAACTGGATATGCCTGTGACTTGGCTGAAGCCCCCCATGAAATATGGCGGCATAGAGATATAGACATGGAAACAAATAGAAAAGCTGGAAATGTGCAAATAAAGTATGTGATATGATACAATATCATCTATCACAAAATCATCTGTAACATATTGTAACATCCTGTTCTGGGTGGTTGCTTAAGCTACGCATAGAGGGGTACAACAAAGATATCAATCCTTGGGGATAGGCGATGCATGCAAGGCTGCAAGACTTCTACCCTCCAGGAAGCACGTAAAATCCGTAAAAGCTAGTATCTCATAGTATCTCCTCGATCCATTGTCTCGTGATCTGCGAAGTTGGAGCCAATCACTACCATACTTCACATCGACAGCCCTGCTTCGGGGCGATACCAAAACCAGCCAGCTTACCCAGTTCTGGGGCGCTGAAGCCACACCAGGGCGCCTCCACTCCAACTTCACAGCTGGAAGCGTCCAGGGTCATATTTCTTCAAAAAGACTTGCTGTTGTTCTGTCACCTCGTCATCTACCAAGGCTGTCAACACACTAGCAATGGCAGGTGCGAACTGAAAGCCCGAGCCGGAAAAGCCACAGGCAAAGACAACCGAAGGGTCTTCTGGATGACGACCTAGAATCATATGAAGATCAGGAGTACACTGATAGAGGCACCTCATATAGCCGACGTGCTTCTCTGCATTCAAACCGGGCATCTTCTTCTGTACAAATTCTTGGACCTTTGAAAAAGCAAATGGGTCTAGCTCGAACTGCTGTTCCGTGTTCAGTTCCTTGCGGATGTGGGGCATCTTATCGATGGATGCTTTGCCACTGGCGGATACTTGAAACTCTTCAGTGTTCAGCAATGGGCCCTGCCGATGGAAACCGATCTTTACCCCTGACGACGGCACACCTGAATGCGTGACATGCGGCGTGGTGTAATAGTATTCGCAGCCCCCATCTTTGCCCCGGCCCTTGTAGCCAGCTTCACTCCACGTGAAGACAGGAAACACGTCCCAATCATAGGAGGCTGCACCGGTTTTAGGCACAAGCTCAACGGTCTGCTCGTTGGAAACAATCATGGGAACCCCTGAGAGCCCAGCACTGGAGAGCACTTGGTTGGTCCAGGGACCAGCAGTGATCACCAGCCGCGAAAACGAAAAGCTGCGACCTCCTTCCGTGCGGAGCTGCTTGCGACTGCGGTCGATGTGCACCACCGTGTCCTCAACAATCACGGCACCCGCCCGGCTGGCGCTCCACTGTAGAGCTGCAATACAGTTGTTCACCAACCTTGGACTTACCATCCAAAAAACGTGAAACACTCTGAAACATAGTCATAGTCCCAAGAAAATACCCCTGCTTGATGTTCCAAGTGGCCTACCCTATGGGGAAATGAAAATCGCCAAACCACAAATCCAGGAAGCATGGTGAAACCGATGGGCATGTAGATCAAGCACTCATCAGCATCCAACTTCAGCTGCGGAAAACGCTGTTCCACTTCACTAGCTGACAGCAACTCATGCTGTGCCTCCGGCAGATCTCCCAGCTCCTTTTTCACACACACAGCGATGTTTTCAATCTGCTCTTTGGGGCCAGCCATGGCACTTCCAGTACAATGATAGAAATGACTATCTTCAACTTTGAGGTCTGGGGATCTTCTGGCCTCCGCTTCATACTGCTCCTGCAGCTGTTTGTAGTACCTGCTGGAATACAATCCCATTTGCAACAACTCTGGATCTTCCATCCGAAAATGGCTGGCGCGGGTGATTCCCCAGGAGCCTCGAATGGGGTGAGCCGCATCCACCAGGATCACCTTCCTTCCACTGGCTGCCAGTGCAGTAGCAGTGCTTAAGCCCATGACGCCTCCACCCACCACCAGAGTGGGCGCCTGCTGCTTCCTATACAGATACCATCCAGCCCCGGCTGCCAGGCCAAGCCCAAGCCCTAGCTTGGTGCTCGCCATGGCGTGAAGGTGACCGGAAAAAAATCGGGGCGATTTCGTGATGTGGGACTCACCTTCCACATTCTGTGATTGAATTTTCAACGGAAACTGGTGAAAATATGTAAAAATGACCTTGGCCCTTGGAATGACTGACATTATCTTTCATCGAATGGGATACAGGATGAGCTACGAGCACACGAACCTTGGTATAAACCTTGAGCCCACATCAGCATCATGCAACAGCCATGAAGGGTTGAGTTCTCAACTTGTCTCAAGCCTCGTCAGGTCTGTGAATCGGAGTCCTGAAGTTGATTCTCCAGAGCTTTGCTTGCATGTTCGCGTTTGTTCTTCTCCTCATGCGGGCACTTTAAGGGTCACATGGCCCCTGGCGGCAACCGTGTTGCGCAACCAGTGTAGTTCTGTGAAGATCATGATTGTCACCACAAATCACCACAAGATTGATCGGTGTCTTTTTCATCACTAAAATCACAATGACGATAACCATCTTCATCAAGAAAATAGATAACAGTAACATCACTCTACCGGTAAGGTTCCGTTTGATGTACCAAGTCGCGCCGTTCACCAGGTTGGTAAAGGATTGCACCCGCTCCGACAAAGAGACCATTGTTGCCTCCGTCAACGGCAGTATGGCGCTTTTACCTCAAAGTCCATACGCTACAAAGCCCTTCTGGGGTCAAAATGGGTTAAGACCTGAAAGGATCCTAAATCACGGAAATCGATGATTGAAAAAATACAAAGTACTATACATCGACAACTTCATGAAATCTATCAACAAATTGCATGGTCAAATCACCAAATCTCTCAAAATGCGGCCTCCAAGCTGGACCGGCCCTGGGCCATCTGTTTGTTGACGTCGCCTCGGAACGCCTCCCGCAACAGAAGGGGGGGCAACGGTAACACCCACGATGCAAAATATATGGCAGAAACAAGAAGAAATATGGATCAGGAAGGTTGGATACTCAAAGTTCCAGAGCTATATTCCTCATCAACCAAGTCAAGACCTAATGATCCTAATCGCACATCTGGTTTTGTTTTCCTGCCTCGAGTTTGGAATCATGCTCCTTCCCCTGCATCTCAAACCTGTTCTGTCTGAGCAGGAAATAATATGTCAATTTGAATACCACTTATATATAATATATACATAAACATGTGTGTATATAACAGTATATATATGATAGATACATACATACATACATTACATTACAATACAATACATTACATTACATTACAATACATTACATTACATTACATAGATAGATAGATAGATAGATAGATACTGTAGATAAATAGATAGATAGATAGATAGATAGACACATAAAAAGACAAACAGACAGACAGACAGACAGATAGATAGATAGATAGGTGCATGCATACATACATACATGCATGCATACATCCATCCATCCATCCATGCATGCATGCATACATTACAATTACATTACATTACATTACATTGCATTGCATTGCATTGCATTGCATTACATTACATTACATTACATACATACATGCATACATACATACATACATAGATACACAGATACATAGATACATAGATACATAGATACATAGATAGATACATACATACATTACACTACATTACATTACATTACATACATACATACAGTACATACATTACATACATTGCATACATTACATACTTTACATACATTACATACATAACATACATTACATACTTTACATACATTACATACATTACATACATTACATACATTACATACATTACATACATTACATACATTACATGCATTACATGCGTTACATACATACATACATACATTACATTACATTACATTACCATACATACATTACATTACATTCCATTCCATTACATTGCATTACAATACATTACATTACATACATACATTACATTACATTACATCACCTTAAATTACATCACGTTACATTACATTACATTTCATACATACATTACATACATACCATACATACATACGATACATACCATTCATTCATTCATTCATTCGTTCGTTCGTTCGTTCGTTCGTTCGTTCGTTCGTCCGTGCGTTCGTTCGTTCGTTCGTTCGTTCCTTCGTTCCTTCGTTCGTTCGTTCGTTCGTTCATTCATATATACATACATACACACATACATGCTTACATTACATTACATTACATTACATTACATTACATTACATTCATACATACATACATACATACATAGATACATAGATACATAGATACATAGATAGATACATGCATACATACATACATACATTACATACATTACATACACTACATTGCATACATTACATACATTGCATACATTACATTACATTACATTACATTACATTACATTACATTACATTACATTACATACACTACACTACACTACACTACACTACATAACATTACATTACATTACAATACATTACATACATTACATACATTACATTACATTACATTACATTACATTACACTACACTACATTACATTACATTACATTACATTACATACATACATACATTACATACATTACATACATGACATACATTACATACATTACATACATTACATACATTACATACATACACTACATACATACATACATTACATTACATTACATTACATCACATCACATCACATCACATCACATCACATCACATCACATCACATCACATCACATCACATCACATCACATTACATACATACATACATACATTACATGCATACATGCATACATACTATCATACTAACATACTAACATAACATACCATACCATACCATACCATACCATACCAAACATACATACATACATACATACATACATTCACTCATTCATTCATCCATTCATTCATTCATTCATTCAACCATTCATTCAATCATTCATGTTTTCGTTTCATTTCATTCGTTCATTCATTCATTCATTCATACATTGCATTACATTGCATTACATTGCATTACATTGCATTACATTGCATTACATTTCATTACATTAAATTACATATATACATGTAAATATAATATGTGTGTGTATGTGTATATATGTTTAATATATATATATACACATGTATAGTTAAATGTGAGGCGTCCAACTTGAGCAGGTACAGTGTTTACAACACATCTGCAAAGTGTATGTAACGTGTCTATAATATATATATATATACATATATATATATACTATATACAAATGTTTGTCGCCAAATTGGAGGGGCGACCAAACCAGCTCTCTTGAAGGATAAACCGTGGATTTGGGGGGTTCCCATTTTGGACACATAGCCACTTCCTTTCAGGCACAGTCACTCTTGCTGCAAATCTGACATCTGTCGAGTGAGCTGTAGCAAATCTGCGCTGTAGGATTGCATTTTGTCCCGAATGACCTGCGAGGGATGGGCGACATCAAAAGAACACCAACTTGCTGGCGAATTTGGGGATTACCCCCAAATAGTGATTATTATTTTTATTATTAATTTATATTATTTATTTTATTTATATAATTATTGTTATTCTTCTTCTTCTTATTATTATGTGTATATATATGTGTGTGTGTGTGTCCGCCGACCCCAGCCTGCAGCAGGGGGAGCGCGTCAGAGAACGCCTTCCAATAGCAAGACGCCAGGAAGCCTTTTCTCCGCACGGGCAGCTGCTCTTGCGAGCTGGCGGCTGCTCTTGGCATTCTTCTTAGACCGTTCAGAAAGCGACGTTAGGCCTTCAGACCGGGCAGCGGAGCGAAGCCTTCCCTCCTTCACTGCTATGCTGTTAAAGCGTGGCCAAGGGTCCCTTTTTCCGAGCTGGCGGCTGCTCTTGGTATTCTTCTTAGACCGTTCAGAAAGCGACGTTAGGCCTTCAAACCGGGCAGCAGCGCGAAGCCTTCCCTCCTTCACTGCCATGCTGTTAAAGCGTGGCCAAGGGTCCGTTTTTCCGAGCTGGCGGCTGCTCTTGGCATTCTTCTTAGACCGTTCAGAAAGCGACGTTAGGCCTTCAGACAGGGCAGCGGCGGGAAGCCTTCCGTCACCGCCACAGTGTTCTTTTTTTGTCAAGTTTTGGTCAAGCAGCTGCATCAAGAACCTCCATCCAAACACATCTTCAAACAACATGCGTTTTGGGATGCTAATGTTCAGATTGCCCACTTAGATTACGTGTTTACAAACATTTGACATTTTGTCTTTTAATGTCTCTGCGGTATCCCTTGAACACGCTCTCTCATTGTATCTCACAAGTTGGTCTTCTGACAACAGGGGTCGGCGGCAGTGGGCGGCAGCTTTTTTAATATGTATATATATGTATATATATATATGTATATATGTATATATATATATACATATATATATATATACATATATATACATATATATATACATATATATAATATATACATGTATATATATATAATATACATGTATATACATATATACATATATATATATATATATACACAAACATATATATATATACATATATATATATATACACATATATATATATACACATATATATATATATACATATATATATACACATATATATATATACTATCATATTTGTATATATAGTCATATACTTGCTACTCAAATTGGTACCCCCACCTATCAGCAAACTGAGGGGGTGATCAATCCTAATAAGGTAACATTACTACAGCAATTGGCTGCCAGCAATTTTCATGTAGCTGCATCCATCTGGTGACAGATCATCCTTGCTAGTTTCACCAGAAGGTTTGATGATCAACTCGCTCATGATGCAAATTCTCGCCGACCTTCCACAATGGATCGCTAATGTCAACTGGGCTGTTGAACTGGAGGGTACCATTTTAGTAGCAAAAAGACTCACTTTCTGGGAGCAAGCCCACTAACTGATCCACCCAGGACTTGGAAGTTGCTGGGGATTCCGAGATTGACCGAGCCTTCCATTGCATTTGTGCCAGCTCTTCACGTCGATTTTCGATCAGATGGACCGAAGCATCGGAGAGGCCAGCTTGTAATGGCAGACGCTGGCCTAACGCAAGCACTTGACAGAGAGTCTGGGTTGGGTTGGTCCGCAACTATCCCGTATCTCTGTTATGGGGAGTAATAATCCCTAATAAAAACAAGATAGCTCATTCCTATAGAAACAACTCAACGAAGGGTATTTGTTTATGGCTCACTTGACAGAGTCTGGGTTGCCATGATTTCAGCAGCCAAAATCCAACCCGACGCAGCCTGAAATTGCGCTTTCAAGTTGCTGGTCAGTGCAAATCCTTGGCTCCAAATGAGCGGTGTTCAAAAACCCGAAATGTCATCCCTTTCTGGTGGGTTGATCAGGATTCCATCACAGGTGATAGTAATCCCCAATTACCAGATAACATTTCATAACCCCCGATAACTACAGTAATCCACCAGGACTTTGGTCGTCAAATGAAGCTGGGCAGTGCTGCCAAGTTCCTTTGTCCACTGCTATCACAAATATCGAAGTCCTACGCAGGCCGCAGGCGCACAACCCAGTGGGCAGCAGAGCAAGTGGCGCCAAAAATACCAGCGCAGTGCCAAATAGAGAATCCCAACTGTCCCACCAGTCTCTACACCAAAAAGAAAGAAACTAGAGCATTTTATTATAAACCCTAGTAACTAGTTCGTTATTATGTACCATAAACCATAGTAACTATGTTCACGAATAATC
>CAMXCT020002868.1:117053-187053 GCA_947184155.2 Cladocopium goreaui | reverse complement strand
CCGAACTCTTACACCTACATGCCCCTGCCATCTGTTTTTCAGGGGGTTCAAGACTGCCGTTTGCCCGGCCTCAACCCCCCCAAACGCTTCCGCAGGCCTCCAAGGCAACAACTCTTACAGCTACATGCCCCTGCCATCTGTTTTTCAGGGAGTTCAAGACTGCCGTTTGACCGGCCTGAAACCCTCCAAACGCTTCCGCAGGCCTCCAAGGCAACAACTCTTACAGCTACATGCCCCTACCATCTGTTTTTCAGGGAGTTCAAGACTGCCGTTTGACCGGCCTGAAACCCTCCAAACGCTTCCGCGGGCCTCCAAGGCAACAACTCTTACAGCTACATGCCCCTGCCATCTGTTTTTCAGGGAGTTCAAGCCTGCCGTTTGCCAGCCCGCAAAACCCCCCATATGCTTCCCTGCAGCTCCCATGCCGTTTGCCAGCTCCGGCATTGTCCTTTTATGATGGTTCAAGCCTAAACCCCCCAAATGCTTCCCTGCAGCTCCCATGCCGTTTGCCAGCCCCGGCATTGTCCTTTTATGGTGGTTCAAGCCTGCCGTTTGCCCGCCCGCAAAACTCCCCAAATGCTTCCCTGCAGCTCCCATGCCGTTTGCCAGCCCGGCATTGTCCTTTTATGGTGGTTCAAGCCTGCCGTTTGCCCGCCCGCAAAACTCCCCAAATGCTTCCCTGCAGCTCCCATGCCGTTTGCCAGCCCCGGCATTGTCCTTTTATGGTGGTTCAAGCCTGCCGTTTGCCAGCCCGCAAAACCCCCCAAATGCTTCCCTGCAGCTCCCATGCCGTTTGTCAGCCCCGGCATTGTCCTTTTATGGTGGTTCAAGCCTGCGTTTTGGAGCCTTCCAAACCCCCCAAATGCTTCCCTGCAGCTCCCATGCCGTTTGCCAGCCCCGGCATTGTCCTTTTCTGGTGGTTCAAGCCTGCCGTTTGCCAGCCCGCAAAACCCCCCAAATGCTTCCCTGCAGCTCCCATGCCGTTTGCCAGCCCCGGCATTGTCCTTTTATGGTGGTTCAAGCCTGCCGTTTGCCAGCCCGCAAAACCCCCCAAATGCTTCCCTGCAGCTCCCATGCCGTTTGCCAGCCCCGGCATTGTCCTTTTATGGTGGTTCAAGCCTGCCGTTTGCCCGCCCGCAAAACCCCCCAAATGCTTCCCTGCAGCTCCCATGCCGTTTGCCAGCCCGGCATTGTCCTTTTATGGTGGTTCAAGCCTGCCGTCTGCCAGCCCGCAAAACCCCCCAAATGCTTCCCTGCAGCTCCCATGCCGTTTGCCAGCCCCGGCATTGTCCTTTTATGGTGGCTTCAAGCCTGCCGTTTGCCGCCCGCAAAACCCCCCAAATGCTTCCCTGCAGCTCCCATGCCGTTTGCCAGCCCCGGCATTGTCCTTTTATGGTGGTTCAAGCCTGCCGTTTGCCAGCCCGCAAAACTCCCCAAATGCTTCCCTGCAGCTCCCATGCCGTTTGCCAGCCCCGGCATTGTCCTTTTATGGTGGTTCAAGCCTGCCGTTTGCCAGCCCGCAAAACTCCCCAAATGCTTCCCTGCAGCTCCCATGCCGTTTGCCAGCCCCGGCATTGTCCTTTTATGGTGGTTCAAGCCTGCCGTTTGCCCGCCCGCAAAACTCCCCCAAATGCTTCCCTGCAGCTCCCATGCCGTTTGCCAGCCCCGGCATTGTCCTTTTATGGTGGTTCAAGCCTGCCGTTGCCAGCCCGCAAAAGCCCAAATGCTTCCCTCCGCCCACGCAGCTGCCAAATGCTTTGCCCTTGGCATGCCTGCCCATGGCAGCTTGCCGTTTGCCAGCCCCGGCATTGTCCTTTTATGGTGGTTCAAGCCTGCGTTTTGGCAGCCTTCCAAACGCCCCAAATGCTTCCCTGCAGCTCCCATGCCGTTTGCCAGCCCCGGCATTGTCCTTTTATGGTGGTTCAAGCCTGCCGTTTGCCAGCCCGCAAAACCCCCCAAATGCTTCCCTGCAGCTCCCATGCCGTTTGCCAGCCCCGGCATTGTCCTTTTATGGTGGTTCAAGCCTGCCGTTTGCCCGCCCGCAAAACCCCCCAAATGCTTCCCTGCAGCTCCCATGCCGTTTGCCAGCCCCGGCATTGTCCTTTTATGGTGGTTCAAGCCTGCCGTTTGCCCGCCCGCAAAACCCCCCAAATGCTTCCCTGCAGCTCCCATGCCGTTTGCCAGCCCCGGCATTGTCCTTTTATGGTGGTTCAAGCCTGCCGTTTGCCGCCCGCAAAACCCCCCAAATGCTTCCCTGCAGCTCCCATGCCGTTTGCCAGCCCCGGCATTGTCCTTTTATGGTGGTCAAGCCTGCCGTCTGCCAGCCCGCAAAACCCCCCAAATGCTTCCCTGCAGCTTTGCCAGCATGTCCGTGCCGTTTCCCTGCAGCTCCCATGCCCCAGGCATTGCCTGCCGTTGCTTATGCAGCTCCCATGGTTCCAGCCCCGGCAGGTGGTTCAAGCCTGCCGTTTGCCAGCCCGCAAAACCCCCCAAATGCTTCCCTGCAGCTCCCATGCCGTTTGCCAGCCCCGGCATTGTCCTTTTATGGTGGTTCAAGCCTGCCGTTTGCCCGCCCGCAAAACTCCCCAAATGCTTCCCTGCAGCTCCCATGCCGTTTGCCAGCCCCGGCATTGTCCTTTTATGGTGGTTCAAGCCTGCCGTTTGCCAGCCCGCAAAACCCCCAAATGCTTCCCTGCAGCTCCCATGCCGTTTGCCAGCCCCGGCATTGTCCTTTTATGGTGGTTCAAGCCTGCCGTCTGCCAGCCCGCAAAACCCCCCAAATGCTTCCCTGCAGCTCCCATGCCGTTTGCCAGCCCCGGCATTGTCCTTTTATGGTGGTTCAAGCCTGCCGTTTGCCAGCCCGCAAAACCCCCCAAATGCTTCCCTGCAGCTCCCATGCCGTTTGCCAGCCCCGGCATTGTCCTTTTATGGTGGTTCAAGCCTGCCCTCTGCCAGCCCGCAAAACCCCCCAAATGCTTCCCTGCAGCTCCCATGCCGTTTGCCAGCCCCGGCATTGTCCTTTTATGGTGGTTCAAGCCTGCCCTCTGCCAGCCCGCAAAACCCCCCAAATGCTTCCCTGCAGCTCCCATGCCGTTTGCCAGCCCCGGCATTGTCCTTTTATGGTGGTTCAAGCCCGCCGTGTGCCAGCCCGCAAAACCCCCCAAATGCTTCCCTGCAGCTCCCATGCCGTTTGCCAGCCTCGGCATTGTCCTTTTATGGTGGTTCAAGCCTGCCGTCTGCCAGCCCGCAAAACCCCCCAAATGCTTCCCTGCAGCTCCCATGCCGTTTGCCAGCCCCGGCATTGTCCTTTTATGGTGGTTCAAGCCTGCCGTCTGCCAGCCCGCAAAACCCCCAAATGCTTCCCTGCAGCTCCCATGCCGTTTGCCAGCCCCGGCATTGTCCTTTTATGGTGGTTCAAGCCTGCCGTTTGCCTGCCGTTTGCCTGCCCGCAAAACCCCCCAAATGCTTCCCTGCAGCTCCCATGCCGTTTGCCAGCCCCGGCATTGTCCTTTTATGGTGGTTCAAGCCTGCCGTTTGCCAGCCCGCAAAACCCCCCAAACGCTTCCCTGCAGCTCCCATGCCGTTTGCCAGCCTCGGCATTGTCCTTTTATGGTGGTTCAAGCCTGCCGTTTGCCCGCCCGCAAAACCCCACAAATGCTTCCCTGCAGCTCCCATGCCGTTTGCCAGCCCCGGCATTGTCCTTTTATGGTGGTTCAAGCCTGCCGTCTGCCAGCCCGCAAAACCCCCCAAATGCTTCCCTGCAGCTCCCATGCCGTTTGCCGGCATTGTCCTTTTATGGTGGTTCAAGCCTGACTTCAAATTTGTAGCGTCATACTCATTGCATACACATTGCACATTGTGTGGCAAATTGAATTGCGGCATGTCGGGGCATATCAAAACATATATGTCCATGTCTGTCCCACCATGTACCACCATCGACCTCAGCACGGCCCGCCGGAAGCGACGCGCCACTGACCCACTGAACCGCTGATGCCGTCGGATGCCGTCGGATGCCGTCGGAGTATCTATCTCTCCCTCTCTATCTATCTATCTCTCCCTCTCTATCTTTCTCTCCCCCTCTATCTATCTCTCCCTCTCTATCTATCTATCCATCTATCTATCCATCCAGCTATCTATCCATCTATCTCTCCATCTACTTATCTGTCTATCCAACTGTCTATCTATCTATCTGTCTATCTCTCTCTCTCTCTATCTCTCTACCTATCTATCCATCCATCCATCCATCCATCCATCTATCTATCTCTCTCCCTCTCTCTGCAGGACCCCCCAAATAGGGGGGGTCGGCGGCACCCGGGCGCTAGCCCATTCTATATTTTCAAGGCTAAGGTGTTCATTGTTCGTGGCTAAACCTATTTGCGTGGCTAAAAAAAACTTTTCAGGGCTATATAAAGATTTTGTGTTTTTTTTTTCGAGGCTAAAAATCGGTCCCCACAAGATCTCTGTACGAAAGTCCTCCAAACGAGCCCGCAAGATCTCTGTACAAGGATCCTTGAAAGGAACTCACACCATCTCTGTACTGTACAAGGATCCTCTAAAGGATTTCACAAGAACTCGGTTCCTTGAACAGAATTCACTTAATCTCTGTACAAGGATATTTTGAAGGACACTTCCTTCAAGACATCCTCGAGAACCCCACACGACCCGCCAACTAGCTCCAAAAACAGACATGGTGCCGGTAAAAGTATACCTTCCGATGAAGCAACGTGCGACGCACCGCTAGTGCGAGCCTGCGCAGTCAAAATGAACATTGAACATCTCAGAGAGAACTTTTGTGCGAGCCTGCGCCGCAAACCACTATGTGAAACCTCAATCAAACCCGGCGTTTAACACTTTCCATAAGAACCCCTTCGTGTGGGCACGTTTGGGGCAAATAGTTTGATAGATATTCAACCATTGGTGGATCAACCTATCCACAGTTATTGTATCATGACCTATTTTGTGCGAATGTTCGTCACAGCAGACATCCACTCAGCCGAGCATCAGTTCCTGCCATGATTACCTGGGCATCAGCTCAGGTGTTTGAGACTTGGCATGGGATTCAAAGAATTTCACTGACACAAGCCATGGAAAATATGGAGTTACCTTAGGAACAATGAGGTGGATAATAACCCTCCAAATGGTTGATGGGATGATTTGTTGTTGGGTTTTGTCACTCTGATGAGTCCTCCCCTTACGATTTGTGGGACTTGACTCGCCTTACCCTGGGAAATTCCAGTGAGGTGGACGCAACCTCTTTGCCCATCGTGGGATCAATTGTGCCCTTCATGGCTCACCACAAACTGAGTTTCACGCGCTTGAGGTGTGCAGGATAGGCAAGGCTGAGCCAAAAATTGCTTCGAAATCATCTCTCAACTTCTGGGACTTCACCACTCGATCTGCAAAACGAACGCTGCACTAGCTTCAATTCCCGGAAAGCATCAACTCATATCAATTCGAAACAATTCTAAGCCCAGTCAACACAAACATCACAATGGCATGCCTTATCAAAGTCACACCACCAAATCCCTCGTCCGCAGCAAGTCCCGACGTCATTCAATACAACATTGGTAGCTCCTGAGGGGCCCAACTCATAGGCACAGATGTTGATTCCATCGCCCACGCACATGGCCGTATGAGGCTGTCCCCCTGAAAACACCTCGATCTCAATGGACTAGTAATATTGGACTCTCCAAGTCCCCAGCTCCACAAAAACTCTACTGTGACCACGACCCAAACATCTCCAGGGCCCACCAGTGCGACCTGATCTCCAGAAAATGAGTACTTTTTTGAAGATTTGTTGAAAAAAGATGAAAAAAAGAAGACCCTCAGGCCCAAGCAGTCTTTGCTCGACTTAGGAAGGCTTCCTATGCTGAGCTGCAGTGAGTCAGTAGCTTTGCAAAGGTTTTGTTCAGATCGCGGCCTCTTTCGGTGTCAGCGGGGGAGAAAAAATGGCACCTGATGGGGCAAGGTCTTTGGCTGAGTTCCATCACCCTTCTGAACGCTCCTGCCATCTCCTGCCTTTGCCCGCATCATCCAGGATTTGATGCCTTTCGGACCAAGGCCAAATGGCAAAGAGCTTGAAACCACACCAATTGCGGCCTCGCCGTGATCGTCGAGGAAAGATGGGAAAGGATGGGAAAGGATGGGAAAGGATGGTGAAAGGTGGAAAAGAACCTTTTCGGACTCAAAGTTGATGAACCTGGTCGGTGTTTGATCAATCAAAATTGATGAAGTGTTCAGTGAGTTCAGTGTTTGATCAATGTTTGGGATCCAGAGGCCTGGGCCAACAGGCAAATCCCGTGTACCATAACGTCAAGCGTGCTGAGGTCTCGCCTACGTTGGACCACAGGCATTGGTCAACATGAAGCCTCAGCTACTCCGGCTGATCCAAATGAAAGGTATCCTTCCAAAAATCGGATGTGGCTGAATAAGAGTTCATGACCTTGAGTGAGCAGAGCTTCGAACCATCATCAATCGTTGAGAGGGGATTTGGATGGTTTGGCTCAAAATCATCCTCAAGAACTTGGATGCTTTGGTCATTTCCCACATCACTGGCCATGTCCAAGTCCTCGTATTTCTCTTCCCACCCGTGTCGGCTTTCAGGAGCTCACACGAGCATGTAAGATTTTTTCCAGGCACCCCCCCTTTAATGGCCATGGCTTCAGAAGGTTTCAGAACTGTACAAGTTCTTGCAAGAAACTTCCCAGAATGAGAAAAAAGACAGGGGATTCAATGGAGGTTTTAACGGGAAAAACTATAAATCTGGAAGATTCCATGGCCACGATTGCTGCAGGGTGGATCCATCAGCTGAGCCGATAGCCCAGATCCGGCCCCACGCTCGCCGATGAAAATTCCTCCCTCGGAGCGTTCCCAGAGTGGCAAATGCCTCGTTGCAGATCACGAAGATGGCAGGGCTTCTAGCCCAAACATCCCAGAAGTATCCAGAAGTTGGATCGTTTGAACTACCATTTAACAAAAATAGTATCATTATGTATCATTTGTATATGATTATTATGGTAATTCATGGACAATTCAAACTATATAGGGTAAAATAGTTCCAATAGTTCTAAGACATTTACCGTGAATTACTTAAGTTATTCCCTATTACCCAAAGTATTTTAAACCTATACACTATAAAATTCACATCCCAGAAATAGTTTTAGGTCAAAACCACACATCCCCATTAAAAATCTGGGGATTCCAGGCAGTCTGATCTTTAATTTTTCTTGGCACCCAGATCCTCCAAAATCCCATCTGAGCTGGGACGCTTTGAAAAAGGCGCCACATCAAAAATGTCGCAGTTCGTAGCCTCAGTGGCTACGAAGTAGCCCACATGGCGATATATCGCTGGTGATCTCGTCATCTTGCAGCTGGGAAGCGGTTTTCACCTCTTCTTCAGGGTTCAAAGGATGTCTGACCTGTCGGGATGTTTCAGTCAAACCCCACTTGGGTGATGATGATGGAGTCCGCTTGATACATTGGGGAGTGTCAAAATCATGCCTGATCTGTCTGTTACCACACCTATAGCAAAAACTGGGTGTGCTATAAAAGAATAGTGTAGCCAAAAAAGTCACATGGTTAGTGGTTAATCATTATGTTCCCGCTATAGGGATTACTGTATTGGGTTGAATCCCCCAGTGTCAAACACTCCCAAATGTCATATCAAGTTCGCTAGCGCCGCTAGCATTATCAGTGTTATATCCTGTTATATCTCCATTTATCCCGCATTCTATCAAAAAAATATCGGTACATTCATCACTGATATCTGCAAATCTGTGGCATGACCGCACCATTCGTCACTCGTCTCCGGACATCGCCTTCTGCTGCCAGCGAAGCTCGGAAATGTACAGCGCGGCGTCCGGCTGGCAACGGTTGTGTCCGGTTTCGATTTTCCCGTAAACCGATTCAGGGAATCTAAGGGAGTAATAATTGATGTCCATCTATCACTTTTAACTGTTAATTCTTAACCAGGGAACGATGCATGTGTATATATATATATATCAAATCGGCATTAGATATACATATATATATATATATTAGTTGGTTAATCAACAAGAATCCTAATCATAAGCTGCTTAATTCCCAAATACTCCTGTTTCTGTTATGCCGACATGATCAGTGTCAAAGACCTATTAGGAAATCCCCACAATATTGGATAATTCATGGAGATACCCATCATGCAGTGCAATAGTCCCCAATATTTTGGGAAATCTAACCACTTATAATCAGCAACCAACGCCAGGGTTATTGAAACTGCGTGTCTAGAAAATGTCCCAAACCCCAGTGTGATGAGCTGTAGTGGAGGGTCAACTCTGCAATTTCGAAGGGATGGCGCAAAATTCCTATGCCCCACAAAATTGGCTTTGTGGATGGTGTTGGTAGATTAAGTGTGATCTAGACCCCCATCATCCCCTATCTCTGTGTAGACCTGTGACCCCAGACCGGCCGCCAGGATATCTGAGACCATGACAGACACTTTGGCAGTTCCGAGTGTGTGGAGCTGTTGAGTAAGAGCTGCCTTGGCAAGGCATGGCTCCAGATGAGCAAAGCATGGATGCCATTGGTGAGAGCAACCCACCAAACACCCACAAAAGCGGTGATGTCTCACTGCTAGTGGGTTGCGTAGAATGCTTCCACATGCCCACAATCAGTGTTTCCTAAAACAGGGGGACACCTTCTTCGCCATTGCTTTTCCCATTCAAAATCGCCGCTAACTTGGGGTACCCCTTAGGAAACCGCCATTTTTAAAGCTGTGCAACCCTCAGGGGCCGGCCAAGCTCTTCTTGTCAAGCTCCGACCCTTTCACTTTGCTTTTCGGGACCTGCCGAGGCCAAGTCATGCCCAAATGACTTTCAGCTTGACAGGATGTCCAACAGTGACAATAAGGCCAAGTAAACAAGCTGGATATGTATATATATATATATTTGTATCACATTATTTGTGTGTATATATATATATGTATAAATATATATATACGTATATATATATATACATATATATATATATATACATATACATATACATATATACTATACATCGTTTATACACATCAACCGCCAGGGCTTGGGCACTGTCCAAATGCAAACCACACAAGAACATATTGTAGCAAATCGCCAAATTAGACTTGGAAACATCCCATCGCCGCGTAAAACATGTTGTAGGGTTTTGTCTTGGCTTTACGATATTGGTCATGAAGGCATATTTCTCTGGAAATCGCATACCCCATGCCATCTCATGCTTTTCGAAAATCACTGTCCCCCAATGTTTTATCAATTCAATAACAACAATATTTCTTCATAATATTTCATAATCTATTGTTAATTGAGACGAAATGGCCATGTGTTGGCTATCTATGACTTCTTAGGTATGCCAAATTCTGTGGGAAATTCAGTTCGTGGCTCCGTGGCTCCCAAAAAAATTTATTGCCATATGGATAACGCAGCTTGAAACCGCTTCCTACGAACCACTGGGTAATCAAAAACGGCCAACTGTTACAATGGTCCATGGTCCATGGTCGGCTATCCATGACTCATAATTATGACATATAATCTATGGTTACTATAGTAGATTAATAGGCAACGTTGACAGCTATATATTATAGGTGACCAATTGCTTAGCTATTGACCATATCGCCAATAATCATTGACAATTGGCATCAATTGGTACCAATTGATAGCTGACTATCATTGAGATTCTCAACCTATTGATGATGTGATCAATATTATCCCAATGATCAATTTGTTCTGTTGACTAGCCTCTGGTACTTTAAACATAGCTATGGAAAATCACCATTTGTTCATCGCTAAATCCCAGCTGCCTTGATCTCCTTTTCTCGGCCACGCTGGCTGTAGTGCCACAGGCGAGCCTCATGGCCGTCGTGGCCGTCACGGCCCGGCGACATTGCTAGATCATATCCTCTGGGAATCTCATACAGCCATGGAAAATGGAAAATGATCATGTTTGAATATGTGTTAATAGGATTTAATAGGTATGGTTCAGGTGAATCATCCGACAGCCATGGCTCCTTTGAACTCAATGGCTATCTCAAAGTACGAGAGCATAGCGATTGATGATCCCTTCCCCGATCATATTGAGGAAATACCCCCAAATGGTCCCTAATTCACGAAGAGATCCAACAAGGAACCACGGCTTTGTTTAAAAGTTTAAGGGGGGAGAAGGGATTACTGTAATAGGAGCATAGCAATAGTACGCGGATATGATGAAAACATTGAGGATGGGAAGGGGATGGGGATGGATACTCAATGCATTGGTGAAAGGGACAATGCTCGGCTCAAACCATTAGAATTAGTGGATGCCTGTAAGATGTTCGCTGCAAATATTGAATTCTGAATGGTTCGCAATGGGGTGACATATCCCAAGATGGGTCTGCAAAAGGGAGTGTGTGTGTGTACCAGAATTTATTGCAATTGTTGTCCGAGACGATAAATGAAAAGGTGATGAAGCGTGGGATCATTTCGGGGTACCTTGTTCTTCGGGGAAATAAAACATGGATATATTCATATTGTATATCCACCCGAATCTATCAGTCTCCCAGTCTACATCCCCATATATCTGACTTAAATCAGGGATTGCTAGTTCCCAACCATAGCAGATTTACAGTAGATATAATTCGTGGGTTTTAGCATGTTTTAGAAATGTTCAATCTGTTCATAATGGCAATATCCAACTTGTAATGATTCACACATTTGGGCCCTTTTTGGCCGATGCTTGGTAACTCAATCTGGTATATCCACCCAGTCACTGGGGAACCTCACCCTGAAGCTCGCCGAGGCCTTGGGGCAGTGGGATCTTTGGGATCTTTGGCTAGGAAGGCCTAGGAAAAGGACCTGGAAGATTGGTAAATATCATGGATTTAACATGATTTCACCATCCAAAATGCTGATACAATGGCTATACAACCAAACAAAAACCAGTAAATTTTTACTAGTCCCATCCCCCAAAAAAAACATCAACACCCCACAAAAAAACCATGAAATCCCCATGGACTCCCCATGGAATCCCTGAGTTCGGGGCGCTGCGCTCCAGCCGGCCGAGGACGTCCCGAACGGAACGAGAGCTCTGGGCTGCTTGGCGCAGCCTGGCGGGGTCATGGGGAGACCAGTTGGTGCCTGGTCCCATTATAACCTGAGGGCGATTTAATGGGATTTAAAAGGGATATAATAGAATTTTGACACCCATCAAACATATTGTAAATTCGATATTTCATGCAAATATTTCATGACTAAACAACACAAGGACTGCAACCGAAGAATTTGAATCCGTTCTCTTGATCATCATGAGGGGCTGTTGTTCTTGAACCATGCCTGGTTCACTGATCTACTAGCGTTGGACCTTTTAGACATGGGTTTACTTCTCGTGTTTTTGGGCTATACCGTGGTTGTTTCCGAATCCAAGCAACAAGCAAAAACCAAGTTGCTGGATCAAAATGGGATTGCCCAAAAATAGGGTACAGTACCCAAGTTCCAGTTGTTTGTCATCTTCCGATCACTTTGAAGAATCAGCAATTTTTGGACAAAACCAAATATCGCTGTGATTGCTAATGAACAGAACTAATGTTTTCACGTCCCTATATGTTTGATGCTTAACGCACAATAATTCTGATCATTACATTACTGTTGTGGATGGTCAAATCCCAATTTTTGACGCTTACGTAAGGTTACATCCAAAAATCAATTGATCCTAAATCACCATGTTTGATTCATGACATCATCATATTATGTTTGATGATTGAATCCCCCTTAAACCATGGTGAGGTCATGATTCATGATGAAAAACCGTGAAAGGCGCGGCATTTCTCAGTTCCAGGCTGCTCTGGTGCTGCATCACCTTGCCGAAGCAAGCCAATGCCATTCCGCAAGACCTCGAGGCAGGAGGATCCAGGAGTCACAGGGGAACGAGAGGCAACATGACATGGTTGTTTTCACCTGAAATGGGAATGGGGAATTGTCTAATTAATCATGGATATCAATCAGATATCGCATAAAATCACATAAAGGTCACCAAAATTCCCAGGACATATTGGTAAGTCCACTTTGTTTATATATATATATATAGTAAGCTTAGTATTGAACTTCTTGAACCATGCAAAAAGCTTGGCCCTGTCGGAGCTGGCCGTGGACTCAGTGGACTGCCACGACTCGATCCAAATGCGTCTGCATTTGCACGATCTCAAGGAACTCATCCACAGAGGACACAACCTGCATCGCTGCACGCAGGTTGAGAGTCCGTTAGAGCTATGACATCATGTTGTGTTGACATACCAGTTAAACGACAGTTATGAGGCTTGTAAGGGTTTATAATTCACAATTTACTGTGGGTTGCAATGGGGGGTAGATATCCTATCCGTGTACCAGCTATGACAACCATGAAGAGCCATAGTCAAAACGATGTTCCAACATGTTTGAAGACCATACTACACCCTTCGCAGGAAATTTGGATGATTTGACTCCGCAAGGCTCGCAGAGCGGTTCCCAAATTAGGAAGTCCACAGAAAGGAAATAAATATCAAACAAGGGACTACACTGAAAGATTTGCAACTCAAGATTTGCAAACTCCCCTCAAAAGTCGCAAAAAGAAATCAGTGACTGTGGCGCAGTGTGCATGTCATCCTTGATGAAAGCATGGATTCACCTGCCCAGGCCTTGGGTTTCTGGTCCTCTCGGATGGGCCAAAGCGGCTCGTCAATGGGCAACTCCAAGGGCTGTCCAAAGCAACCTCAGCGGTTAGGTTTCCTGAGGAACATGGAAAAAAAACATGGAAAAAACTGCTAACGTCAACTCTGAGAAATTTGCGCAAAAACTGGGACATTTTTGGGTGGATTCTTAAGATTCAAGCATCCGATTTGTCTTCGGGCACCCAAGTTTTACCCATCCACCCAAACCACTGAAATACAATGTAACCTGGGGCTCCCAGCATGCCTCTTCAGCTACCATCTGTTGAGAAGTGATTTCTCTTCACAGCATCTATGTGTCAGGTACCAAGCGTTTCAAGCTGTTTTGGTCATCAGCCCGGCAAATGAGGTTCACATTCCATGCTTAGCCCCCCAACTTCCCGATGGTTTTTGTTGAGTCCAGTGTGGCATTCAAGGCCCAACATGCTCTGGCATCTGGCAACAAGAAAATGTACTTAATGCAACTTCCCGCAGTGTTCATTGAAGTGTTATGCCTTGAGCCTGAAGGGAAGAAGCGGGCAGACAACGTGTACAACTTGGTCCAACTTTCAATGCTCCCAAGTCTACATGGGGCGTGTCTGAAATTTGGTGATCTATCTTCCAAATGAATACTTTAATACGGAAAATGATGACAAAGTAGTGGATTTAGTGATACTGCACCCTATTTTGAGAGAACCGTCGCATGTTACTTTGATCTGAGCCACCGCTCTCGGCACCAGCTTCCAAGGGGTGCCAGTCGCACTTTTCGCAGCAGGCGGACTTGTTGCCCTGTGCTTTGCCTTCTTCAACTGATGAACTGGCCTGCACTGAAAGGGGTGAAGCACACATCTTCAGCGTTTCAGCCAGAAGACACACCCAAAGAATGCCCGCAGCTCAGATGGTATTTAAACAAAAACTTGACTAAATGGAGGTTTCCTAAAATGGGTGTATCCCAAAACCATGGGGTTTCAATACTAAACGTGTATAATGTTGGATGATTTAGGGCCCCAAAATATGTGAAACGAAACCACCAAGCATTTGCCCAAACCTTCCGCTGGATGGTTCTCCTCTTGGGCCCAAACCATGTCGTCAATTCTGCGCATGTGGTCGCCATGCGACAGTAAGGGCCTGAGGCTGTTGCGTGGAGTGAGGCACCACTGGAGCCACAAAATGGCTGGGCAGATTTATTGAACTTCTTAAACCATCCATTTCAATGTTTGAAATATGTAAAATCGAGAAGTTAAGCCATGATGTGCTAAATTGTCTACTTAGCATTAATCCATATGGTATTGGGTTGATGATTCGAGCCACGCCCAAAAAAGTCTGGTGAGTGCCTGGAGAAAGATTATGGGCTGGTCGTTTTCATTTCCCGATCCCATAATTTGGGTTTGTCCAGAAGTGTGGCAATCCCAAAATTTGCCATTTCAACATAGTTCAACGAGGAAAATGATGATACGTGACTAGATTGTTGGGGTATTGTCAGACCAAGCTATTTAGGGCTCTTCTTAAGGCTGAGGCATTCCCTTCGCAGGTCGACAGCCCTTGTGAGGCCTCAATAAGCAAAGGTAGCCTGTAGTGATTCAAACCAAAAGGCCAACAATCACCAAGAAGTGGGGCAACTATCCCAAGGGCCACTTTAGACAAATGGCCCCATTTGCTGAGATCACAATCCAAGCTACTGCCGGTTTGATCGAGTTTGCACCCAAGTTTTTCCAGATTAGAACACTCTAGCGATTGGGATTATCACCCTGAATGTAAATGCTCATTGGCCTTCCGCTCAGTCATCTGGTTTCCTACCTGAAGCCGAATTAATTTTGCCTTCCAAAAAAAAAACTCACTGAAAGAGCTCGGCTTTGGATTGGATTATTCATGTTGGAGCCCATACAGGGAGAATTTAATATCTAGGGGATGGGAAACATCCGAGGGTGAGGCAATGTTGGCAAGCAGCATGACCGCAAGGCGGTGCGACTGGCTCAGAAATTCCTTCGTGGCCTGGGGTGATCAATCCAAGTGGGCACTTGAGGATGGTAGCTTAAACAACATGGTTGTTGTTTCTATTTGGGACAGCAGCCATACCCAAAATGTACACTTTACTGCCAAAAATAGATAAAAATCTATGTCCTACAGTAGAATCTACGGTAGGGCCTTCGCTTTTGACTCATGCCCACTTGAGTCTCTTGAAGCTCAGTGTTTTTTGGAAGTTTCGGATTCGAAACACCATCCGAAGTTGGAGACAGCGAGAGACCCTAAGAGCAAGAACGAAGGGATCTCTCTTTCTTGTTCGCACAAACAGATAACATGTTTTTCGCTACCGGTTCCACATGATGCTATTGCATTTGAGTTTGCAGTGCATGAGTCCTCACAGCCCAAACCGTTTCTCCAGTGACTCAACGATACTCAACAGTTTCTGCTGAGGATCAGGCAAATGGGGCAGCACCTATTGAAGAGTTTCCAAAACTCAAAGAACAGCAAGAGAACAAAACTGCTTGGTGGATGTTGGTGGTTTGAATCAACCTCCAATGAAAGTGGTTTGGGATCACCGTCAAGCCATCCTCCCCAAGTCGCTGACGCTTCTGACTCCATCTCCGTGGGCTCCACGACTGCCTCTTTGTCAGCCTGAGCCATACTTCTACAACTCGACAACCCAAAGCAGCTGCACAGCTTCGAAAAAGCAAGAGGTGAATATTCAAGTTGACTATATATATGAGCAGGGACCCCCACACCCCCCCTCTCCCCCAGCCAGATGGTTCCCCCCCGCCTGTGGCAGGGGAGGGGGGGTTTTCTCAGCAGCCAAGCCGATATACGCAAAATATATAGCTCAGTGCAAGGAGTGTGCCAGCAATGTCCAAGGTACTGCGTGAGCAGCACTGGTGAGTATACATAGAAATCATGGTGTATGTAGTCTTTATAGTGCATATAGTGCATATAGTGCATATGTATCGATAATTAGAATGGATATGCTATATGTAATATAGAGTGTATGTGTGGTGTATATATATATATAAACATATATATATAATATGTAAGATATAAATAGAATATATGCAATATATATATGTGTGTAATATATATATATATATTTGACATATATATATATATATTGAACACATATATATATATATATATATCGAATATGTGGATTTTGATAGAATATAGATAGTATATGCCACATGTACTGTATCCACAGTAGATGTAATATATACAATATAGGTAAATATGTTCGTTGAATAAATTTTACATAGTATATGTGGTATGTTGAATATCGACAGCAATACACGCTGTATATCTAGAGTTTATGTGTATATATATATGCATATATATATATATATATATACGTGTACAGTATGTACAATGTAAACGAAATATGTGATAGATACAAGATCAAGATATCAATATGTAGTATCTAGAATGTGCATATATATATATATATTGTTTTTCTACTGTACATATGTCTAGGTTTGCATAGGTAAGCTTTGCGTAATCCATAGGTAGCAAATATGTTGTAAACCATGTGCGAGGCACGCTATAGGCGGTTCGAAAAAAAGGTTATGATAGAAATATACAGGTAGACAAGGTCCGTTGACGAGGTCGTGGCTCTCAAGTGCTGCAAATAACGTAGAGATGCGAGGGTGGAGGGGTGGAAAGGGGAGTATATATGTGTATATGTGTATGTATATGTGCAAATAACATGCAAATACTAGGTTTTGGGGGGGTGGGGGGGTTAGGAGTGGGGGGGGATACCATTGGGGGGGAGGGGGGGGGGTGTGGGGGTCCGGGGACCGGGCTCATATATAGATATATAGAGATAGAGATAGAGACAGACATTAGATATTAGATATTAGATAATAGATAATAGATAATAGATAATAGATAATAGATAATAGATAATAGATAATAGATATAGATATAGATATATATATAGATACATATATAGATACATATATAGATACATGTATCCA
Organism: Cladocopium goreaui; assembly: GCA_947184155.2. Lineage (NCBI taxonomy): Eukaryota > Dinophyceae > Suessiales > Symbiodiniaceae > Cladocopium > Cladocopium goreaui. The sequence continues at coordinate 170,424 of CAMXCT020002868.1, read as the reverse complement.
TTCCGAAACACATTAAGAAAAATGCGGCAAGTGACATCGACTCGCCTGTGAATGTCCCAGGGCTTCATGAGGGAGATCGGGCCATAGCATGGTCAGCCCATCGGCTGTTTGACGATCGGTGGCCTGGCTACGGACTGGCCTTTGGGGCCTGCAGGGGGGCTTAAATCCCAGGATGCCCACCTGCACGTTTCCCTGGTCGAAAAGCCAGTAGTGATCGTTGTGGCCTCCAGAAACACTCAAACAAGTATCAATTGTATACTATACTAGGACTTCTCGGCGTTGCAACCTCCAAATCAGGTGCAGCCATTGTGAGAGCAACGGCCCTGGTCCCGGTCTTTTCTGCTGGGTGCAGTTCACCCGCAATACTCCATAGGTCCAAATGGTACAGCGCAAAATTGACTTCAAGCATCGAGACCACGGCAGGAAAAGTGCCCTCCGATAATCCAACATAGCTACTAGTATGGAAAATGGCAAGTTTGTAGATGTTTTTTACAAAAGGAATGGTGGTTTTCTATAGCAAACTGTTAGATTACCAGAGGGTGTCTTTTGAACATCACAGGATGTCACACGCCTCTTTAGGGGCTCTCGATCGGTCTCTGGCTTCGTCGCAAAATGAATTTCAAAACGGACTGTAGGGATGATTGGATGGAGTCTCCTGCTTAACAAGTCAGGTCATTCACACCCATCACCCTGCACAGCCTGAGTCTGCTGTGACAGCACAAAAGAACCAACGTGGGGCTGTCCCAAAATATTGGAACCCATTCCATTTATTAGCAGAATATTTTCCATTAAATAAAACCGTTAGAACATCGGGGTTCGGTATTTGATGTTTTGGGACAAATCAACATGAACATGGCTCAGCTCACTGACACATCTGTGCAGGTCGCAGCTCATTCGACTTTCACAGCATGTGCAACGGTAACGTGTCCCTCACGAAGGATCATTCGAAGCTGGACGAAAGCGACCCAAATGATGATTCCTGCACCAATCTGTGGTTATCTGTGGATATCTGTGGACCCCCATGCTGATTCCTTGCCGACAACATGACAAATTTCCTAAAAGAGGGAATGACATCGAAAGAAATGACAACATCTCCAACATGGACTGGAACGACATCTCCGCATCATTACAATAATTACATTTATCATTACCAGCAAATCTGTACAACTGCTGCGCTGCTGCACCTTGGGCAATATGGAAAATGTCAAGCCTCGGTCTACACAGTGACACCGGTGACACTGACTCCAGGGGGGCTGAGTTTCCAACGCCACGGTGGATGATGCAAATCCTGGGAACGGAGGAAAAGGTTTGGAGAATAAAAGGTGGGATTCCAGATTCCCCAAACATAAGTATACACATATATTTACATATATATATGTATATATATATATATACATATATACATATAATCATGTTTACATGTATACATATAAACATACATACTTACATAGTTACATACATACATATATATATACATATATATATACATATATACATACAATCATGTTTACATGTATACATATAAACATACATACTTGCATAGTTACATACATACATATATATATACATATATATACATATATACATATATACATATATACATATATACATATATACATATATACGACACTGCATTCCTCTTCTCAGTGCAACAATCCTTTTCGGGGTTGCGCAGATACCAGTCGTTCGTAAATCTCACATGACATCTTGTCACGTGAGTTGCTAGCGCCATTCCCCGGAGGTGATAGGGGTTGGATGGTGGGTGAAAACGCGAAGGAGAGACCTTGGGCCTAAACATCATCGTCATTCCATGTCGTTATCATGCTTTGCATGTATCACGACACTGCATTCCTCTTCTCAGTGCAACAATCCTTTTCGGGGTTGCGCAGATACCAGTCGTTCGTAAATCTCACATGACATCTTGTCACGTGAGTTGCTAGCGCCATTCCCCCACTTTAGACGCTAGCTTCACGTGTCTCCTTCGGAGTCCACTTCTTACCACGGGTCTTTCCACTTTGTCTCACCTCTTTTGACTTTAGTGTCTTTTCCGCTAAAGTCTTTTACCTCTTTCGAGGTTTTGGCGAGCTTGACCTCGGAGTCCAGTTCTCCGGCTTTGGCCATGGGCTCGTCCAACACTAGCCACTTGAGGTCCTTGAAGTCGACCTGGATCCTCTTCGACCCTGAGAAACCGTCGAAGATACCATTCGTCAGGCTGTCCGCCGGGGTGTTTTGATCCCTGGGCACCCATCCCAGATCCAATTCCAGCCCAGCTGACTTCAGCTGGGTTGCTAATTCCAGAAGAATTACTGACAAAGGGAATTTGGAGGTCAGGAACTTCTTCAGGACGTAGGTGTTGGAAACATTGTCCGTGAAGGCGGTCAGTTTCAGGATCGCACGCCTGCCCTTCCATAACCCGCCTACGCAAAACAGCTTGACGGCCACCAACACCGCGGTGAGCTCCAGTGCAGCAATAGCTCTAAACGGCTCGCCCTTCACGAAGGCCCAAGGTGCCGACCTTCTGTCCAACTCTATGGAAAACCACCTCGCCTCGGAGGTGTCGGAGCTTCCAAGCGACTCCCAGCCACCGATGACCACCTTTTCTCCCTCAGCCTTGGCGTCGATTCGGAAAGCCTCTATGGCCTGTCTTTCCACTGCTCTCACCTTGACCATGGGATCTCCTTCTATCTGCTTCTTGACATAGGTGAGGAGGAGACTAACCGCCTCAGGCATCTTCGCGTACACACCGCCCCTGAGCACGGCTGACCACGCGAATATCGGCCCAAGGAATGGCCTGACGTGATGCAGCGCACCCGCCACAAAGACCAGCCTGCCTAGCGCTGATCTCAGATTTCTCCCCATCACTCCCCCCGACTCCAGATGGGTGGTGATCCAATCCGCCACCCATTTCACCTTCCTCGGGGAGATACCCTTTTCGAATCGGTCCGCGTCCAAATCATAACCGATCCATTGCACCTTCGTGCCACCATTTACCTTTGCCCAGCTCAAAGGTATCTCCATCATCTCCAGCACGAACAACCAGAAGAGCATGGGCTTCCAATAATATTTCCCCACGCTAACCATCCACCCATCGTCCGCGAAGAGGAGGTGCAAAAGCCCCAGATCTCTTCCGCAGAGCCGGTGAGCGGACCTCACTGCTACCGCGGCCACCCTTTGCCAGTGGTAGGCTGCCGAGGCGATCCCAAACGTACCTCTGGTGTGCACATAGACCCCGTCTTTTCTTCTCTCTCCAGGCAGCCTGAAGGCTTGCAATCCCCAGTCTTTCTCCTTGACTGGTATCAACTTGTGGGCCCCTTTAACGTCGTATACCAACGTCGCCCTGGGGCCCCCCATTCCTTTTCCCGCAACTTCTTCAGCTTCCAGCAGCACGGCCGACGCGTCGTCGATCAGCGGAAACCGCATCCGGTCACGCACTTTGATCCTCCGGTTCACATCGACGGAGTATGAGCCGTCATGTATCAGCCTAACCCTGTCCGAGTTGAGCTCCTTGGGCACAGCTCCAAGCGCGGCCACCGCCAGCCGCTCCCCAAACTTTTCTTTCGCCTCCTCTTCTGACAACCTCATTATTGTCCCGGAGGCGACCTCCTCATCCACCTGCCTCCAAATATCTTCTTTGCACTCCTCTGCTGAGGAGTAATTTTCCGCCCAGACCTGTCTCAGGTCTTCCTCTGTAAACTCTCGCGCCCATTTGAGCTTCTCCTCGAAAACGCCGGGCACTCGAGGCATCTCCTCGTCGACCCCCAGCGAGACACCGTCTGCCGCGATTTCCTCCAGGAACTCGCAATCCTCATCACCTAGTGCCCTGCCGATGCTTCTGAGCCTCCTGAAGTTGATCTCAGAGGTCCTATCCCCACCTCTACGCGCTGGGTCCTCCCCGTGCTTCATCAACTCCCTATCAATGGCCGCTCTCGCTCCCCCCAAATGACTCTTGAAAGGAGATTCCACCGCTCGACCCCCTGCAAGCTTCCAGAAGACGCCTTTGCCACCGTCCCCTGTAGTCAGCAGCCATTTCAAGAATTCCCTCCGAAATACCGAGCTTATCGCCAGTGCTGTTTCGCCTGCTGGTGCCTTCCGACACTTCACTGGCCACCTCCCGGGGGAGCACAATCCCCCTCCATCATGCACCATCCTGTGCTTCCCCTTGTAATAGGCGAGCAAAGGACGTCTCCCCATCCAATCCATGTCAACCGTCCCTAGCTCCCCGGTTGACTCCTTCCCCGGCCCTCCGTCCTTGGGAAGAACCTTCTCCGATACCTCAGGTGCCCGACCTGCACCTGAGCTTGAAACCTCTCGTGAAACCGATTCCTCGAGGGTTACCAAAACCCCCGAGCTCCCAGCCTTATGTGAAACTGCATCCTCAGGGGCCTTTATTGCCCTTGAGCCATCAAGTGAAACCCTATCCTCAGAGGCTTCTGATACCCCTGAGTCCTTACCCGCCGTTTTGGCTTTCTTCCCAGGGTTTTCCACCACCCCTGGGTCCCGCCCTGAAGCCATTTTCGCTTCAGGTCCCCTCTTGCTACCATCTATGCTTTCTTGCCGGCCCCCTTCCGAAGGAGAAGACAGCATAGATTTCAGAGCCAGCACCACTGCTTGAGCCAGAGATTCATCCATCTGAGCAGGGTAAGCCGATGTGCCTGTTGTTCTAAACGATTCTGAGTTGCTTCTTTTAGCAAGAGTGATTCTAGTTTGGCAGCCGCAAGACCGAATGGGCCCCAAATAAGCATTGGCTTCATCAAACTGAGGCCAACCTGAATACCCCCAAGACTGCAACCCAGGAATGTTAGAAATGATGCGAGTGGGTTTCTTATAGGGGGCCCCAAAACAACATTGATTGAAACCCGCGGTAAACAGGCCTAAATCTAACTGCAGCAAGCTTCGCACACTTTCCGACTGCCAAATCGAAGCAGGGTCGAGTTGCAAATTGTCCTCTTCCCTGTACACTCGCCCCAGATCTTCCGGGTGCTCTGAGAAGAGCAGGACGAGCTTCCGGACCAACTGTTTGGCTTGTGCTGCAGCTCTGTAGCACTCCTCCATGACTTCCACGAGCCGATTCCCCAACTCGGCTTGTTTTCTCAACTCCTCCCTCAGCCAGGGAAACCCTTTTGGGTGCTGCTTGGACCTAATTGGGGGCGGCCCCCGCTTGTTGGCGCACCTTGCTCTGGTGAAGGTGGAGCAAGGAGGAGTGACCAGCACCACATCATAAATTCCTGACTGGATTTGTTGCATCCAGCCAGCTTTCACTGCTTGCTTCGCGAGGTCGTGCTTGCTGTCATTCATGATGTCGACCTCCGTGACCTGGACCCGCAACCCATGCTTCTGCGCGATCTTCTGCACCATCCCTGCGAAAGATGTCTCTCGACTCTTTCCTGAAAACAAGTACAGAATTTTGAAAACACGAGTGGCCCCTGCGGTGCCCTTCTCCACCGGGGCAGGGCCATGCCCCGGCTCAAGGCGCCGTCACTTGGCGCCGGAGGCGCCCTCTTGCTCTCCGGCCGTGTCCTTCTTGGTCTGCTTGCACATGTGGAGTGGATGCTCCGAAGAGAGGCACCTTTGGCACACATGTACCCGCCCGCACTTGAAGCGGCATCTCTCCTTCATGGAATTCCAGCGGAAGCATATCTGCCTCCCATCGGGTGTGTGCGTGTGTAGATTTTCTCTCCCCTTCTTTCCTTTTCCTTTCCCCTTGTTGCGGCTGGGATTCCAGCCCTTGTCGCCGGAACGCCTGTCTGCCCTAGGAGATCGAGAACGATCCTTCTTGTGAGCCGTCAGCGCGTTCATGGCTGCAGGGGTCAGGAAGTAGCGCTCCTTGATGTTGACGTCCTTTCTGGCTGCCAGCAGGGCGTCGTGGACTTTGGTCCCATCATTGATCTTCTTGACCATCTCCTTGCGCACCTGATGCTCGTAGGACAGCACCAGCTTCAGGCTCGGTGAGCTTATCTGGTTGCCGTCCTCATCCTCTGCTTTGAGACCCATAACCTGGTCGCTGAGCAGGTAGTCCACGTAGTTGAGGAAGTCCTGCGGCACCAAGTCGGCAAAGATGGTCCGCTGTGGATACTTCAGCCCACACATCAAGAAGGCGTGTGCCACCACCCTAAGACGGTGGCGCAGTTCCTCCGGAGAGGTGGGCTCCTTGGTCTCTCCGTAGCCCTTCTTGATCTTGAGTACACCTGACTTGTCCAGCATGCATCCCACAGGTTCCACCTCTGCGTCCTCCCTGGACAAGAACTGCTGGAGATACATGGTCTTCAGCTCACCGTTCTCCACTTGGTCAAACAGCAACTCCAGTGTTGATGCCGCTGGAGTCAACTTGTCATCCAACTTGTAAAAGGCTGCTTCAAACTTCTTGACCAAGTCTTGAACCTCCACCTTTGGAAGTGAGATAGGCAGAGAGGAGCTGGACGCCTCTGCCTCAGCCTTATGCCTCACTTCCATTCTGACCTTGGCTGCCTCCCAAGCGTCAACCAATGCCGCCACCTCCATCACGTCGGCAGCCGGATCCAGCTGCACTGTCTGTTGCGCAAAGGTCCTCAGCTGCACCCTGCTATCCGCAACTGAGTTGAACCGGCTCAGGCTCTTACAGTTGGCGTATGCCAATCTAGCCTGAGTCACTGCAGAGACCTCCTTCCTCTGCAGTAAGCCATGAAAGTCCGGCTCCAGAAGGCCGATGAATTCCTTCTGGACTTCAGCATCTGTAAAGTCTGGCGGGGGTGCGTTCATCTCGCCCACCAGACCACCGCTTGAGGAGCAAAACGGCTGCGTGCATGAAATAATAAAACATGCAAAACATCAAAACTGCAAACACGGAGTGGTACGTCAAGTCCAGCACAAACCGACCACCCCTTTCTCATTTTGCTGCCAACTCCTGTTAGAGTGACTCCGACGAGCTGGAGGAGATTTCCTCGTCGGATCCAGAGCCGTCGCTCCCTGACTCGTCCGCGCTCTTCACGGCTTTCGGGAAGCATACCCGGCAGGCTCTATGGTACATCTTCGCCTTTGGCAACTCACTCCCAAAGGACTCAAACACCCGGTAATGTACTCCAGGCTGTCGATAACACTCACCGTACCTGTGCAGGGTCTTCGTCTTGGCCCTGCCGATGATGCTCACCACATAGTCTCCCAAAACTAGGCCCGTGTTCTTCTTGGTGGCAGCATCAATCACAACCCAATCCTCGTCCTCGTCGGCAGACGACTCGGACGCTTCGTTGCCATGGGACCCCTGTGGCATGGCCGCGTCCTCTGACCAATTGACTCGTTTCAATGGTTTTCCCACGGTCACGAAGCACTCCAGCTTTTCCCTCTGGACTCCAACCACCCTCATATGATAGCCCAGGGCTAACATCCTGTCCTCCACCAGCTGCAAAACCACGTTTTCTCCAAAGGGGTCCACGCGGCCGATGTTCTTTCTGATGAACTCCGCCACGTGTATTTGCGCACGCACTACCTGCGCCGCAATTGACCTATCATACGACTGGTCCACAGAGGGTGTCCAGCGTCCCAACATCTTGCAGACGGCCTCAGGCACACCGGCTGCTCCTGCCCATGTTCTCATTGTCACTCTTTCCGAGTGTTCCGACCAAATGCATCCCACGCCAATCTCCATGAGATGCTCCCACCCTCCTGTGCAAGGACACAGGAGCTCTTGGAACAGGGCCTGGCTCATCCCACTGGCGGCGGGATATGTGGCCATCCTCCTTGAGGAGTGCTCCAATCCCGTCGTAGGCAACGTCAGCAGGAAGTCCCTCTCCCTGCAACCAGCCTCCTCTGAGAGCGCTTCCCAGATCCGCCATCCGGTCTCCATCCAATCGCGCTCCTCGATGTAGGCCTCCGCACTGACGATGAGCTTCAGCACCGAAATCCTCTTTCCTGGCCCGCTTGTCTTGGTGCGAGTCAGATCCGCCACAAGGGCAAAACCGTCCAATCTCATGGATCCAAAGTCGACCCCAGTGGTGTCGTGAAACCTCATTGCGCCCCAGACCTTAACCAGCTTGTACCAAGCGAAAGCCCTGGTGAAGTGCGGTGCGCCCCGCTCCATAACTTTTCTCTCCAAAGCGGACACCATGGCGACCAACAGCTGAGCGGCTTGCTTTCTTGGCTTCTGATCCGCTGCTTCCAGACGGAGCTTAACCTCTTCCATGGCATTCTTGATTGCGCCCGAGGTGTTCAACTGGAGGTCCTTTGGAATCTCTGCCGCGTGCTCCATGAACACCAGTGTCTTGTAAGCATTCACTGGGATCGAGCGCCCACATGGTTCCAGAGCCCTGGAGATAAGGTAATCCGCAAACTGAAAGGGCCTCTCTGGCCACTTGACCCCATACGTAGCCAACAGCCACCCGATGAACTGGCCCCAGGTCTTGACGTGCTTTCTAAGAGTATTGGCACGTCTCCCCTTACCAATCCTGGCTGCAAAGAGCCCCTGATTGGCGTCGGAGACATCACAGGTGTCAGCCTCCTTGATCTGCTTGGCCAGCTCCTTCAGCCACCGATTCCTCTCCGCATCCTCTACCAGATTACGCTGATAGAGATCACTGCCAGCCGCCGATTTCAGCATCGTGGCTCTTGTGGGCCATTTCACCCTGGCGGCCTCGCCCTTTCTCCTCACCTGGCTCCCGATCTGTTCCTCACGGGCCTTTCTCCTGTCCGCGAGTTTGCCCTCCTGTTTTGCCAGGCGAGACGCTAGGGCCAAGTCTGAGTCCTTCAACTCCTCATGCCTAGCCCAAATGATGCATGAGGCCTCCTCGGCCGCCTGTACAAGGTTTTCGAACTCGACCGTGTTCACCTTGTACTCCGGGTATTTCTCTTCCACTCTGAGGATGACCGAGTCCACGACTTCCTGGTCGCATCCCCAGAGAGCTCCCAGCTTGGTGGTGGTCCACCCCATGGCCTTTAAGGCGTGAGCCAGCACGTGGTCAGCCCTCACCTTCCTGGCAAGAAAGGTGAGTTCCTCCATCGTGCTGCCCCCTTCCTGAAAACGCGAAGGAGAGGCCTTGGGCCTAAACATCATCGTCATTCCATGTCGTTATCATGCTTTGCATGTATCACATATATACATATATACATATATACATATATACATATGTACATATATACATATATACATATATACATATATACATATATACATATATATATACATATATACATATATATACATATATATACATATATACATATATACATATATACATATATAATCCCTGTGTGCATTCTGCAGAGAAGTTGTGCCCACTAAACCGTTTACAAACACAGCCTTGTAGTACAAAATGAAGCTTGAATCTGAACCAACCCCCCTTGCTACAAAATGGTTTGGGTGTTTTTATGATGGATCAAAAGCCAATGTCGGTCACTACAAAATGACTTTACGGAACCATTTTGTAGTGAAAACGGGTTGCAATGAAAATAATGATTCGCTACTAAATGGGTCATAGCATTTACTAGGGGAAATGCTATGGGGCAGCAAAAACGATCTGAGCGCACAACTTCAGTTTCAATTGATTGGTTTTGAAACCAAATCTGTCCCATTTTTCCTTCTTAAAGTTCGAACTTTTTGGGGCTTATCTGGAGGGGGGCGCAGTAGGTTCTACAAAAGGTTGTGCACGCGTGTGTCACTACAAAATGCAGTGCATGACACAAGTCATCCAGAAACTAGGACATCACGCATCGAATCTGTGCTTTGTGACATTGTGGGTGAAAGGAACTCTGAGCATGGATTCGTTGAACTGGGGTGAAACTTGACTATTGGACAAAAAGAGCAGGAACCTAGTAGAATGGGATAGATTTAGATTTTAATTAATAATCGCATGTGATGGCCAAAAAAGGTGTGACAAAAGCACGGCGCAGAGGTTTTGAACTGCAATCGTCAGAGCTATGGGGCAGCAAAAACGATCTAAGCGCACAATTTCAAATTCAATTGATCGGTTTTGAACCAAATCTGTCTCATTTTTCCTCCTTAAAAGTCTCTATATAAAAAGCATGTTTTTCGAACTTTTTGGGGCTTATCTGGAGGGGGGCGCAGTAGGTTCTACAAAAGGTTGTGCACGCGTGTGTCACTACAAAATGCAGTGCGTGACAAAAGTCATCCAGAAACTAGGACATCACGTATTGAATCTGTGCTTTGTGACATTGTGGGTGAAAGGAACTCTGAGCATGGATTCGTTGAACTTGGGTGAAACTTGACTATTGGACAAAAAGAGCAGGAACCTAGTAGAATGGGATAGATTTAGATTTTAATTAATAATCGCATGTGATGGCCAAAAAAGGTGTGACAAAAGCACGGCGCAGAGGTTTTGAACTGCAATCGTCAGAGCTATGGGGCAGCAAAAACAATCTGAGCGCACAACTTCAGTTTCAATTGATTGGTTTTGAAACCAAATCTGTCCCATTTTTCCTTCTTAAAGTCTCTACATAAAAAGCATGCTTTTCGAACTTTTTGGGGCTTATCTGGAGGGGGGCGCAGAAGGTTCTACAAAAGGTTGTGCACGCGTGTGTCACTACAAAATGCAGTGCATGACACAAGTCATCCAGAAACTAGGACATCACGCATCGAATCTGTGCTTTGTGACATTGTGGGTGAAAGGAACTCTGAGCATGGATTCGTTGAACTGGGGTGAAACTTGACTATTGGACAAAAAGAGCAGGAACCTAGTAGAATGGGATAGATTTCGATTTTAATTAATAATCGCATGTGGTGGCCAAAAAAGGTGTGACAAAAGCACGGCGCAGAGGTTTTGAACTGCAATCGTCAGAGCTATGGGGCAGCAAAAACGATCTAAGCGCACAATTTCAAATTCAATTGATGGGTTTTGAAACCAAGTTTGTCCCATTTTTCCGTCTTAAAGTCTCTACCTTGTTTGTTTTTTTTTTCGAATTTTTGGGGGCTCATCTTACCACGAAATAATCGTGAGTCAAGAGCCAAAAATGGTCTGAGGGTCCAAGCTATATGTTCATGTGACCGAGCATGACTGGTAAAAGAGGGCTATAGGGTTTCCGGCACGACACAACGCATCCCAAAATAAATCACTACAAAATGCGTTTCCGATTTATGAGTGTAAAATGGAACGCCGCTACAAGATACAGTGCGCACCCTTTTACTACAAAAACTGGTGCACGGGTCCATTTTTTTTGCTTGAATTATCCACGAATCAGAGGATGGTACCAAGCACGTGTTCACCCTTTTAGTAGTGGAAATGGTAAGGAGGATCATATATACATATATACATATATACATAAATACATATATACATATATACATATATACATATATACATATATACATATATACATATATACATATACACATATATACATATATACATATATACATATATACATATATACACGTATACATATATACATGTATACATAAATACATATATATATACATATACACATACATACATATATACATATATACATATATACATATATATATACATATATACATATATACATATAACGTATACATATACATACATATATACATATACATATATACATATATACATATACATATATACATATATACACGTATACATATATACATGTATACATATGCATATGCCATTCGTTTGTGACTTTTTCACAATGGTGCAATGTGAATCACCTATATCAGATATCGATAGCCCATTGATAGCCATTGTCCCACTATTTCCTCCTTATTTCACCATGTACCCATTGGTAATGAGGTAAATCATCTATTTCTCTGGCCCATTTTCCATCGCACACTTTTGATCGTCCCTGAATTCTCCATGAAGTATACTACAGCCGAGGTGCGGCCAGCCACCAACACCGCCAGCAGGTGGCAGTTTGCCAACATGGAAAGAACGCCAGCGGTGAGGCGGCCTCGGCGAAACATGTGAAACCTGGAGCTGGTTGGAAAGATCTTGGAAGGTGTTTTGATGTGTTTTGGAAAATCGTGGAAGAATGGTGATTAATAGTGATTCATGATAGTTAATGATAGTTAATGATGGTTAATGATGGTTAATGATGGTTAATGATAGTTAATGATGGTTAATGATGGCTAATGATAGTTAATGATGGTTAATGATGGTTAATGATGGTTAATGATAGTTAATGATGGTTAATGATGGCTAATGATGGTTAATGATCTAGAAAATCTGAAAAAAACACCATTGAATTTCCCACATGCTGAGGCCCCCACGAGCTGCCCGTTGCTCCAGTCCATCTGCATCCTGGAGCCCAGGGGCTGGCTGATATCCCCATGTCACTTTGGATCCCCATCTGAGATCATCTTTGGTGGTCCTCCGTCTTAAGGTACCCGTCAACTCCGACAAAGCATCTGACATCCGACCGTGCCTTGTTCTTGTAGCATGCTTTCACACAAAGGACACCACTGAGGAAGTTGGAAGCCATGAAGACGATGCTCAGAACCTGCAGCAGCCGCAAGCGGAAAAAATCAGAAAAGGCAGAGCAAAAACCGCGTGCCGATGGCCCAAAGCAGTACCTAGTTTGACTGAAGCTGCCAGGTACATCAGATGATGTTGCACAAAGGATTGTGTGATGTGTGTGTGTGTGTGTGAGGCAAGAAGGTAAATCTAAATGATAGATTGAAGCAGGGAAATAATTAAACCTGTTCATGCTAAGAATCGGTCGCAATAGTGCCAAGACACGAATTGCGAATCAGTTCTGCCAGATGGCATCACAGATAGCAAGTCAAAGTCCACTCCAAAGGGTTGACCACCCTCGGCAATGCATTGATCAAAGGCCGAACTGATGTTATCACACAATGGAATCCTTTGGCCTAAAAATGACAAAAGTCTGTGGTTATAGGCCTTCAGTGGTGATTTGCACAAATTGTTTTGACAACTTTGTTTGATGGCAACCCATCTGGGTGTGTCAGAAATAAATCCGCCAGCGTGCAGTCCGAGGAACATAGCTGCTTCCATCAAGAAAATGCCAAGGTGTAACAGGAACTGGTTCCAGGGACCTCAGTTCATCCAAGTAGGACTGGTGGATTGAGGTTTGACATTCCTAAACATCCAGGGATGGAAATTGGACATGCAGGATCTATGAAACAAGCAACTACAGTTTTATATACATCCATTCAAAATCAAAAAAAAACAGTAACACTGTCCCCCAAAGGACAAGGAGCTGTCCCATCGCAAAATCAAAGCTGCTTGAGACCAGCATAGCATAGAGGAGTGCCAAGCATGCTACTGTGATGTCCTGAGGTATTGGATATGTGTGCCAACTGAGTATCCCAAGAAACAGGCTGGGTAACTTTCAATCATCATCCCAGGCAGGCTTTCACATGAAGAATAATGTGGAAAAAAAACATGCGGAAAAAACATATCCAATCTTATCACATACTTTCAACCAAATGATTGTGCGCCCTTTGGGACGCATTCGTCCTGCTTCCTGGCCAAACTCAGGCTCATGTCAGCTCGGTAAAAGCTATCACGGATGACCTGAAGGGTCTGACAAGTTCCGAGAAATGGGTAGGGGATTTGTAAAAAACATGGGTTTCAATACCAATTTTTGGTCTCTATCATGACTTGGATGATTTGGCGGTACCCCCATTTTTTAGGAAACCATGATAGTTCAAAGTGTCGCTCGTCCCAAAATACCAAGCCAAACCACTGGCTGAAAATTCAAGCAACAAGCAACTCCAGACCTACTGCCAAAACAACAGGTCCAGGTCGGATCAGGTTTTTTGGCACCCACCACAGGATATCTCACTCGGCAGCCGACCAGTGGAAAGAGCCATGGGGTCGTTGCACCCAAATTCAAGAAGATTTGCCACGAAATGGTTGCCTCCTGCATGCAAATGAGGCCCTTCAGTCGCAGCCAGTGGCGGTTCGTCACGGCAAGCATGACTCAGGTCACTGCAAAGACATCTATGAATCTATCAATCTAAACCAACACCGAAGCTCCTGTGGTAGTGGTTCCCAAGTGTGAATGTAAACCCCTGGCGCAGACACAGTAACAATACAGACAGCATTTGTGATTATCCAAGGCTGGTGAGTGTGCAGTTCAGTTTGCCTTTGCTGAGTGTGAAGCATGGGCATTGGTACCAAACATCCATTTTCATTGGTACCAAACATCCATTGTAGCCTACACCCATCTCCAAAAAAAGGCGCACCTTCTTTTTCTGTACCAGAGTCCATTACAAAAACATTGGCAGAAACTATTTGGGTTGTGAGTCAAGACCCTGGTGCTGTGGTTTCGGACACCAAGGCAGCTGGTATTTAGGGATGTCCATCTTCGATTTATCCCCATTTCCTTCTGGAAACTCATACGTAGGTTTTGACCCATCCTAAACTTGTTGGCATGTTGCCTTTGAACATCGCCAAAACAAGATACCGAAAGACACCTATCATAGTTCTGTGGATCTTTGTCCACCCGGCCCAGAGAGTCACTGATATAATTCACTCTGCAGCATCTTCATCAGTGCTGCTGTCCTGGTGCTGTCCATGGCATCTGCAGAACAACTTGGGTACTCAAGCAACAAAAAATGTAAAGTTCACCAACAAAGATCGAGTTCAATGATGGCAATCTCGGATCTCGCAGAGACTAGTGATGACTAGTTCCTCAAAACTCAAAACTGAGCTTTCATCCTGCAGCTGGTGATATATAAATCCTGCGCAGTCCTCCCCACAATCGCTCTCGGGCTTCTGAGCTGCGTTGTTGCAGAAGGAAACCAAGAGACTGATCCAGATGAAGAGAAGGAGGAAGACCATGGCCGAAGCGATCCAAGGCAAACCCTTCATCCAATCAGCGGCTTCAGGTTTATAAAACAACTGCGGCCAGAACTGTCCAAAAGCTAAGCCGCAAATCGTGTTCAAAACAATCACCTCAGTGCCACAGAGGTTCGATCTTGGTGTGACCTTGGTACTTCCCTTTGTTCAAAAGCGGTTCGAAGTTTTAAACGGTTGAAATGACTGTGAGCCCTGCGTCTTGCAAAAACATGCGGGGAAGAAGCGAAGGAAATAGATCATATCAAGGTTCCGGTTTGGCACTGTCATAAGCTGAGTCCCCAAACCAGTGAAAACAGCTTGCCTTGCTCCTGTAATCAGTGAGCTGGCTGCGATGGTCATGTGGGTTCAAATGGGACCCTTAGCCATCTGAGCGTGACCTTTGTCAATGTGACTGAATGACTGATTTTGGGTCACTTCACTCTGCTACCCTGCTGTTCACATTCCCAAGACTGCCACCAAGCAAACGACATGTTGTCATATCCCGAACAGAATCTTCGGTTCAAAGGGTTTCCATCCAACCAGTTCGCAACGCGCAGCCCTCGCCCGACGTTTTCACTTCCCCTCGTCCTTATCGCTCACCCGGATGCTGATTACGGCATTGAAACTGGGCGTCAAAATGCCGACCCCGATGCCTCCAAAGACCACGGTGCCTACCTTAGGCAGCAGACTTTTCTTCATCCGAGAGGTGAAGAAATGGGCATCTGAAAATGGAGGATGCCGCAGAATCATTGGGTATCAACCAGAAATCATGGGGATACATGGGTTTGTCCACAAATGGTGGATTTGACTCCAATATATGGCCATTTCAATAGGGAGATAATGATGACACATCATTGGATTTTGGACAGACCCAGAGGCGGGTTTGGTTCTTGGCTAGCGGCAAGAAACCGCAAGGTCCCCAATTTTAGGAGGGGACACACGGACCCAAAATATCCCACTTTGAGGTTTCACATCCAATCTGACAGGAAGAATGAAACTCTTTGATTCCCTTTCGGTGGTTTGAATTTGTGCTGATACAAAGAAACAAACACATTTACAGGGAACCTATTTTTTTACCATCAAACGCTGAGGTTGTCAATAGTTTTTTCCTTTCAAGTCCTCCGTTTCAACAAGAAACACAAAAGAAGAGGCTCGCATGCTGCAGATCATGACCTCCTGAGCCACACCAGAAAAAACCAACCGCCATCATCAGAAGGGCGAGGTTATATGCACCGGTCGCATTCAAATGCCTGAGGAAGGCGACGGGTTGTGATAAAATATGTTGGTAAACATCAAAATAGATGGTTGTTGTGGGCGGTCATCTCCCAAAAATTGACCCATCCCTCCACATGGAAAACCAGGGACCAGTGGAACTTCAGCCTGTCCCAAGTGCCTCATGATAAAACATCATCCCTTTTGTTCAAAATAAACTCAGGTGCTATCCCCAACAGCTTGAAAGCTTCTGCGTTTTTGCCAAAAAAAGTGCCGTAAGCTTCCGGAGGGTTCCGGTGCAGATGCCTCCTTAAGGTTCCGGAAGTTTCCGGTGCAGCTACCTGATGAGGGTCTAGGTGAAGATGCGTGGTGAGGCTCCGGGGCAGATACCTTGTGAGGTTCCGGAAGGTTCCGGTGCAGAGGTCTTCTGAGGTTTGGGAGGGTTTTGGCGGAGAAGATGCTTGGTGAGGTTCCGGAGGGTTCTGGTGCAGATACCTTGTGAGGTTCCGGAAGGTTCCGGTGCAGAGGCCTTCTGAGGTTTGGGAGGGTTTTGGCGGAGAAGATGCTTGGTGAGGTTCCGGAGGGTTCTGGTGCAAATACCTTGTGAGGTTCCGGGTTCTGGTGCAGATGCTTTGTGAAATTCCAAAGGGTTCCGATGTTTTTTTTAATGGCATAAGCACTTAATTTTTATGGCACAAGCGCTTAATTTTTTATTGCATAAAAGTATCTGCACTGGACCCTCCAGAACCTCACGAGGTATCTGCACAGAACCCTCCGGAACCTTGTCCGGAACCTGGTGTTGAAGCTGCACCGGATCGCACCGGAGCTAATCTGATTTAAAGACCCCATAGCAAAGTTTTGCTGTTGGGGAAAAACATCTACGTATAGATGATATAGATGATGTGGCTATGGCTATGAGTCAAAGCTGGCACCGGTACCCTAGAATGGCTGGTTAATGGATGGTTACAAGTATTCCCCCAAATATGATAGTAGTAGGTTTTGACCCATTCCCATATAGATGAAATCAATAGGTCAAAACTGATGTACCCTGATAAAATGAATGTCTAATCCCCTGATGCCGACAAGAAGAAATTCAGTCCCAAAGCCCTGGTTGTGGTTGTGTATTGGACCTGTCCATTCTAGATGCCTATTTGGGCAAAATTGATAGGGGAGCGGAGCCTGTACTTGGTAAATCACATTAGATTGCTATGCAAATCCTCATTTACAATGGTTCAGTCCCCATTTCTGATGTTCAAGTCCCCATTTTTGACGGTTTCATCATGTTAAATCCCTAAATATCCCAGGGAGGTCTCCCTTCCCATACCACCGCCTGATGACACAAGGACTCATGGCGGCCCCGCAGACCAGAGCCAGATGCCAGGCGGGGCGAGCTAATGAGGCGTTCGCCTGAACAAACGGTGATGTTGTTGAATGGGGCATGGCCCAAAATAAAGCCATATAAAGCCATGTATATTATATCTATGTACATTATATATATATACACACGTATGTAATACATAATCCTATACATAGATAATAGATATATATCTATATTAGGGAATATGTTGATTAAGAAGTGGATTCATTCGGGTATGGCAACTCAAACGGGGCACCAGCGGACCCAAAAAAAATGGGAGGCCAAAATTTTGAGCCGACACAAATTTGTGGAACATGACGATGAAGCAAGGGATTTGGGGCAGAATGACAAATCCACTAAAATTTCGGTGCAGCAAAAAGGCCAGAATTTCAACCAGCATATCAGCAAATCCTAGCTGTCTGTATGTGCCACTTATATGTTAAATAGCTCCGTTGTTCTGACTGATTTCTTGGTCTGGGCCCAAAGATTGATTTGTTATTCACATCCCAATTTTTGTCGATTTCCAGTGTGTTCACTATACAGTAGTACATACCAAGGTATTGATCCACTGAGGAGTCTTCCTAACTACTTGGAGGATCATCCCCGTTCGGCCCTCTGGGGTAATCAGATTATCATCCTTTTCAGCTATGGGCATCTAAGCACTATATTATGTGTACCTTAATGATAGACTCATTTGGGGGATGGTAAATTGGGACATGCCCCCAACACAACCTTCAAGGAAAGTATATACCTATAACCCAAATGTTTGCAAGCTAGGCTATCTTCGCCTATAGTAACTGGGGATCATTTTCGATGGTAGCTCCATATGAATGGCTGATGTCCGGAAGAAATCAGAATACAAAAAGAATGATCATAGGAACCCTGCTTGGTCCATCTTGATCCATGGTCTTCGGAGCTGGAAATAGGTCAACTGATACATGGACTTGAACGCAATCCTAAAGGAACTTGTCTTGAACGACCTGTTCGCAGATCAGATCTGTAAGATCCCTTCCAATAGAGCAAGGCATTCAGATCTTCAGTGCAGGCCAGATCCTGGCCTGCTCATAACCCAAGCCCAGCAGGTATTGGGTTGAGAGGTTCCAAGATCCGGTCATGGCCATCGTTGTGATAGCCCAAATGACCTCAGAAAGCACCGAAGATAAACACCCCACCTCGTCAGGTGAGTACATACTACGACCAAGAACTTTTCCTCTCAACGTCCCAAGGTCGGAGCCAGAAATTGCATCAAGAAAGGATCTGCCCAGACCATCTTGAAGCCAGCAATGGTCTCTGAACACAATATGCTGAAGCATTGCTTGACCTGCCAATCTTCGTCTGTCACAGAGAGCTGAAAAATGCTGTAAATACCAAACTAATATGGAACTTCATCCATTCACATTTCCGGTCATTCATCGGGAGAAACCAGCTTTCAGGTCAATCATTTCCATCCTTTCTGTGATGTTCAAATGTGTTCGACCAATCCCGGTCAAATGCGGGTCAGATGCTGGTCAAATGCTGGTCAAATACAATCATCCCCAGGATGGAAAGCACTGATTCACCCACAGGAGATGTTCGGCATTGCCTTGCTTCCTGCAGGCTCTTCATCGTCCGTCTCATCCTTCGTCGCACCACAAATAGTAAGGGGGGTCAATGTTAAATATTCACTTGTCCCTTAGGAAGGGGTCCCCAAGTCAGAAACTAAAACCCGTTGATCGGAAACAAAAACCCGTGAAGCAGAAACCAAAACCCGTTAATCGGAAACTAAAACCTGTTAGTGGCGGGTTTGATCCCTTATGAGGATAAGTTTGCGGTAATATCTCACTCAACAAAAATGTTCAGAGAGGGTGGCAGATTTGATTTGTGATTCGCCTTTTTTGGCTTCTGATTCGTGGGCTTGTTTGGTTTCTGATTCGCGGATCTTGGTGTCTGATTCGCAATTTTTAGTTTCTGATTCTCAGTTTCTGATTCGTGGGGTTTTGTATCTGATTCCTGTATTTTAGTTTCTGATTTGCGGTGTTTTTGGTTTCTGATTCGCGGATTTTAGTTTCTGATTCGCGGGTTTTAGTTTCTGATTCTTTGTTGCTGATTCGCGGGAAGTTTCTGATTCGAGGTTTGTTCGTCCCCAAGATAGGTAAGTTTGATTGAAACTAGGCTAACTATGATCTATGAGGATGTATCTATAGTTCAATCGGATCATAAACCAACTTACAACTGTGTGGGCATTCCTGTTGGGACCTCAAATGAAGCGACCAAGTATCCAATTTTCAGGGGGTCACCTCCTTTGACCCTTCTGCGTTTGTCTGAGAATGGGATTCTCAAAAGTCTTTTGGTTTCTCATGGGTTTCCCAGTTGAAAACGGCCATGTTGGTCTGTTTTGGGGACAAACGCATACCCACATCTTGCACAACCTTTTTTGGCCCCTGCCTCTTCAGCCAGCTCCGGGTCGCTTTGAGGAAGCGTCTCGCTGAGAGCAGAGCAAGGCACGAAATTGAAGACGATGTATGCAATGATGCTCACCTTAACATCAAGGGTTCTGCCACATGATCATGAGGTAGTGTTGGGGTTACAATGAGCTGCAATGAGTTGCAATGGGTACTCCATGCTATGTTTACCTACAGTACAAAAGTGTTTAGATAAAAATGCTGAAAGTGGTGGGAAGTGGAGATGCATTGGAAAAGAATACTCGTCCAGGAGATAAGAATTCCCCACGCAACTCCCATCCGCAAACACAAAAAACAACCATGGCTGAAGTGTGCCCAGGCACCAGAGTCAAAGGGCCCCAGAAAATGGAGTAATCGGTGAGATGTAGACGTAAGACTGGATAGCCAGCTAGAAAAGCCAGAACATCCTGAGTTCAAAACTAGCTTCGTTTGGGTAGTGAAACATAGTGAAACATAGTGAAACATAGTGAAACATAGTGAAACATAGTGAAACATAGTGAAACTGTGAAACACACATCTGGACTATCTGGACTTAAATGCTGAGGGTTTCATTCTGTATCAATCCTTTAGCTGTTCGTGAAGTGTCTGAGAGATGCATGATGACTCCCAACGCAGCAAATCCATCACCACGAATATCTTCGTTGCCACGCGAGCGATCTGCGATCATGGAATTCAATGCAGGTTCAACACCAGCTGCAAAGGCCACCTCGATGACATTCTGCAGGAACAGAAATACCTCGTTCACGCCGAGCAAATGTCTCCTAGAAAGCCCTATATCCGGTCGATCGTATCATTGTTAATAACATTGCTAATAGGTTCTTACAGTGGTTTTGGTACACCCTAGGTTGTATAGGTCCGCGTTTGGTCATTGCAGAATATGTCATCAACATCGCTGCCTCTTTTTTACCCTTTCCAGATAGCTCAATCCCATCTGGCAATTCTCTCCATAGCTCTGAAAGAAGGTTACCTCCAAATTTGAAGCTTAATCTCAATTTTCCCATAATCATCCTCCACAAAAATGGCCATAAATCAGGGGCAGATGTCCAAGGCACCACAAAGACGTTGTAGGGCACGAAACAAGAGACAAAGAGCAGGGCCTTCACCACGATGTTCGACGACAGGAAGGCGATCAGCACTGGCCGGCGCCCGGTGGTGTCGATGAGCTGCCCGGCCACAAAGACGGCGAAGAGACCGAAGAAAGCCGCGATCCAACCGTTGAGGCCGTTGATGCCTGGTCGATTCCATGGGCTACGTGGTGGTTTCAACATCGTCTCAACCTGAAAAGTAAGCTCTTCACCATCCTTTTTTTAATATAATATGGCTGAAAGTATGTGAAAGCACCTAGCAGCTATCGGTATTCACCATCTCATATCACACATTGTTGGTTATAGATCCTCATTATATATATATACGTATATATATATATATATTATATTATATCCCTATAAATTTCCATTATTATATCCCTATTCGTAACCAATGCCAATATCTCATTCAAAAAAATCGATGAATAGATCCCATTCATAGCCCATGAATCGATCCCATATCCCATTGATATCCAGCAGCCAAGATGCGGGTGGTCTTTCCAAGCACCACATCCTTCTCCATGCACTTGGCAGATAAGCTCCAGGCGTCATCGAAGCGATCGTTGGGCATACAGATACCTGGCGGTCGATGCACAAAGAAACAAGGGGATCTCCAGTGATCGAAAAATACCATCTCTATGCGTTATAATTTCACATATGTCACATATATACAATCTATATATATATTCATTTACAAGTAAGTATAATTATAACCAACGAGAACTGATAATCTATATGTATAATAAACTTATTCCATCAAGTGGCGTGTGAACCAACAATCATGGGGTGGAATTATCAACAAGAATGCTGATAATGCTGGTATCAAGCAACAGTAAATTGGCTAAAGAGCGAAAACACCTGACAATGGATTTGTAATTTGAGGAAAAAAATAGGAAGGTGGGTTTGTACCATTTCAAGTGCCATTTCAGTATAGCTTGTGAAACTGGCCTAACCCCTCTCATGAAAATGTCCGGCAGCCATGGATTCAGATGCAGGATTTGAGCCCTCAGATCGAAGATTTTCCCATGAAACACTGGCAACATGGCTATTTCCCAGCCAGCCATGTGGTTTATCTGAGTTTATCTGAATTCTCGTGACTCTCCCATCGAAATATATTAAAAGGCATTAAATTGAGCTAGTTTACTCCAGATTTATCCCCGAGGATAACCCTTGGTACAGTAGCAGGGCACCTTCATGCGAGATGGGCGCATCCAACTCATTGAAGCTGGCCGGAATAGTCGAGGCGTTCTTGAAGCTGTCAGGACCAATCTGCGTGGCCCCAGGAGGGTCGGAGGCTTTTCCTCCAAGCCTACAGGCCTTATAAGTTAATATAAGTGCCAAGACAATGGTGCAACATGGTGCAACTGTGAAACAGCAAATGGTGGATGTCTTGGGGATGAAATTCGGGAGACGTCCCAAGATTTTCGTTGTTTCTGTTGATGTATCCAACTGTGTGTTGCTCAATGACGGTTGCATACCTAGTTTTGGTTGGAGATATCCCAGTTTTGGTTGGCCAAAGGTTGAAGCTCCAGTTGCAGGGCACTGCCTGTGTGAATCTCAGGACCTGACCCAATGTGACCCCACTGGACAAGGGGGCTTCGGCCGCGGGCACGAGATGTTGGAATTCACATAGGCATTGAAAGGATCTCCGGAGAAGTAGGCATAGAACCTGAAAAAAAAAATGGAAAAAAATGAAAAAATAATCTTCCAAAAAAAATGCTGAAGTGTTCTACTCACATCATCCCCAGCAAGTTCCTTCAGTGCCGCTGAGAAGCTGCTGCCAAAAGGCGAACATCATGATCCGCGGCATCAAGCGAATGGCCTAAAGGTGGGTGAAAGTTGGATAGCTCCTGGATGTTCATGGCATGGCATGAGTCTGAAATCTTGACCTTTGGACCTATTTGGACCTATTTGGAGCCATGGCCTATACCCTGGTAGCTCTCTCATGATGTTCGCATCAACAAGCTGAGAAGCAGAGAGGAGACATGTCGCTGTGCCGAGATCGGAGTTGCCAACTGAGGCTCGAACTTTGAAAACACCGCCACTGCCACCCAGCTTGGAAGCAGCCATCCCCAATCCACTTTTCAGAGTATCTGCATCCTTGGTACCATGAAACAGCAACTGCAAAAGTTCAGAAACTGATAAAGAAAAAAGCTCGCGGAAACGCCTCAGATTGAAGAAGTCTTCAAGCTTTGGCTAAGCTCCCAACCGCCTGTTGTAGCAGCTCCCCTTTGGCTGAAGACAAACGTAGAATCTGGGCCGTAGGAAGCTTACATCAAATGTCACTGTGAAAACATCTCGGTGTGTCTGAAAATAAGACCTGCACCCATAAAATGGCGCTTTCATGAGCAATATGAGGTTCTCAACCACGGAATTCATGGGGCGCTCAAGAAAAAAAACAGGAGCCATGCTCAGGCCATGCTCAACTCTCACATCACGTCTCCAGGGTACCCTGTCGTCGTTATCTGATGGCACACCTGGGAGGCAGGCGATTGCAACTGTGGTTCTGACCTCTGAAAATTTCTGCGATTGCAAATTGTCTAACATGAGCATGTTCAAAACCCGAAATGTCGTCCCTTTATTGGTGGTGAGTAGCAAGGATTTCCCCTAATGGATTCTGATAATCCCCAAGATAGTGGCTAGTATAACCCATGCTAAAACATGTACATTTTTCATTTAGTCCCAGAATACCTGGCAACAGCATCTGGATTTTTCTTGCCAAGTGGCGTCGCGACAATTTGGTCAAGGATGGGAACTGAGCCATGGCTCAGAAGCGAAATCCTTCACTGTCTGCAGTTGTTTTTTCTCATCGGGCAGCTATGATACTATGGCAGGAATTTCATGGAATTTCCAACATCCAGCAACATTGGAATTTCCAACATACGCAGCTACCAGCCATTCACCAACCAGTTTTGTTTGATACCTGAAAGCTCTTGAGCCAACTTCCAGTGACGAAAGGTGAGCAGTGTTCAGTATACTCTTGGTTGCATCCCTCTATACCGGTTGAGAAGGATTCCCATTCTGGTTCTTCTAATCTTAAGTGACAGATCAGTCAAATTAGATACTCAACCATGATGTATACTGTATCATACATTATCATACATTATCATACATTATCATACATTATCATACTACCCTCTGGTAAATAAACATAGACCCTGGCAGTCATCGGGGTTGGAAGACTAGTTTCCATTAAAAATAGGTGATTTTCAGGGTCTATGTTTATTTACCAGAGGGTATATTTTCAGGCTATATCAGATTCTATCCCCATACTCTTGGTCGCCGAGGTGGCAGATCCACCTGCAGCGCACCAGCTTGCCGCTCCAAGCAGATTCAAGCCGTACGACACAAAGAGTTCCTGCAGGTGAGCATTACTTAAAACTCACCAGGAGTTTCTCCAAAATGTGGGATTTTATCACCAATTTCTATGATTCAAGCCCACGATATGGCCATTTTGAAGCATTTTACAAGGTATTTTAATGGGGAAAATGAGGAACATCCATGATCCGTTGGATTTTGTGCCAATTTTCAGAGAGACCCTACAACGAAGTGCCAATCATATCGTTGCGCACATTCCAGACCGAGAAACATGACGTCCCTTGGCGTTTGGCCACTCACGGAGCCAAGTAAAAAGAAGGGCGAAAAGCCTTGGATGACCCTTGATCATCAGTTGAATCATCAGTTGAATCATCCAATGAATCATCAGGAATACAGTGGAAGGAAGATGAAGGAAGCAGGTCCAAGGGGAAGACATCACTGTCATTGATTCATTGCAGCTCACGTCTCTCTGGAAACAACCTCTAGCTACTTTCGCGTCTCTGCCAAGATGCTCGATGCTTAGAAGCAAATCGGTCAGTGAGTTGCTTGGGCGAGCCCCGACTGCTCCCACCATGGCTCAGGTTGAAGGGCAGCTCGTTCTGCTCAAAAAACCGATGTTACCGACTCGTCGACTCGTTACAACGTTTGGGCATATTTTGAATATGTTTGCCTGGTGAAGGTTTTTGGCTTGTCCCAGTGCTGCAGTTCTGCTGTGAAAATAGCGTCAAGATGCTGTGTACAGTCGAAGACTTAAAGTTTGAGGCGTCGAGAACGCTGGACATTTGGCAAAGCAACGCAGCAGTTCTTGCGAACAACACGCTTGAGGCACTGAGGGTTGGTCTAGAAGAGGCACATCCCCTCAGCCCAAAACACATCGATGTGGCACCCCCGAGGTGTCGGCCCCTTACTGGGTCTTCATTTGGATCATGGCCATCCCTAACCAGGCACCACAGATCACGCGTTTCATGGTCGAATTGAACACAGGGAAAGCAAAAAGTTCAGGCGCAGGAGTCAGTTTTGGATATACCATGGCTATTGCGGCTATGGGGTGTGGGTCGGATCGGGGTGGTACACAGCAAACCATCCAGACCATCCCGATCATCCCGAAAGAAACAGCAAAAGAAGACCCCCAAGTAGCCAAAAAAATCTTTAAAGAAACCCCAAACTTGAGAAACCTCCCGACACTGATCTGACGCTGATGGTCTGCCATCTGTACCGCAAGTGCCTCCGATTTTGACCCTTCAAACATCACCTGATTTCGTCTCATACCATCGCCCATTGAGCCGCAGACGCACAGGGCACGATCACATGATAGCCAACTGTGCAGCCGCAAGCACAACGCACATCCTGCATATCGGAAAGGCCACGGAGGGGAAAAAAACTGCAGGACACGGAAAAAATGTGATCTCACTCCATATCTGCCACCTGTTCCTACAAGTTTCCTCACATTTTACGGATGAAATTCCTGACTAGTGATATGATAATTATATATACTGTACCCGAAATATTGGTCATATGGCCAACTCCGAAGGAAAAAAAAACACTAGTATTGGTATGTATTGGTTGCATATCACCATTGTTTTAATATTGGAAACCCTGCAAGATTGAGGCTGTCCCGCACACAGCAGCGGCAGAGTCCATGCTCTCGTTGTTCCGCGACCTACTCAGGGCAGGGAGGAAAGTAGCCTCAATGCCTTTAAAAGGAATATCCCAGCAAAATATGGCCTTATATGGTACAGTACCTCCATTGATAAAAGGATGATAGACTTCTGATAGACCGTTGGAATTTGACAAATGCCGCAGTGCCGCATCCCATTTATGGCTGGGGCTTTCACCACAGCTACAAGTACTGTGTGGTTTGACCTCCAAAAGCGGTATGGTGTTCTCGCTGACCTCTAAGGTTCATGGCCAGGATCATCTGGCATCATGGGATGATCCCTTTAGTCAGTTGATGATTTGTACGACTGTTTCAGATCCATGTGAAGGGACCAATCAAGCTAGGCGTCAAAAACTAACATGAATACAAAATGTTGCTGTAAAGAGAGGATGATGCCAGTCCCAACTTTTACAGGCTCAAACACACGCGCCTCTCTTGATCTCATTCCCTGTTTCTGCATGCGCATACCCCTTGGATGAATCTATTGACGATAGCCACCTGGCCAACCTCGATCTGTGTAATTTTCCTCCAATCCACTTCAACCCTCCTGACCCTCCTGCAGCTGAATTCGCCTCTTGCACATCTGGCCGAAAATCTGTCGAAAAGAGGGAGATCGAAGCATCAGACACCAATCGGACGCCTCAGTTCCACGTCACATCTTTTGGAACTCACCGTTTGAATCTGGGGATGTTAGCATTTAGAGTCTAGATGATTCTAGAAGGGACCAGCAGTTTAGACATCACAAAGTTCAGATCAATTTTCGGGGACTTTGTCTCCGTGTTTGTCTCCACTGCTATTCCCTCTGTGTTGTCAGGACGATGCTCAGCTAGGTGTCCCACGCATTCCTCGCTGGGAAAGAAGTCGACTGCATTGCTTGCACTTCAGGTCCAAGACATTGTCCTGACGGCCAGGACTTGGTCGCATTCGAACTGAGCCAAAAAAAAACTGTTCCTCATTGGGGATGATCATCCTGCATTATGATTGAAAATAGAAATAGTTGAAACACGTTGAAACCAACCTGATCAAGTGTGGCCAAGTTCAACTCACAAGTAGGGATCCAACCTCTGCACTTGAAAACTTCGACTGCGAAATAGCTCAGTCAGAAGTACTTAAGCAGGTCAGCCAGTTGCGCTCAGTGGGTTTGAGAATGTGCCAAACTCAGATCCCCCTCAAACAAAAAATGGCGCGCCATCCGGGCAATGACCAGTCCATCTTGTGGTGACTGGACTTCAAACTCTGACCCACTGGGTTTAACAGGTTTACCACTGCCCGACCCATACCCAGTACTTCATTATTAAAAAACACCATTTTGATCCATTTTGGTGGATCACCATAATTACGATCCTATTGACTTCTATGTTCAACCCATGATTGCTGACAGTTTGACCCATAGCCATCTATACACTAGGGTTCCGCAAAAGGCTACAAGAGTTTTGCAAGGATGTTCTGGATGATGTTTACCTCACTATTTCCAGGGTCTCTCATTTTCCGAACCATCTTGGGTTTCTCTGAAAACAGGCTACCGGCTACCCCTAAATCTTTTCCCTAGTCAAATAGCATCTGGTTTGGCGGTACACCCATTTTCAGACAGACCCAAATGTCACATCAATTTGACATTATATTCCATTATATCCCAACTATATCCCATGATATCCCATTAATTATATAATTATCTATATATATTATGTATTATCTACTATCATGTGGTTGATAAACTCTTACTAAATCTTACTAGCTCCTTGGTTGACTCTCCGGAAAATGGCTACCCAGCTACCCCTTCACCGAGGCCCACCTGGAGCTCATCCTCCGTCAGCTCCGCTTCCTCCGCCTCTTCCTGGGAGGCTGACCAAATCTTCCATTAAATTCACGCGTTGAACCGTTGATTTCCAGACAATACAGGACTGTGTTGTTGTTTATTTGTAGGCACATCAAAAAGAAAAATTGCGCAGCACAGGCCGAATGTTTTTCATCCCCTCAGATCCCGTGATCTCAGCGCTCAATCGAATTAGTGTCGTCTGAAACTGTGGGAAATCACCCTCCTCCATTTCACAATTCAACTGGTTCGCTTCCTCTTGGCCGGTTTCTCAGTAGATGCTGGTGGCTTTTCGGATGGTTTCTCAGAGGGTGGCTTCTCGGATTTCACAGTCTTTGTCCCGGACTCTGCAGCCGGCACGGCTTCTGCGCCTGAATCCGAGATCTCGGGCACCTCAGGTTTCTTCTCTCGCAGAGCCTCGAAGGCCATCCCGGCAGAGCGCTCGTCCAAGCCTGCCACGGTAGTAGAGATTTTCACCCAGAAGAGGTTAAGAACATTAGTTTTGGTGGAGTTTCACCACAGTTCTGATATGTTTTTCCCCAAATAACCCCTTGAGATTGACGGGAAACATAGAGACCCCTGCCTGCGGTGGCAGCATTGATCTTTAAGACCACTTCAGGCCACTCCTTGCATCCGCGACCAAAGGAAGAGCTGCTGACCACTTGAGCCAAGTTGTCCTTGATGAAGGCCAAGCAGGCCTGTTCCAACTGCTTAGCCTCATACAAATGTCCTTGACACAAGATAGAGAAGGCATCACAAACTGTCAGGCACTCGCACAGTTTGTGCTCGCACCAAATGCGCAATCGACTCACCTGGTAGAGGTGGCTGACGGACAGCAATTTTTGCAAGAAAGGTGCAGGTAGTTTGTTGCCTACGCAATCCGCCTTTGTCATCTTAGCCAGCTCCTCAATGCGCTGCAAATCATCTGTGTAGATAAACTTCAGCAGAGCCTTGAAGGTCTCGAGGTCGCACTCCTCCACCATGATCTCTTTGGAAATGGATTCCTTCATGCCAGAATTCAACTGCCGTTCAAAAACACTCGACCTGGCCGCAAGGATTTGAGAGTGCGCCGGGACCCGTTCCCCCTGGACCAAGAAGGTCACGTCCGCGCCCCGTCCCTCTTCAAGCATGGCCGTGAACTCGGCCGCAATGGTGGATGGGGGCACCTCAATGGAGGCCCGTTTCAAGGGCATTGGGTCCAGCTCCACGTTGGGGCGCACCTGCCAAGGTCAAACAGGTCACCCAAAAAGGGAGAAACAAGAGCAACCAACGAACCCGAATGCAGTCACGTAAAACACTTTTGTGAAATTTATACAGTCTTGTACATTCTTCCCCTGTTACCGTACCAGTATAGACTATAGACTGTGGAGTGTGGAATGGGGTGGAGTGTGGAGTGTAAAGACAGTGGAGTGTTGAGTGGGGAATGTAGTGTGTAGGGTATGAAGTCGGGATTGTGGAGTGTGAAGTGTCGAGTGCAAAGTGTACAGTGTGGATGTAAAGTGTAAAGTGTAGAGTGTGGAGTGGAAAGTGTAAACTGTAGAGTGTGGAGTGAAAAGTGTGGTGTAAAGTGCTAAGTGTACAGTGTAAAGTGTACAGTGTAAAGTGTACAGTGTAAAGTGTACAGTGTACAGTGTAAAGTGTAGTGTGGAGTGTAAAGTGCAAGGTGGAGTGTGGAGTGTGCAGTGTAAAGTGCAAGGGGTAAAGCCTGGAGTGTAAATTGAAAAGTGTAGAGTGTCAAGTGTAAAGTGCGAAGTGTAAAGTGTAGAGTGTGGAGTTTCAAGTGTAGAGTGTCGAGTGTAAAGTGCAGAGTGTGGAGTGTCAAGTGTAAAGTGTGAAGTGTTAAGTGTAAGGTGTAAGCGGGAGGTAAGTGGTAAAGTGTGGAGTGTAAAGTGCAAAGTGTAGTGTGTGAAGAGTGAAGTGGAAAGTGTGAAGTGTAAAGTTTAAAGTGTAGAGTGTAAAGTGTAAAATGTGGAGTGTGGAGTGTAAAGTGTGGAGTGTGGAGTGTAAAGTGTAGAGTGTAGAGTGTGAAGTGTAAGGTTTAAAGAGTAGAGTGTACAGTGCAATGTGTAAAGTGTAAAGTGAAAAGTGTAGTGTATGGAGCGTAAAGTGTTAAGTGTAAAGTGTAGAGTGTGGAGTATCAAGTGCAAAGAGTCAAGTGTGGAGTGTAAAGCGCAAGGTGTAGTGTGTGAAGTGTGAAGTGGAAAGTGTGAAGTGTAAAGTTTAAAGTGTAGAGTGTAAAGTGTAAAATGTAGAGTGTGGAGTGTAAAGTGTAGTGTGGAGTGTAAAGTGTAGAGTGTAGAGTGTGAAGTGTAAAGTTTCAAGAGTAGAGTGTACAGTGTAATGTGTAAAGTGTAAAGTGTAGTGTATGGAGCGTAAAGTGTTAAGTGTACAGTGTAGAGTGTGGAGTATCAAGTGCAAAGAGTCAAGTGTGGAGTGTAAAGTGTAGAGTGTGGGGTGACGTGTAAAGTGTAGAGTGTGGAGTGTAAAGTGTAGATTGCGCAGTGTCCAGAGTAAAGTGTAGAGAGTGTGCAGTGACATGTGTCAAGTGTACAGTGTAAAGTGAAAAGTTTGGGGGGCAAAGTCTAGAGTGTAAAGTGTAAAGTGCGAAGTGTAAAACGTAAAGTGTGGGGTGTGTAGTGTAAAGTGTGAAGTATAAAGTTTAAAGTGTATAGTGTAGAGTGTAAAGTGTCGAGTGCAAAGTGTGAAGTGTGGAGTGTCAAGTCAAAAGTGTGAAGTGTAAAGTGTAAAGTGTGGAGTGTAAAGTTAAAGTGTAGAGTGCAGAGTGTAAAGTGTACAGTGTACAGTGTAAAGTGAAGAGTGTGGAGTGTAAAGTGTAGTGGAATGTGGGGTGTGGGAGGTCAAGTGTAAAGTGTAGGGTGTACAGTGAAGAGTGTAGAGCTTGGAGTGTACAGTGTAAAGTGTAGTGTGGAGTGTTAAGTGTTAAATGTGGAGTTTGGAGTGTGGAGTGTAGAGTGTGAAGTGTAAAGTTTGAAGTGTAGAGTGCACAGTATAAAGTGTAGAGTGGGGAGTGGGGAGTGGCAAGTGCAAAGTTGGAAGTGTGAAGTGTAGAAGCCAAAGTATCGACATATCAACGTGGATGATGATTGGCAAAACATGTCAGCCAAACACATTCATCTGGCGACTGAAAAAAAAAAACACTATGGGACACAGTGGGAGAAAAAGAAAAGGAACACAGGCCATGTACCTGCCAGGGCAAAAGCAGCGTCGTACAACCGATGCTGTGACCATGCAGGAAAAGAAGACCCTCGTAGTCCAGGCCAAAAAATGCATTCCAACTCCCACACCAAATAAAGGATAAAACTGGGGCAAAAGTGTAGAGTGTAAAGTGTAGAGTGTAGAGTGTAGGGCATGTAAAGTGTGGGGCATGTAAAGTGTAAAGTAATGTCCCAAATACTGCGCCTGCCACGCAAAATGACATTCCACACACAACGGATCTGCACCAAACACTGCCCCTGCCACGCAAAATAACAATCTCACGAGGTCCCACACCTGCCACGCGATTTACAGGTTGTCACCACTTGACGCCTGCCACACGAAACGAGGTTGCACGACATTTGAAACCTCCAAGAGTGACCACTTTTGCAGCACTCCCCATCGGCCATAGGCATGGCCAAAGCGTCCTCATCGCGGACGGTTGCAAGCGGTTGCCAAACGGTTGCGGGCAAAAAAGCAGCGTCGAGCGAACACGTCTCAACCCCCAGACCCGAGAGTAAAACGAGAACCCTTCGCTACGCATTCAGGAAAAAATCCGGGAGGGTAAGTTGAAGGGACCTTATCCAAATCATATGTAGTTATCATTTATTATTTCGAATATATATATATATACATATGTATCAAACATCATACTAGTAGAATTAAAACTATAATTGGAATCAGAATTAGAAGTAGAAGTGGAATTGAAATTAAAACTGGAATATAGACGGACGGATAGACATATAAATATGCATAAATTCAAACCGTGTTCTCTTCTCTCTCTCTCACATTATGTATATATACATATACTCTATATATATAACCTTGAAATGAAATACGTGTGGTACAGTATGTACGCATATCGCTTGTGCAAAATATATATATACATATACATATACATATACATATACCTATACATATACATTTATACAAATATACATACATATATATATATATATACATACATACATACATACATACATACATACATACATACATACATACATACATACATACATACATACATACATACATACATACATACATACATACATACATACATACATACATACATACATACATACATACATTACATACATTACACACATTACATACATTACATACATTACATACATTCCATACATTACATACATTACAGACATTACAGACATTACAGACATTACAGACATTACAGACATTACAGACATTACAGACATTACAGACATTACAGACATTACAGACATTACAGACATTACATACATTACATACATTACATACATTACATACATTACATACATTACATACATTACATACATTACATACATTACATACATTACATACATTACATACATTACGTACATTACATACATTACATACATTACATACATTACATACATTACATACATTACATACATTACATACATTACATACATACATACATACATACATACATTAATACATTACATACATACATACATACATGCATTGCATTGCATTGCATTGCATTACATTACATTACATTACATTACATACATTCATACATACATACATACATTCATACCTACATACATACATTCATACATACATACATACCGTACGTACGTATGTACGTACCTACATACATACATACATACATACATTCATACATACATACATTCATACATACATACATACATACATTCATACGTACATACATGCATGCATGCATGCATACATACATACATACTTGCATACATACATACATACATACATGCATGCATGCATACATACATACATACTTGCATGCATACATACATACATACATGCATGCATGCATGCATACATACATACATACTTGCATGCATACATACATACATACATGCATACATACATACATACTTGCATGCATACATACATAACATACATACATACATACATTACATACATACATACATTACATTACATTACATTACATTACATTACATTACATTACATTACATTACATTACATACATTACATACATACATACATACATACATACATACGTACATGCATGCATGCATGCATACATACATACATACTTGCATGCATACATACATACATACTTGCATACTTGCATACATACATACATACAGACAGACAGACATACATACATACATTCATTCATACATTACATTACATTATATTACATTACATTACATTACACTACACTACATTACATTACATCACATCACATCACATCACATCACATCACATTACATCACATACATTGACATACATACATATATTTTCTCACACATAAGTATCACTTTGACTTGCCCATCCGATAGGTACCTCCAGTTCAAACTTCGCGGTCAATGCCCCATCCACCACCCATTCAGACTTCAAGAGCTGCTCGTGGGTCATGCCGAAGATACCCACCTGCCATGGTCATCTCAGCCCTAAACAGAAGATTCACCACCAATCCTGGGTAAATTCACCACAGGAGAATCTTGGATCTTGAGGATGATTGGTATTATCCCATATTATCCCATATTATCCCATATTATCCCATCATAGCTGGGCAACAGAAATTTTAGCCATCTCTAGCAATAAATCCCACATGATCTGGTTTTAAGTTGGTAAAAAACAACTCCCTGGTCGCTTGTTTTGAATCTTTCCCTCACTCTCACCTGGTGGTTCGAGTCGTCCATGTCCTCCACAAAGTAGACATCCGGCCCGAAGGCCCGACCACAGGTGCTCTCTGCTGGGTAGCACTCATTGCCTTCGGGACCCCACTGGACGTAGGAGCCTGCGGCATTTTTGATCAAGGCCCTGTAGCGGAAGGTGATGCCACCTTCATCCTGATGGACCAGGCAGAGGGAGCCTCGTTGCCCTCCAAGATCGCCCACATCACCACATTTCGGGTTGTACTGCAGTGTGAATTCCTCCCCACCCACAATGAAAGCACAAGACTCCAGGCTGGGGCATTCATTCTGCTGCAGGGCATTCACCAACCAACTCATGCCATCAATGCGCCACTCGTAGTCACCTTTGGCCACCACTTCAGCGCAATGGACCAGTTCGCCGTTGCTTCCCGGGTTGAAACGGGCGGGCGGCGGTTCATAGGGCTTCGATCCATCCGAAGGCGTGTTGCCCAAGGCATCAGCATCCAGCAAGCGGCGGTAGTTGCGCTCACCGCTGTTGATGGACTCCTCAAAAATGGTCGAAACGTCCAGCCGTAACCAAAAAAAAATCTACAAGTGGGTTTCCCACAACTTTGAACTGGTTTCCGTGTTCTGTCTACTTGAAGACCACAGAAGATACTGTCTGTGAGTCTATCCAATTTTGTGCGATACGTGTACCCAAAATTGCCAGTTGACCACGGAATATCGACAAGTTCTATCCATTTATGTAGACGTGTCCTATCTGAAGAATTAGAGAGGTTTAAGATCATTATAAATAATAACAACCCTTTAAAAAAAGATAGAAAAGAAAATCAGCTAAACTAATGGCAACATATGTTGGTTTTGTATCTTTTAGGAGGTTGGTATACAACCATGTTCAGCCAACAGAGCCAACTACAGAATGGAATATCCACCATGGCCATAGATGATTTCCTTCAACCAAAAATGATATTGGTTTTCTTTAGAAGTTATTCAGAAGCTTTTAATACAATTGCTCCATATTTTCTCCCCATAGAGATAACTGTCCCCAAGGCCAAGATGATACCCTGCTGATTGTTGGTTTCAAACCTGAAAAATATGTGCGTCATTGGTGATCATCATCCCACATATGGCTGAAAATCAACACTATTTGAAACCACAAAAAAGCCTGGTAATTGGATGAGCATTACAATGTCTATACATATCATGTACATATCTATACATATCGTCTAATTACCCCCAACATTCAGCTTCCCGAAAGAAATTTCCGTCCTGATGAGAGATGTGCTTCTGCACCTCCTCAAGCTGGCGACGGAGTCGCTGTCTCTCCTCCGCACGCGTGGATTCCTCGCGGAGATGCTGCGTATGTTGTTTCTTCCTGAGAGCCAGATGAGGTGATGGGTAGATGGATAGACCAAGGGAATAGAAAAGGGATATCTGTATCTATATTTTTGTTTACCTATAGCCTATGTATATATATATGTGCGTACATAACAACCCCAAGAAGATAAAGGTTGGAAACCTGAGAAATATGGTAAAAACATTACCTATACCATCCTAGAAACACGTTTCTATCTTTTTTGGAGGTTGCTACATGATAAATGATAACCTGTCTAACTATGGTGAAAGGAGCTGCAGGGAAGGATTAAGGTACCTATGCCAGTCCCCCTACGTCTTAGAGATTTTGAGGTCCATGTAAACTACCCCAAAGCCCTTCGATTGAAACAAATTTAGTTTCTACTCATGGATGATGTATTCCCTCCAGGTTTAAGATTTGACCAAACATGGATCAAGCGAGAGGGGGTTGTAGTGGGCTTATAAGGGATATAATGATGTGTCAATATATGTATGTGGAACTGCTTGGCTACTGGTAGACAGGGGATGGGTCAAAAACTATGCATGATGTACTGCAAAAACCTAAGTCAACTACTGGGATATGCGGGTGGGTCAAAACCCATTTTTTTTTCCATGTTTGGGGGGCATGAGGATGAATGAATGTCCATTTGCGAACTATTTGATGTGAAATTCAGGGTGTTTGATCCATAGGCATTTCTGGTAAGCCAATCAAGCCAATCCCAAAAAGAGTTTACAAACAAAAGTTCCATGGCCGCATTCCATCGAGTCATCGAGCTTCTCTTCCAAAGTCTTTTTGGCCAAGGCAATTTGATTGTGCAGATCTGCTGCCGTTGCCATGGCTGGGTCGCTGCCCAAATCCCCAAATCGCTTCCCTCAACCGGAAAATATATGGCTGAGCCAAGTGGCATGCAGGAAACCCTGGTTGTCGCTGAAAAAAAAGTTCCAGGGTGTTTCAATACAGATTTCTTATTGAATATTTAAAATGGAAAGCTTCTTGGGGCTCACCAACTTTGAGAAGCAGAAACAAACACCTCCCAGCTGCCTCGTGAAGGTGGTGCAGATTCAGTGCAGAGGCCTGACAGCCGTGACAGCTTATGGAAAATCCACCATTTGTAGATCATCTCCACTCAATTCGGAACAAAGAACCCATGCATTTCCGTAGCTATCTTAGATTATCTATGATTATCTTACAGTCATTTACTATGGCTTTATTGGAGGGTCACCAACAAACTTGAGGGAATTAAACCAAGCAAGATATAAATCGGATCAACGTAGCCATGTGCAGATTGGCCCGGGTGAATGGGAGGAGCTCGCCTCATCCGGTGATTCGACATCATCTGGCATTCTGAGAATCAGATCTTGACGCTGCCAGATTCCCTTCTCAACACGTGGGTATGGCTTAAGTCATCGGGTACCAAAATATGGATGGAATGCTTTTACCAAACTCGATGGCCAACTGACTTCAAATTTCCCATCTTCTAAGCTGGAGTCCTGTTGACATTCATCGCATCAGAAACACCCCATGAAAAATGCAGCTGGCTTTGACATGTTCAGGGCAAGCATGGGCTGCCATTCAAGCTTGCGACTGACGAATGGCTGCTCTTGAAGACTTGGCATTCAATTGAGTTGAGGCTGCTTTTTATATGTCCAGAAATGTCCAGAATCCTGGAGCCCAAAGCAGTCGACCATGAAATGTTCTTCCTATGCAAGAGTCTGCTAGAGAGCATGAATATATCAACATGTTACAACCTCATCCAGAGAAGAGGCATCCAGTATTTTTCTGCCTGCGCCATCCTCCTCTCGTGGAATTTTCCCATGCTGCTGAGGGATAGGAGGTGAAAACCACGGCCGCGCGCCGAAGGATTTCAGCGAATCGGTTGCGAAGCCAAAAGCTTTGGGCTTCACTAACCAAAAAGTTTGTCCAAACGTCCTCTACATTCCTCAGAACAGTAGATCAAGCCTCAACCGTTGGCTTTCCAAAAGTCACTTGGTCACTTGGCTCGGCACATGTCAAACCAGTATGGGACAGAAAGTGCCGTGCCCCTAAATCAGATGTTCACGGAAAAAATGACAAACTAAATTATCTTTATCTCCCAAGCCTTTGAATGGACCCACATCGGTTGATTCCAAAATTTGGACGGTGTCCGAACCTGAAACCAACCAGCTCTGTTTGGTGCTTCAATCCGCAGTTTTCTGATATCCATTCAAGCAGCCTCCAAGGCAACTGTCATCAGGTGCCGGAGGAGAGCTAGTTTTCTGTGCCGTTGGCACCTGGGAATCGAACAGGGATGGGGAAAAAAGGGAAGTTCAGCTGTGGTGATGCTGTGTGTGTGTATGTCTGTCTGTCTGTAAGTAAGTATCTATGGATCTATGGATCTATGTATCTATGGATCTATGTATCTATGTATCTATGCATCTATGTATCTATGTATCTATGGATCTATGGATCTATGGATCTATGTATCTATGTATCTATGGATCTATGGATCTATGGATCTATCTATGGATCTATGGATCTATCTATGTATCTATCGATGTATCTATGTATCTCGCTTTCTACTTTTCTACGTATCTACGTATCTAGGTACCTACGTATCTACGTATCTACGTATGAATGTATGAATGCATGAACGAATGCATGAATGAATGAATGAATGAATGAATGAATGAATGAATGTATGCATGTATGCATGCATGCATGTACGTATGTATGTAGGTATTTATTATATATATATATGTATGAATGTATGTAACGTATGTATAAGTTAGTTGAAGTTGAGATTGATATCTCAAACTGTAAACCCGTGCGGCTGGTGCTAGATCTCGCATTTTGTTGACATCACGAGCATCAGCTGAGCTGGCCACCAGGATGAGAGAAATATCATCACAATAGTCATCCTCTTCCTGAAATGGGTTTGTCTGAAAGAGGGTACCAAAGTTGATGACTAATCACGGTATTTCCCATTGAAATGGCGGTTCGATGGGTATACACCCTTTTCAGACGCATCCGAAGACCATGTTCAAGGATCGAATTGTCTTTGCCACATGGGACCCAGGAGTCACTTTTCCAGCGTTTCTGTGAGGGAATCAAATGCTGCAACATCACTCGCACAACATGACGGTCCCTCCTTCCACTTTGCTTTGGCAACCTGTCAAATCAGTACGTGCCGACAAGCCTAAGCCTACCACACGGCAATGCTGCAGTTAATTGAGCAGCCATCGAACCAGTCAGCTGAAAGCGCGGCGCACCTTTGCCACCTCTTTCACAATCAATTCCTTTGGCATCCCTTGCTGCAAGCAGCCTCGTGTTTCGAAAGTCACAGTGTCCGTCAGGCAGTCACAGTCACAGTCACCGTCACATTCATCAAATCATGTATAATATATATATATATAGTATATATAGTATAAATAAGGAGGTGCTGTCCAGTAGCTATGGACGATCTTGGAAACATCTTCATTGTTCAAGAACTCCCACACACCATCGCTGGCAAGCAGGAAGTGCCCGGAACCATCTCCCAACTCCTGCAGCTGTCAAATCTGGGACCCAAAATCTGGGAAGGTTTCAAATACATGTCTATCTGTACGTATGTATATATATATATATACTGTATATATATTATATATATATATGTGTGTGTTTATGCATTATATATATATGTAGATATAGATAGTCTCTATATGTATATATATACACACATATATCTATATATATGTAAAGGTTTGTGCATATATGTATATATACCAGATAATAATTACTATTATTTATTATAACAATAATAATCATTGTTGTCAGTATTATCATTGTTATGATTATTATTGTTAGTTGTTGTTGTTATTATTATTACTACTATCATTAGTAATAATATATACATATATGCATGTGTGTCAAGGGCAGGATCACTCATCAGTGTGAAGTTCCCAACCATCACAGCCGACAATTATGGGGCCCTTCTACTCAATGGCATTCCAGCAACAAACTATGCATACTTTGGCAGAGATAAGAAGTTGATAAAAGTTGTACCCCTATCAAAATCCCGGGTAGTCAATGGCCCACCACAACTTCTCTCCTTCTCCAGCTTAAAAATATCCGGCTCAGCCGTCACGCCATAGCTCTTGTACCTCGGCTGTAGCGGGGGCCACGCGTCATGGTGTGGCTGCCACATGGCTATCCATCGGCCGAGCTGCCAAAGATCCCCCAGAGATCGGGTGAAGCCCAACTCCGGCGCACGTCCAACTTCTCCCACCACGCACTGGGACGACAGAACAGGAGGATTCCCAAAGCGGGAAATGTTCTGTCTAATCTAAACTGACCGAAGTGAGTAGTACTGAGTCCAGGTTCAGATTCTTTTCAAAAACGGGGCAAAAGTTCTGCACTCGAGACCTTTGAGTCTCTTTCAACTTGAGTCTCTGAGTCTCGGACGATCTTTTCCAACTCCTCGCCATTTCCAGCTACGCTCACAGTGATTTCGCAGCCATGTTTCAGCACACGTTCGCGCTCCACGGGGTCGGAGGGTTTGTGATCAGTCGTTGAAAACGTCACTCGTCCATCTCCGGACAAATGAATGACCCGAGAATCGCCCACACAGGCGACCCAAACCACCGAGCTGTGGATTTGCCGCAAGATGCAGATAGCAGTGGTGCCCGCATAAAGCAAACTGATGCCATCCACCTCTGAGGCTGAAATGAGATCTGCCTCAAGCGCTCAGCATTGACTGGCTCGAAATCACATTTTGATCCATTTTGTGGATCACTTGGAGCCCAAATTTTGAATCTCCATATCATTCCATATCTATCCATTTGGGTTTGCGATTTTTCACCAGTGATCACCAAAAATTGCCCTGAAGAGATCTTGTGTTCCCAAAAATTCGGCCAACGTCTATCCCCCTATACTTCGTTTCCCCACCTGCATCCGTTCGAAAGCGCATTTCAAGGCGGTGGCCACTTCGCCGCGGCACAGCAGCCGCCGGCAGTCCCTGGAACTTAAAAAATAGGGTAGGATCCGCACCACGCGATCTGAGACCCAGTGGCCACCGGGACCATGGCCATCAGCGATGCAGTGCAGACGAAAGCCACCTGAAACCGGAGATCAGCCTGAAGGTGATATAGTTATGACTGAAGTTCTGATTGTTGCAATCATGATGATGATGATGATGATGATGATGGTGATGATGATGATGATGATGATGGTGATGGTGATGGTGATGGTGATGGTGATGACAATGATGACGACGAATATCAGAATTCACAACAACAACAACAACCACAACAACCACAACCACAACCACAACCACAACCACAACCACAACCACAACCACAACCACAACCACAACCAACCAACCAACAACAACAACAACCAACAACAACAACCAACAACAACCAACAACAACCACCACCACCAACAACAACAACAAACAACCAACAACCAACAACAAACAACCAACAACCAACAACCAACAACCAACAACCAACAACCAACAACCAACAACAACCAACAACAACAACAACAACAACAACAACCACAACCACAACCACAACAACCAACAACAACCAACAACAACCAACAACAACCAACAGCAACCAACAACAACCAACAACAACGACAACCAACAACCAACAGCCAACAACCAACAACCAACAACCAACAACCAACAACCAACAACCAACAACAACAACCAACAACCAACAACCAACAACCAACAACCAACAACCAACAACCAACAACCAACAACCAACAACCAACAACCAACAACCAACAACCCACAACCCACAACCCACAACCCACAACCCACAACCCACAACCCACAACAACAACAACAACAACAACATGATGCCAAAATCAAATATCATATTTCCCACGAAACCAGTTACTACCTAAGCACTGTCCTACCCGGTACCCCGTTCTCGCCTGCCAAGCGTGAGCAGCTAAAGTTGTCTTGCCCCGGAGTGAGGTCCTCCGAATCCTTGCAGCCTTTGCAGCAGTAAGCTCCGATGTCGTGCCTGGCCTCGCAACGTGCTGGATCTGTTGGCTTTTGCGGGCATGGGATACTAGGCCGAGGTGGAAAGCCGAGTGACCAGCACGCTCTCACCAGACTCTTTTGACCTGTCAAGCGAGTCACCCGATAAAGGCTTCATGGGAGGCTGCATCGCCTCTAAAGGTCTCTAATGTTTTTTTCCCGTCCGTGTTTCCAGCAACAAGACATCCGACAAGCTGCCAACAGTTCCCACATTTTTTGGAACTCTTGTCCGCTTGTCTAGTGACAAAAACTGGTGATTATGCACCTTTTTTTTTCGGAATTATCGGGGGCGTACGCATGAAATCGCCATCACGTGTGAAATATGTGACGAATAACAGCGTGATATTTTTGGGGGTTCGCCTAGTGACATCTAGTGACCTAGATTTCAAACACACATTTTCTGATAGAAAACACAACCACTACATGTTGGAGCCTGGGCAGGAGGCCCCAACGTCGTTCGTCAAAGGGCTCCTCCCACTTGGCCATTTTGCTGTGCACCTCAAGTGATGGTGAACCATCAATCAGGATGACTAATTTTCTATATATGTACAATATATACAATTAAAACATATATACATACGCATATAATGATTATGGATTAAACCGGCTAAGATTTTCCGGTGTGATGACCATGCAGCTACGCCAACTAACTCCGCAAGGTTTTGATTTTATAAATCTTTCGGAAGCTTGCTGCGAAGCCAAGCGCTGGAAACACCTCACCTGGGTTTCAGAAAACTAAATGGCCGCAAATCCGGTTAAACCTGACCTGGCTCTGCACGAAAGCCTCCCACACCTTCTCCGGAACCTTCTCCGGAACTTTCTCCGGAACCCTGTGGAACCTGACCTGGCTCTGCACCAAAGCATTGCAGACCTTCTCCGGAACCTTCTCCGGAACCTTCTCCGGAACGCTGTTGACCCTGACCTGTTGAACCTGACCTGGCTCTGCACGAAAGCCTCCCACACCTTCTCCGGAACCTTCTCCGGAACTTTCTCCGGAACCCTGTGGAACCTGACCTGGCTCTGCACCAAAGCATTGCAGACCTTCTCCGGAACCTTTTGCGGAACCTTCTCCGGAACCTTTCGGAACCTTCTCTGGAACCTTCGGAACCTTCTCGGGAACCCTGTTGAACCTGACCCGGCACCTGCACCGGTGCACACCGGAGCTATTCTAGGCTGAAGACCCCATTAGCTTACGCTGTTGGGGCAAAAGGGTACCATCGCAATAAGTGGGGAAACTGCATCGAAACCCCATCTGCTGAGCTGAGAAGTAGACAAGCCAAAGGCCGCTCCTTAAGCCGCACGAGTAACGAACCGCTGAGGGTGACCAGCAAGAATCAATTCTGTGTTTCAACAACATGACATAACATGACACCAACTCCACCAACACTTGGGCTGTCCAACAATGCAAAGGCACCCCTAAGCCATTTTCAGGGCATGCCCGAATAGACGTCTCAACATGGATTGCTTGAGTATTCACTGGAGTGCAAGTGCAGCGAAGTTTCAAATCACTCCAGACCTGCCGAAGTTTCTTGTCTGTGACTTCGTCTTGCAAGCCGGCAAAGTGCTTGTCCTCCAGGCTATATTTTTCGGCACCTTTTCCAAGCTTTGCGGGAATCTCAACCCCGGATTGCGGTCGTTCAAACGGTCAAGCTATTAATCGGAAACTAAAACCCGCTTTTTGGAAACAAAAATCCGTGAATCGGAAACCAAAACCCGTTAATCGGAAACTAAAACCTGTTAATCGGAAACCAAAAGAATCGGAAACTAAAACCCCGGAATTGGCAACCACAGCTGAATTGAAACTAAAGCAGGTGAATCGGAAACTAAACCAGCTGAACCAATCAGA
Source organism: Cladocopium goreaui (assembly GCA_947184155.2). Taxonomy (NCBI): domain Eukaryota; class Dinophyceae; order Suessiales; family Symbiodiniaceae; genus Cladocopium; species Cladocopium goreaui. The sequence goes on along the minus strand of CAMXCT020002868.1, from coordinate 127,777 downwards.
ATGGGCAACTTGTCTCTTTCAATCGCAAAGAGAAGATGGAGGTAATATCCTGTTCGAAATAATGGCCAGAGGGGATGGAGGAATTGATCCCATATGTGGATAAGTTGAGGGTAATATCTCATTCAACATAATGGTCAGAGGGGGTGCTGGATTTGGTCCCTTATGAGGATACTTTGAAGGTAATCTCATTCAACATAATGGCCAGAGGGGGTGCCGGATTTGATGTCTTATGGAGATAAGTTGAAGGTAATATCCCATTCAGCATAATGGCCAGAGGGGGTGGCGGATTTGATGTCTTATGAAGATAAGCTAAAGCTAGTATCCCATTCAACACAGTGATCAAAGGCGGGTGGCGGATTTTGATACCTTACAAAGAGAAGTTGAAGGTAATACCCTATTCAAGTCTATTCAACATAGTGGCCAGAGGGGGTGGCGCATTTGATTTCTTATGAAGACAAGTTGAAGGCAATATCCCATTCCACAAAGTGTTCAGAGGGGGTGGGGGGGTTGATACCTTACAAAAAGAAGTTGAAGGTAATATATCATTAAACATAATGGTCAGAGGGGGTGCCGGATTTGGTCCCTTATGAGGATACTTTGAAGGTAATATCTCGTTCAACATAATTGTCAGAGGGGGTGCCGGATTTGATCCCTTATGAGGATACTTTGAAGGTAATATCTCATTCAACATAAGGGTCAGAGGGGGTGCTGGATTTGATCCCATATGTGGATAAGTTGAAGGTAATATCTCATTCAACATAATGGTCAGAGGGGGTGCTGGATTTGATGTCTTATGGAGATAAGTTGAAGGTAATATCTCATTCAACATAATGGTCAGAGGGGGTGCTGGATTTGATCCCATATGTGGATAAGTTGAAGGTAATATCTCATTCAACATAATGGCCAGAGGGGGTGGCGGATTTGATGTCTTATGGAGATAAGTTGAAGGTAATATCCCATTCAACACAGTGATAAAGGGGGGGTGGCGGATTTGGTCCGGTATGAGGATATGTTGAAGGCAATATCTCATTTAACATAATGGCCAGAGGGGGTGGCAGATTTGGTCGCTTATGAGGATGAATTGAGAGTAATATATCATTCAACATAATAGCCAGAGGGGGTGGCGGATTTTATCCCTCACGAGGAAAATAGAGATAAATGCAATATCCTTTTCAACATTGTGTTCAGAGGGGGTGGCGGGTTTGATCTCTTATGAGGATAAGTGGGCGGTAATATCTCATTCAACAAAATGTTCAGAGGGGGTGGCAGATTTCGTTTCTGATTCGTGGGCTTGTTTGGTTTCTGATTCGCGGATCTTGGTGTCTGATTCGCAATTTTTAGTTTCTGATTCTCAGTTTCTGATTCGTGGGGTTTGTATCTGATTCCTGTATGTTACTTTCTGATTTGCGGGGTTTTTGGTTTCTGATTCGTGGGAATTTGGTTTCTGATTCGTGGATTTTAGTTTCTGATTCGCGGGTTTTAGTTTCTGATTCTTTGTTGCTGATTCGCGGGAAGTTTCTGATTAGAGGTTTGTTCCGTTCAACCACCAAGGCACTGTCTACCATTTGTCTTCATCGTTAAAATCACCCAAATTTATTGGGCATTTAGCCGCATAAATGGCTATGTCCATTGAGTATATCATAGTATACATAGTATATCTGCATGTTTCATCATGTTATGCATTAGCCATCCCGGAGGAGCTCCTTGTCTTCCTGTTCGTGGAAGTTGTCCTTTGAAATTACCTCCCTTTCCTCAGTCGCTGCTGCTTGCGGCCACGATCATCCCATTAAATCTCCCCGATGCGTCGGCATATTTACCAGTGTTTACATGAACGGTTGCACAATCAGACACCAACCAAACAAAAACATAATCGTCGTCATCGTCGTCGTCGTCATCATCATCATCGTCGTCATCGTCATCATCATCATCATAATCATCCTCATCGTCATCGTCATCCTCATCGTCATCGTCATCGTCATTGTCATAATCTAAAAAATATTCTCAAAACAGAGCTGGTGTAAATAATCTATCCCAAGCACATTTAGATGGTAAGATAATCTTCATCGAAAAATTCCCACAGGAAAATCCATTCCTCCGGGGAACGATGTTATATAAGGATCTCCGGCTCTTCAATCTTGAGCCCCTCAGAGATGGACGAAGGGACTTAAGGAGGTGCCGAACTATGGAACCTACTTCTGACTGAAGGAGATACCCGGGTATTCACTGGCTACTGAGGGTATCATGGCTATCATCAGTATCACTATGTGACGGTCACAAATGACTCACAGAATAAGCATCCCTCAGGTGGGGATCATCTCTAACGACGAAACTGAGGATACTGTTGCCAGTAATCCCCCGATCAAAAAATGGTCAACTCGGTTTGGATCCATCCCAAGAGTTTTGTAAAGTCATCATCTGTGAAGTAGATCAAGCACTTCGAGGTTCCAGCCATTCAACCGACATCTGTCAGGTCTATCAAAATCGCTGGTGCCGCGTAGCAGCACAAGACCAACACTTTGGGGTGACGTGAAGGATGATGTCATCTTGTGCTGATTTGTTGCCATCCCTTGCCTGTTTAGAACGCGCAGGTCTGCCAAACATGAGAAAATAGTCAAACTCCTCGGGCCGGTCTATCTCTGGGTTGGCTTCAAAGCCTGAATCTTGTCCGCTCCTGTGTTATAAAATATGTCCGAGCCTGAATTGCAGTATTCGAAACAATTGTTTTACCGTTTACCCACACTCGAACGCAAACCCATACCAAAGTTGCTAGAATATACGCAAGATACTGCCAAAAAAAAATGATAAATGGATGGATAAATGCATGCATGCATGGATGAATGGATGCAGGAATGAAGAATGAAGTAATGAATCCCTGAAACCTGTATGCCCCTTCTCGGTGGCTCTTTCAAGGCACAGGCAAGTATGTAACTGTCCACTCCGTTGGGTAGTGTTGTATCCCAATTTTCTGTACTACAGCTGCTAAAGCTCTCAAGAATGATATGGGATCCTTTGCAAAACAACGCCTTCAGGAAACCTTCCTCAAACCTGCAGCGAACTCGGAACTCTTTTCACGCGATAGCCCATAGCCTGCTGAGGTCCACTGACATGTGATGGATGTGGGTCGCGATCTGTTGTCAACACCAAGCATAGATCATCACATGCATAGTACGAATTGTAGGAAAGGCAGTTCCGTGTTCCATTCAGATTACACTTCACTGAGAGTCTTGGAGAGTTGCAACACAATTGAAATAGGTGAGTAAGTGCACGAACTGGGCATGTGTAACCAGCAACGCACGTGCGCACGTGCTCAGAACTTGAACTTGGTCTTCTCCTGCTGTTTAGGAGCAACTTTAGGGAAATCGTGGCCAACAGCTGTAGGTGAAACTCCCACAGACTGGGATCTAAAAAAAACTGTGTGCGCAAAGAAAAGTTCTCAATGCTGTAATACAGCGCCTTTCTCTTCTTGGTTGGCTTCGCCACCGTCTTTTTCTGCTCAACCTGCCAGACTTTGATGCTCGGAGACTTGGCAACTTGCCAGGTGAGTTTCTGCTCACCAGACAACATTCCAAAGAGTCCCACACCACCCCAGAAAAAATACAAAATTTTAACCTGCAGAGCCCACTCATTTCAGACCTAAAGTCTGTTCCAGCAATGCGGTGGAGCCTTGAGCAGTTGCCATCTTTCAGAGCCAGTTTTGCGAAGAAATCACTTGATATCTCTGTGCAAATCACGACACCTTCACAAGTTACTTAAAACATCCAGTCTTCGGGTTCATGCGACGCATGTTCACCCTCAGTCTCGGTATTTCAGGAACCATCTACTGTACCACCTATAAGTATAAATTATGAATGGGATTGATCACCACACCCAAACTCGAGTTATGTAATAAATCCCTATAACATGTGGGGTTATAGCGGGTAGAGGGAAGAGGGAGCCACGGCCAACCACAACCAAATGCTCCATTCGTAGATGATTCTTCCATTCTTAGTGTATTTTTCCATAGGGTTTTCCTAGCAATGTTGAATCACCGGAGGCCACACCTCTTTCTGTCCGGCGGCCAACTTGGCTTTGGCTGCTGCCTCCTCATGCTGTTTCAGCTGCTGACCTGAAATGGAAGCCACGCGGATCGTGGCTTCGGTGGGACAAAAAACATCAGGGTCTGTTTCCCATCTTGGAAACTATGAACAATTGACAGCTTTAGATTCAACTCATACCTAGGTGGTCACTGATGGTCCCTGCCGTTCTGGTACCCTGAGGTGCTGTCGAATAATGTCCGCAGTGAGGATACCTTCGGTCTCCACCTGCACAGAGAGAGTTGAGAGGTGCTGCTTCGTAGCGTCAGAGGCTTAGTCATTCAGAACTGGGAGAGATTGAGATATGACTGACATGGCCCAAATGAATTCATCATGTTTGGAGGTTCCAAGTCTACGTCCAACCTCCCAAACATGTCCATGGCTTTTGGGGTGGCAATGTCCCCACCTCCCCTACATCGGTGTGAATTGCTCACAATTCTGCCTGAAAAAGGGTAGATTTTGGGGAGTTTTACCATACCCAAAACATAAAATCGTATATGTGCCGGTCAAATTACATGGTAAAATGGCTTATGACTATGATTCTCCATTCCATCATCGGAATCCAAACATCATCATCATCATCATCATCATCATTGTTAAGAATACACCTGCACATGTACATGAGCTATACAGTTGCTGATACAACATGTTGGTCCACTCTGAGTACATGTCATGGTACGATACATTTGGGCTCCATACAGGGCCCTTGAGTTAGCCTTGAGCGTTACCCTGAGTTAGTGAAAAGTACAGCGCGTGGGCTACAGCTGCTGAGATTACAGACAGGGAAGTTGTACACTTGATTTCAACATGGTAGCGGAGCAGTGATCCCTGGACGATACAGGACAGGGTGAGCTCCAATACACATCGGCAACAAAGCTACAGCATTAAGGTGAGAACATACAACAACAAACATGGCAGCAGCTACAACTGGAGGAGACCTCAATGCGATGCACAGATACAAACTACCACCACCACACTTTACAGGAGAGTACGCAACATTTGAAGAATGGAAACACAAGTTTGTGGCCTACTTGGGGCTACAGAATTCACAATTCCCCAGGCTCCTACAGATAGCAGAAACATTTGATCAACCAGTTACAGATGAGCTTCTAGCAGATGGTGCAAGAAACAGAGAAGAAGCAGACCTTTGGATACAACTCAGCAAAGACCTACACTACCTACTCATCAACGTTTGTCAAGGACAAGCAGCTGTCCTTTGCAGACAACATACACTACAAGCAGTTGGTCTCGAGACATGGAGACAACTACACAGACGCTTTTCAATTCCACTTGGTACACGCAGTGTCGGGTACCTTACAAAGCTTTTGAAACCACAGTTCAACGAAAACAAATTTGAGGAGTCTTTTACGACATGGGAATTTGAAATAGCAAGATACGAAAGAGACAACCAAGCACCAATACCTGACAACATCAAAATTGCAATACTACTCAATGAGACCAAAGGACCACTACAGCAATACCTACAACTACGAGCAGGAGCCATACAACGATATGCAGACATTCGAGAACTCATTCTCGAATACCACAGAGCATCAACAGCGTTCTCCAAGATGCAAGCACAACAACAGGCAATGAACAGCAGCACAAATGATGCACAGCCCATGGACATTGGAGCTACGTACAAAGGAAAAGGAAAGTACAACAACAAGGGTAAAGGAAAGTACAACAAAGGAAAAGGAAAGACACAATGGCACAACAAAGGAAAAGGATACACAGGATACAGCCAACAAGGATACAAAGGCAAAGGTCCAACACCGATTGGACATGGCAACCCCTTCAAGGGAGCAATGCAGTACAAAGGAAAGAGCAAAGGAAAAGGACCACCACAATGGCAAAGTACAACAATGAACAAAGGCAAAGGAAAAGGAACATGTTACAAATGTGGTCAACAGGGCCACTATGCAAGGGACTGCAGAGTGGCAGTCTACAACGTCACAGACATGGATGAAGGCACAGACCAGTACAACCAACAACAGTCATACTACCAACAACCATGGACAGAACAAGAACAGTGGCACTACGAGGAACAATGGTTCCCAGATCACCAACAGTGGCAATATGACCAGCAACAGCAAGCGGCATACAACCAGGAACAACAGCCACCACAGATGCCTACAGCACCAGCGCAGGTAGTTTCCACAGTAGAGTTTGGAACAACTACAATTGCCTCAGTCACAACCACAGGCCTCAACACCTACAAGACTGTCGAGCTCATGATCGACAGTGGCGCAGCAGTACATGTCTGTCCACCAACCTTTGGTACAGACTTTCCACTGATGCCTCTTACAGAGGAACAAACACCACCACTTCGCTCAGTTACAGATGAGCCCCTTTGGGTTCTTGGCTACAGATGGGTGCGCTTCAAGAACATACAAGGACAACACTTGGTGATGCCATTCTACGTCATAGATGGCATACGACACCCCATCGTCAGTGTTACAAGACTCCTGGAACAAGGTTTCGAACTCAACCTCAGAGGTACAGAGTCTACACTACAGAAAGGAGATGTGTTTCAGGCACCACTTACAAGTAAAGACAGACTACTCTACGTCCACCTGGAAACAGCACCATTGGAAGAAGGAACAAAACTGGTGATACAAAACACTCCACAAGGACAAGTGGCAATGATTGCCCCAACACACACACTTACAGCAACAGGACCACGACCTCAGCAAGGAGGCAACAACGACTTCTGGAAGTACAACGAACAAGGATACCTGGTCAGGGTACACAAGAGAGGAAGAAAGGCATTGTTCACACCAGGATACGGCAACCAATCAGCATGTCCAGTACAATTTGACAGACTGGACGACTACAGGAAAACAATTGTCTACAAGGAAAACGGTACGCAGACAGTGCTTGAAGACAAGTTCAAGTCACTCACTAAACAGGAAGCAAACAGAGAGGTTACAGGTACACAATGGCAAGGAGAAGCATGGTTCAGGATTCTTCCTGACAAGACAACAACAGGCCAACAGAAACAGGATACAAACAAGGAACAACAAGTTAAGAAACGAATGGATGAAGGAAAGGAAGTGAAGTACAGACACACGTACAAGCAGCAAGAGAAAGAAGATGCACTACCAACACCAATGCAGATGGATGGTACAACAGACTACTGGATCAAAGAAGGAAGGTTTTGGAAGAGAGTACATGTGAGACCAAGGACAGAGTTCTACACACCGACGCCTGAAGACAATGGACCAGATGTCTACAAACTGCTCCCATACAGAGCAACACACATACGAGAGGAGCACAACATGAGAAGAATCGAAGACGATTGGACTACAGAACCACAACCAACAAGACAACAAGAATGGACAGGATCTACAACCTTTGAAGAAAGAAGAGAATACAGAGAAGAAATGCCAACAGAAGAAGAAGATGAAAAACAGAGCGCAAACAAAGCGAAAGCAATGATGCAACCGGTACAACCTACACCGCAGGAGATACAACAGCACAACCTTACACACATGCCATACAGGAGTTGGTGTCCTGTGTGCATACAATCTCGCGGCAGACAGACAAGCCACCAACAGCAAACATCGAAACAGCCAGTCATACAAGTTGATTTCACCTACATCAAGACCTATGAAGACAAATGGCCGGTACCAATCCTGACAGCCATAGACATACAGACCGGCATGGCAATGGCAACAATGCTTACGGACAAGAAAGGACAGTTTGCCTATGCACAGGCATGTCTACAAGCATTCATTCTTGAATGTGGAAGAGCAGAAGGCATACTACAAAGTGACCAAGAAGAATACCTGATGGCGCTCCTTAGAGCTACAGCCAAAGCAACAGGCAACATGACAGTGCGTTTTGCACCAGCATACAGCTCACAAAGCAGTGGCAGCATCGAAAGATTCCACCGTACCCTTGCTGGCCACATTAGGACACTCAGGACACAGGTACAGCAGAACTACAACACAAGACTGCCGACAACACACCCAATCATGGCTTGGGCAGTACGACACTCAGCATACCTGATCAACAGATTCCTCATCAGAGCAGATGGCTACACCAGCTACCACAAAAGATGGGGACGAACACACAATGCAGCTCTCTGTGAATTCGGAGAGACTGTGATGTACATGGTACAGTCGATCAAACAACGACCAAAGCTTGAACCCAGGTTCTACAAAGGCATTTGGCTCGGCAAATGTACATCCACTGGAGAGTCCTTCATTGGCATTGCAGGCAGAATTGTACGCTCACGTACAATCAGACGACTAGCAGGTACAAACAGGTACGATGACCAATTGATGGACACAATCACTGGCACACCATGGAATCCTACACCACCAATTGGATTCCAGCCAGCTTTCATACTACCACCAACACCAGCATCAACAGAGCAACAAGTCCAGGCAGGGCAAACATCACACGAAGAAACGAATACAGGCAATCAACCAACAACAGCAGCAAAGCATGCTACCAACACAAAGGAAGTAGAAACAGAAGCAAAGAAACCAAGAACAGAGACAACAAAGAAACAAAGAGTCGAAGAACAACAGCAAAGCACAGCTTCAGCATCAACGTCAACACACTCTACAGCAATGAGGTTGGGAACATCACTAATGCCAACAGGTTCACCAACCAGATCAGTGGACGACCAAGTACATGAAGGAAGTGCAAGCAAGAGCAGAAAGCAAAGTACAACACAGCAAGCACCAGCGAGACCAGAAGAGACGAAGGAGAGAGACAGTACAAGACCAAGATTGAGAATCAATGCAGTTACAGTTGCATTGAAGAGCGGCAAGAAGATTACAACAGCAACAAGCGAAGACCCACAGGAGGTACGAGCAGAACAGAGGCTACTCGAGCCTCACATCTACAACAACGAAGGATTCGATACAGAGAAGTTGAAGCAAGGAATGCAAAAGGAGATGGAATCCATGAGAACACAAGGAGCGTATGAGGAGGTAGATGTTACAAAGCTTACACCTCAACAAAGACAAGAACTTGATCTCGACAACATCATCGAGTCAAGATGGGTCTACAGATCCAAAGGAGATGAAGTACGAGCAAGGATCGTAGCAAAAGGGTACACCGAACACATCGAAGACCAAGATGATGTGTACGCCAGTACACCACTCTTTGCAGTGCTAAGGATACTCCTAGCACTCAGCATGGCCAGAGGATGGATTGTACAGGTAGGTGACATATCTACCGCTTTCTTACACGCACTCGCAGCAACAGCAGGCCTGGTACTCAGACCACCAAAGGAGTACTACACCAATCCAAACATCCTCTGGAGGTTACACAAAGCAATGTATGGTCTACGAAGCAGCCCGAAAGCATGGCAGGAGCACTTAGCAAAAGTGCTTACAGACCTCGGTCTAAAAAGACTACAATCAGAGCCCAATGTCTACACCAATGGCAAAGTTTACATCATGGTCTATGTTGACGATCTTCTCTTTACAGGAGAACCTGATGAGGTCGCTCGAATTTTCAAGGAGATACAGGCCAAGATGTTGCTTCGCCATACAGGCACCTGCACAACAAACAACACAATTGACTTCCTTGGAAGGAAGATTACAAACAAAGGAGATCACTTTGAAGTCTCTTTGGGAAACAGTTACATCGACAACATCCTACAAGAAGCAAACCTACAAAATGCAACAGCAGCCGTCACTACAGGTTCCAACAGCACTACACCTACAACAGAACAGGATGAACTCCTTGACACAGAAGAGCACGCCCACTACAGGCGTATGGTCGGAAAGCTGCAATGGCTTTCATACACACGACCAGACATGAGCTTTGCAGTAAAAGAACTAGCGCGTTCTTTACAACAACCAACAGTCCGCGACAGACAGCGGCTACGACATTGCCTCAGGTACCTAGCAGGTACAAAGCACCACAAGTTCGTGATACAACCAACGGTGTTTCTACAGCCCAACAACAAGGAGCAGCTCGACCTGACAGTCTACACAGATGCAGACTGGGCAGGATGCCAGGTTACACGCAAAAGTACATCTGGCTTCGTGATCCAATTCCTTGGGACTACAGTCCACTTCGGTTCACGTACACAATCCGTAGTAGCACTTTCTTCAGCAGAAAGCGAGTTCTACGCGATTGGTACAGGTGCTACAGAGGCATTGCACCTCAAGAACTTCTTGGGAGAGATCCTACACAACAAGATCAGCCTCAAAATACACACTGACAGCACATCAGGCAAAAGCATGGCTACACGCATTGGCGTGTCCAAGCGAGCCAAACACATCGAACTCAAATACATGTTCATACAACACCTCATTCACGACGGCATCCTTTCCATACACAAAATCAACACCAAACACAATCCGTCAGACTTACTTACAAAATACGTGCAACGAGAAGTGCTTCAATGGCACTTACATGCTGCGGGCATACGTCCGCCAGACAATTGAGGAGAATCCAGCTACAGCAGTTTCACACACCAGCATACGAACACAACAAGTGCACACGTATCTGCAGCCTACTTCTTTGAATATGTCATGTACACGTTTGTCTACCTTAAGGGTTACATGGTCACTGCTACACAGTTTGACACGTACATGATCACTTCTTTTCACTACGTCATTCACCCCAAGGGTTACATGATCGTTTTCTTTTTCACTGTCGTTTTGCAGTACATGTTTT